>JAQMYL010000002.1:3637658-3657839 GCA_030014365.1 Clarias pachynema | reverse complement strand
AATTACAGTTGTCGAATAATTGCGGAGCTCTTGTGTGTGTGTGTGTGTGTGTGTGTGTGTGTGTGTGTGTGTGAGTGAGAGAGAAAGAGAGAGAGTTTGGTCTTGCTTGGAATTATTTTAAGGGAATAAAGCAGCCATCCAAGGGCCACACTCACACACACACACACACACACCAGCGCTGCACGTGTCTGCCAGTTGTGTCTATAATGATGAATGCAGACGTGTTATTAACCAGCCGAACATCATTTCTTCAAGGAGGACATGTTTCTGGATCAACAGCCATCTCTTGCATCTGGAACATTTCTATCAGCCAATCACTGTATGCTGACATCACTTTGCTCCGCCCCTCTCCCTCCTGAGCTGCAGGAAAAAAAGTCTGCTTCTCTATTTCTGTTCAAAAATGTGACGTCATTGCTGTACGTGTTACAAATATTTATACCACAGTAACCTGATGCTGATTAATTAACTTTAAGCCTTTTAGTCCTGACTTTAGCCTTTTGTTGTTATATATTTCCGAATTGTTAAATAATAATGCACTCATTTTTTTTTTATTATGTATATATAAATATATAATTTTTCAACAAAATCTTGCTGAGCCGAGAGCCACGAATCTTCACAGAGTGAATCTTGGTCCTCGTAGGGCTGCTTTCAGGGGACCAGACAGGGGAAAATCTGATGAAACGAGATCAGTGACTATATGGAGGATACTTTAACCCCTCAAAACCAAGTTTTCGCAGAGTGTCGACAGCGTGGACAGAAGTGTGCGGACGTGCATCATTATGCGAGATCACGACGACCTCAGATAGCGGTTCTCTGTATTTAATCCGAAGTTTAGTCTTCAGCTCTTCAATTAGCATCTCACTGTAACGAGCACCGTTTATGAACCTTTTCCCTGATAATGTTCCAATACTTCTGGCCCTTGAAAATCCCAGAAATCTGTAAGCGCTGATGAATTTTCCAGCTGATGGTCGACTTTTGAACTTTTTCAAAAAGGATGTTTCCGTTCCACATTCTGCCGTTTACTCTCAGGCTCGTAGTGATGAATCCGTGTCTCGTCATCAGTAATGATTCTCTTTATGAAACTTTCACCTTCCTTAGAGTATCGCTCCAAATAGATAGATACATCGATAGATAGATATACATGAATTCCATAATGTTCAAATGTCATCATATAAATATCAGTTTATTAATATCAAGCTTAGGATCAAATATTTTAATCATAACCACTGTAACTAATCTAGTCCATATCACACTAGCATGTCCTGAACACTCTATTTGATTCCTAAAAAGGAAAAAAAAGAAAAGAGGGAGAGAGAAAGAGAGAGAGAGAGAGAGAGAGAGAGAGAGAGAGAGCAATGAAAAAAATCTGATCAGACAGATTAAGTGTGCTAGAGAAAGAAAAACAGCAACACATCCAGAGCGGGGTTATTTCAGGGATTTCAGAGTGTTGATCTACACAATCTCTAGAGATTGTGAGTGTGTGTGTGTGTGTGTGTGTGTGTGTGTGTGTGTGTGTGTGTGTGTGTCCCGAGGGTGTGTATTTAGCTTTTTAAATAGTGAGTCCTGCACTTTTGTCCCTGATAATCCCCAGACCGAGCTGTTGGCACACCCTGTCACACGCACACAAACATAAACACACACACACAGTGTGTACAAGGACTGTCCATTGACATAATTACTACTGTGAATGCCACAGCAGTAAAACAGGTAGCTCCAGAGTCCCTGGTTTGATCCTGAGCTCAGGTTACCTTCTCTGTGGAGTTCCACATGTTCTCCTCCTGGTTCTTCGGTTTCCTTCAGCCTTTGTACGCCATACTGATAAGCAAAGTATCTATGCCAAGTTGCGCCTTGGTGGGCAGAATTGGCAGTGGATTCGCCCGCATGTGTGTTCCTGTTCCTGTGTTTCTGGTATATGCTCCTGAACCACCCTAACCCTGATGCTAATGCCAATGCTTACTGAAAATTAAGAAACGATGCGTGAATAAGGACAACCTTAAAAATTAAAACCTATCTCAGTACCTCACCCCTGGATACAAAAACACACACCACACATACATCATATGCAAAGTGAGGACCTTCTACTGACACAATTAGTAGTAGTCCACCTAATTACTTTAAGGCCGCTCCCAGATTTAAATGTAACTTTCATCTCAGTAGATGAAAATATTCTTAGAAAAAACAAATTATATTTAGTTTTAATATATGTGTAAATAAAGGCGCATAAACATTCCTAGTGGGGACCAGACCAGAAGGTGGTTAGCAGGGACCAAACACCCCGCCCCCCCAAGGCCGCTCACACGTGAGCTCTGGGACATGCGTTATGGTCTTATAGCTTTACAATCTCTCAGTTCCTCATGTTCTTTGTCTTTTTAACAGGTGTTTTACACCAAGACAGAGGATTTGTTCGAACTAAACGCTTTAAAAAAAAACCCAGCTCTATTCAGCACAGCCCTCTAGCTCGAGGCGAGATCAAACCCCTCATTAGTATTGAAAAAAATAGAATGGTTATTAGCCGTTGAAATGCTACAGTTACAGATCTGCACCGCTGGACGTGGTAATTGTCTCACTGTACTCACACGCCCTGTTTTCCTTCTTCTTCGTTCTTTCCCTTTTCATTCACTCTCTCTTTTTGGACAAATAATCAGCTGCCTGTGCTGGTACAATATAATCAAGTAATTATTGTAAAAACTGTTCCCAAAATAAGCGGGGAAAAAAATAAAACACACCTGCCACGCGCTTAAAAAACTAAGCTCATGGCCTGTAGGAACTTGCGAACGAGTGAAACAAATAGTGCAATAGAAGATTCTTTTTTATCGTAGAAATTTATTCTTTTTATTTATTTATTCATTTATGTATTTACTTTGACAACACCTCCTATAGTAAGGTAAAAAAATAGCAATCAATTTGTATAGATTTTTACGATCTTAATGACAAGCATTAAAATATAGTAAATGTATAAATATTGAATGAAGACACATATTGAAGTGCTTATGTTTAGTACTCAGCTGGTACATTTATGAAAACTTCCTACATTTTTAAAAACATCTTTTTTTATCTACTGATGGACTGAAATTAAATAAAGCTACAGTAATAACTGTCCATTCTGACTCCCTGTTGTGTCTTCGGGTTGAGCTTTTTCATACTCCTTCATACTCCTATAGTAGGATCACAGCCTTGTCTCTATTCATACTCAAAAGGTCATTTCTAGCCAGGCCAGCTTTAAATCAGTTCATACACAGACACACAGACTTGGTTAAAACTACAGTACTGACCATACTCATTGTTGTTTTGACATTTTGCCTGACATTCATGCAGCAACAGACACCCATACGCCTCACAATGTGTTACAGCTTTGAGCAAATAAGGTTTACTTATTAATGCTTTTACTTTCTCTTTAGTGGTTTTCCTTCAAGATCAAAAACGCACCTAGGCAAAGAATGAGCGCGTTGTTCTTCTCAACAGATCTTTGAAGAGCACAAAGGCACAAACAGGGATTTCAAAACTCTTAGCTATGTATCTCTTGGACAGTCCATCCTCAGTCTGTCCGAAACTCCGGCCTCTTTGAAAATCAGAAATTTTGGATCGCTTCTAGTCATGATTAAATACCGGGTCGATTTCAATCTGAAATGATGGAAAGCAATCCTAGTCATAATAATGGCAATAAATCTTGGTGCGCTCATTACATTATAAAACTATGAGGTCTATTTACAAGGGGTGTTCAAGTCAAAGCGGGACTTTTGATTGTACAGAATAACAGAACACAGTTCTGAGAGGAAAAACTCCCTTTATTTCTCTATATAATCCCCTGATGCACTAATGCACTTATCCCAGCGTTTCACTAGTGCTTGGACACCATCAAGGTAGAACGTTTTCTCAGCTGTCTGTGATTCATGTCTGAAACGCTGGCCTCCAAGGAACTCCTATAATGGCCCAAACATGTGGAAATTGCTTGGAACAAGGTCAGGACTGTACGGGGGATGTGACAATACGGGGGATGTGACAATGACTCCCAGTGGAGATCCTGATGTGATGTTCCATGCTTAAAGTCTTCTGCAAATGTCAATCGGTATTACTGTACATCTTCATTCACCAGAAATTTCAGCACAAGCCCTGGTTTGACTCGAACGCCCCTCATACTCGTAGCACATCTGTATAGAACAGCAGTAGGAGCCACTGTTTGTGTGAAAGTGAACTGAAATTAGTTTTTTCTGAGCTTTACATGTTCTGACAGAGCAAACAAAACACTTTTTTTTTTCCCTTCCTGAACTGAGAAACGTTGTTTTTACAATTTGTAAATTACCATTTAGAACATAGCATAAGGTAACTCTGCAGTACTGTACACGCTGTGGTCCACTGTAATATATACATTTGATTTAAATTTCTTTCAGCGCAGACGTTCAGCTGTAGACGTAAAAAAGATGGCCTACCATGCGCTTCCACTCGACAAACATTTTTAATCTGATAAAGACTCCGGGATAAGTGAAGAAAGGTCTTCATCATGATAACACAAGCCGACTTGTCTTGCTTTAATAGGACTAGACATTTCAAAAGAACCTGACTTTAGGGGAAAAAAACTCCCAATCGACCCTGACAGACCTTTGGATAATAAAAACGTTGTGTGGATGTTTCAGACTTCAAACCCCTTAGAAATATCAACTAAAAGCGTGTGTGTATGTATGTGGAGAGACGGTTGATGGAGACAGAGGGTCTAGAGCTGAGGAAAAGACAAGGGAGCCCCGAAACGCTCCTCATGCCGACGAGCGTGTTTAGAAGGCTCTCGTATTATTTTTTCCTACAGGGAGCAACTTGAAAGTGCTACGCTGCAAAGGGTGTCTTTCTCCATTCATACTGGTGTGTAAACACACACACACACACACACACACATGCACGCACATATATACCAGGAGCATGAAGCACTTAAGAGGAAAGGAGAAAAAAAAGGAAAAGAACGAAATTCCATCTGTGACGAATAACATGGAGGTGGGGATGAGAAAAATATTTGGTTTGTGAAAGTAAATTTTAATGCAGTAAATTTTTTACAATGTTTATTATTATTATTATTATTATTATTATTATTATTATTATTGTTATTATTGTTATTACTATCACGTGCATACATATTGCATCTAATTCATCCCACATAATATTTTATTATTCAATTCAATTCAAAATATTTTATTTACTTGTTTGTTTGTTTGTTTATAAAAATGCAAAAATTAATCACACATGGCCTTTTTAAAATGTTATATATTTATATAAAATCCAGTTCATCTTTTGTCAGACATTACATTTTGATATATATTGTTTATATTTATTTTTCACTTTCATATTTGAAAACATTACTCTTTATTTTTGTTTTTAAAAATATTTGATTTAATATATATTTTTCAAAAATTTATAAAATTTTGAGGGACTTTTATTTATTTATTTATTTATTTTTAAAATAAATAGTCTGACATAAATAGTGTTATTCAAAACACAACTAAATCTTTTAGTTAAAAGTTTAATAGACATTAAATATTGAATATATTAAAAATATATATATTTCTATGTAAATAGTTAGATTTATGGAAGATGGAATAAATTCATAGGAATTTGATCATAAAATTTTTGTGTTATGATGGATATAAATGTTGTTTTTCTAATGTTTAAATGTAGTGATAATAAACAAATAAATAAATAAGTAGTGTATAATTACACATAAAATTGCACACAAATCCAGCCCTAATTCTGAATATAAATATTATTATATTATTATAATTTTTTAATTTTTTATTTCTTTTGACAAGCGTAACAGCTGTAACTCTCTTCACTGATCTTTGCTTTCATTTGGTGAAAAATGACTCACTGCTACACGACTGGCCGCAACAGCAGAGTGTTAAAAAATATTCTCATATTTCTTCTATCTCGACAAAGTAAACAGAATTTCATACATTTCATAAGAAAAACCAGGCCGTGCTGCCTGGACAGAGATGAAGGCATGCAAACCTGAAAAATATCACGCTTATAAAACAAAGCGGGTTCCTCCAGCCAGCTGGAATGAAGAACGTTGCTAATCTTTAAAATTGAGTGTTAAGCTGTCAGGTAAAGTGAGCCAGCGTTAAGACGCAGGAGTCGTCTTTCTCCTTATGCTATGACATATGCTGGCTTTCTCGGAGCAGCTGTGCTCGGCTGGATCGAACTAAGATTAGAAGGTAAATTAGAGAGAGTTCCACGTACAGAGACAGAAGGAAGTCGAGGAGGAGGAAGGGTAATTAGAAGGCTGCCCGTATCTTTTATAGAGCCGTTAGCGGTTAGCAGCAGCAGGCTAAGAGGAAATTAGGCTTTTTTTTTGTGTGTGTGTGTGTGTGCGTGCGTGTGTCTTAACAGGGCACGCAGGTCTGCTGAGACCTAAACAGGGCCTGGACCCGAATCAGCCTCCTCTAATGACCGGGATCAAAGCTTCTTTAATGTGGAGCTGCCATGAAGGTGGGTAATTTGCATCTCCTCGGTGCTCCTGATTAAAACCTTGACTATTCCAGAAGGCCAGCCCTTACCAGACAGGAGGGGTGGATCAGGATGCGGATAAAGAAACCGTTCTGTAGTGTTGAAAAATGAACAGGTTTGGCTACAAAAATCACTTCGTCTACTTTTGGCAGTGAGGTTGATGTTACTGCTTCCAGTAAATATGTCAGGAATAAAACATCACAAGGGCTCCTGTTATCGGGAAATAATCCCCAACAGGCTGCTGTAATGAAGCACAGGTTACTGATAACAACTTGAATTTGATTAATTTCCAAATACTACATGCTCTACAAACAGTATGTTGTTTTTAACATGGTAAGGTTCTTAACTTGGCAATGTGATGTTATGAGAAAATAATCAAAGTCAGGTTATTAAGATAAAGCAGGAGGCGAAGCAGAGTTACTCCTCCTACACTGAAGTTGATTAATTTCCTATAGCATCACATTATGTAGTCTTTTATTCCTCTTAGGGAGCTTTCACACGAGGAAAGATCGATTTGACCCGCGTCCAGGACGTTTGCCCCTCCCCCCTCCCCAGACCAAGCATTCACATTATCATTATTCTCCGTACTCGGGTACACTTTCGTATTTTCACTCTCTGATATAGCAGGTGGCAGTATGCACCTTGTTTGTTTGTGGGCCACCATTAAACACAAACAGAAGAAGAGAACAGGATCTCAATCTTTATGCTATGCCTAATTTTATTAATATTTCAAGAAGAAAAAAAATCAAGGTTGATGCGCTCATGTACCTTTCTGTCACAATCGCCAGGAACGTGATCAAAGATCGAGTCGTGTGTCGAGTCGTACTTGATGAGGTTGGATGAGATTGACGCGTGCACACAAATACGCACACACCAATATTTCAAGGGGAAGCAGATGGTGTTTATGACTTCACATTCCAAACATCGGGTCCAGTTCCATGTTCAGGTACGATTGGCTTTCATATCTAATTCAAGCTCTGCCCGAGTACGCCGTACCGTGCTCAAGGCCATCTTCTCAAATGGACTAAGCCTGGAGTTCTTGTGTTCTCACCGATTAAAATGAACATTGAGGTCAAGTTTACTCAGAAATGGGCCCAGGTGAAAATGTCCTTATACCAAGGAATTTCCCTGGGAGGGGCTCCAGACGCCACTGCGGCTCTACACAATATAAGCAATTCCAGATAATGGATGGATGGATGGATGGATGGATGGGTACCATGGCAATTTCTATTATATAGAAAATCTCTTTTTCTCTCTTTCTCTGTAAAAGTAAAAACAAACAAAAAAAATAGTGCAAGGTTCTCTGCCTTAAAATGTCGAAAAAATTTACTTCCAAAAGCTGAGTGACTTCTTTTAAAAAAACACTAAATAAAGAAAGAAAGAAAGAAAAAAGAAAATTACTTTAAAAATATGACCGCATTTGATGCATTATTAACCAATTATATTAGAAAGAATGCATTAATAGAAACCTGCTATTTGTATCATAGCCAGAATTACTCTCAGAGCTGAAAGAGAACGAATCAAGACCTTCTGACCAATCAGATTTGGCGATTCAAGTTTTCATAATGCAATAATAACTGTCTGGAAAGCAATGGAAATGTCAATGCCTTTAATCACGACGCTGTTTTTCGGATTCTTCATGCCGTTACGGTGACGCGGACGGGAAGTTCTCCGTGTCTCACTTCCTCGCGCGTCCTCACGCTTCTTTGCGTTTGCGAAAACCGTCTTTGTAGCTCTCAGTTCAGCCTAATTTCATGTGAGGCCTGAATGGTTTCAATTCCACCGAGCAGCCTTTCATCTCTGTCTTTTTCTTTTTTCTTTTCCCCAGCAGCACGCTTTCTTCTACTCCTCACAAGCATGAATTCATTTGTGTCCATATGCGTGAACGCTTTGAACTCGCCTCGACTCCTTTCTGCACGACGGAGGAATAAAAACAAACATGTTCTCGAAAGCCTCGGTGGCAGATCTGCGTGTCACACTCGCGAGTCCTCGGGATTACGAACTACCTTTCTGTCAGAACCGCTAGGGACGTGATCAAAGATCGAGTCGTGTGTTTCGGTGTTTGTCGCGGTTACAGCGAGTCAACAGAATACACAATGCGCTGCTCACTTTCTCCACCTATCTGCATGTTTCAGGGAAGAAAGGAAAAAAAAAGAAAAAAAAACAACTGAGTGACGAGCAATCGTGGAAAATGAGCGCAGACTAAACATAAACCTACAGCCTGATGTTAGCCAGCCGTAGCTGTTACGTCAGCACATGCCTTTTGGATTAGTGGAGCTCGACAGTATAAGTGGCAAAGGTTATAAGCATACACACTTTACTAATATCAACACTAGGAGTCCTGTCACTCCAAGCCAACATCCCCCTGTCTGACACTGTCTAGGTGGTACAGTCCAGGCGCTGCCATGCTCTTAAAACCTTCCCTGTGGTCCCAAGCTCGGCATGATCCCTCCCATGGCAGCCTCGGGGAGCGTAATTCTTACACAATTATCCATTTAGGTGAAGAGGACGTGGGCTAAACTGCAACACATGTAGCGCTCGGCCTGCAAACAAAGAACAAAAGGTGGCTGCTGGAAGCCCTCCACCTTTACCTCCATAAAAACTCCAGCCAAACCAGAGGTCTATGCAGAAGCCACAATCTCTCCCACTGCGTCTGCACACACACACACACACACACACACACCCAGACACAGCACTAACTAGACACATATAATAGGTGGGCAGTGTGGAGGCACAGGAACAGTTTTTAACTCTGAAAGAGTACAATATGACAAAATCGTATGAAGAGACTTGTGTGTGTGTGTGTGTGTGTATATGCATGGTCTTCACATCTCCATCAAAAACCCATTGTGAAGTGTGCTTACGGGAAAATAATTAGTGACACACCGCAGTGTGATACACACAGACTGAAGTGGAACGATTATATTCCTATAAAGATCCATCTGAAAGTGATTCGTTCCTCTTATACGACAGCATTATGCCAAGAAGTTCAATTATTTATTGGACTAGATGTCACAGTTTTAATCTACCTACTCTATAGTTTTGTAAGAATATGGTGGCGTAGTGGTTAGCACTGTGGCCTCGCACCTCCAGGGTCTTGGTTTGGTTCCCACCTCGGGGTCTGTGTGCAATGAGTTTGCTTGGTGGGTTTCCTCCACGTACTCCGGTTTCCTCCAACAGATTAAGCTAAGTGGCGTTCCCAAATGGCCTGTAGTGTGTGAATGAGCCTGTGTGTGTTTGTATGAATGCGTTCCCTCCAGGGGGTACACCACTACATCTTCTGGAAAAGAAATAAAGTGCTAATATATTAAGCAAATATTTGACTTCCATGCTCATGTTGTATACATAATAGTGAAGTTTCACTCCAAAAAAATGTTATAAAATGTTCAAACTTTATATCAAATGCAATGTACTTATTTTTATGAACATTTTATTTTTATTTTCCATCCATTTTGTATCTCTGATGCTGCAACACAACTCTTTATCTTTAGTTGTACCTGTGCTAATAATGAATCCAATACTGTAGAAGTTCTACACAGTCTCATGGGGGGTTTGTTCCTGTAGCCATATGGTGACCTTTTAACCCCTAAACATGGACTAATGTTACACTCCCACCTGCACACACGCCTGCTACGGGGGGAACACCAAAGGAATCGGTTCCTCTCAAAAACGTTCATGTGAATATCTGAGTCCGAGATATAACCTACTGAGTGTGTAATCAATGTATTGCTGTAAAATCACCTCATTTTACATTTACATCTCAGAGAAATTAGATACATTCATGGATAAGTTAAGGCATAAAAGAGCTACCTGTCCCTTATCATTCTTTCAATCATTGTACATCAGGAAGTCTTTTATCCTGCTCAGGATTGTGGTGGATCTGGAGCCAATCCCAGATGAGACGTGAGATCCTGGATGAGACGTTCACACGTGTTCACAACTAAGATCAATTTACAGTGACAGTATGGTAAAGAAAAAATTATATATATTTTTTCCTGAAACATTGTTACCTCTCAATGCCTCAATAGTTAGGCTTTTTTCCTCCCACCTCAAGGGTGTGTGTCTGTGTGTGTGGAGCTCGCATGTTCTCCCTGTGTTTGGTGGGTTTCCTCTATGTACTCTAAGACATGTCATGTATCGTGAGTAGTGTTTCTAAATTGTCCAGTGATGGGGAGTGTATGTGTACATTTACCCTGCGATGTGTGGGCACCCCATCAAGCATGTGTCCTGAACTCCCTGGGGTAGGCTCAAGGGCTGGTGTGACCTTACACAGAATAAGCGGCACATGTGTATAATGGATTGATGGATGGATTGGATGCCTCTTCCAGGAATGTAAACCCTAACATCTAACATCTTTCTCTGCGTTCTTCCGTTTCTTTCCACCTTCTGGAAAATGTTAGATGTTAAGCTTTATGTATTGTTCTTTCATTTTGAATCTGGGCTTGGGACAGACACTATGGGTGCCCTGCAAATCCTGGGTGTGGGCCATCGGGTGGTTAGCAAACTCAGGCCTTCTGCATGGCAGGTAAGAAGCTTACCACTGAGCCACCAGCGCTACTGTAGTTGCGTGAGGTCAAAATAAATAGTCGAATTTAAAGACAAGGTCAAGGTTATAGAAGGAGATGAAACACCAAATACCAAACATGGCCTTAGGATATAAGAACTCAGACATTTTCTACCAGACCTGTTGTGTGGGTTTGTAAGGTTTAAGGTTAAGAACTAGTGATCCACAACTTGAAGGTTCAAATCCCAGAGCTGGAGTCAAGGAGGTTGGCGAAAGGTCCATACGGTCTCAGATGTAGCAGAATTAATGACTTGGTGATAGATTCATCCCTGAGCTCCACAGGAAGATGACAAAAAGGTCAACAAGCCTCCAGAGGTCAAACATACGTTCCATCTTGAGTCAGTAGTAACTACTGCAAACATTCTTCACTAAATCAAAATTTCTTTATTGTGACATTAGCCATGGTATCAGGATATAATATTACATCATAGGCCAGGCTGCTGTGGGAAAATGAGCCACATCTAGATTACCAAGCTGAAGTGATTTATTTATCCATAACAGCATGATGAAAAGTGTTTTAATCCACTTAATCTGCAGCAGTTTTTATGGATTAATAAATGTCAAGCGTTTACGGTTGTACATTACATTTACATTTGCATTTACATGAACATCTTTACATCTTCAGATTTCAGGAATACTAAAAACCAGAAAACACTCCTACAAAATTCCTTCAACAAAAAAAGTTTCCTACCAGAAAGCTTCACATATCAAATACAGTAAGTATATGAACCAATGACGCGGCAGAGCGATCGCAATAACATGCAACTGCTTACATCACTGTTACAGCTGAAACTTCTGTCAAAGTTCTAGAAGCTGTTATAGAAAATTAACAACACCTGTTGATTTTCAGAATCTCGCATTGGTATAAACAGCTGGAGAACATCTGGAACTGGAACAGCAACACTGCGTATTGTACATATGTGAAATTATAACATGAGTTAATAGTTTCAGTATAAAGTCAGACATGCAGTATCGCTCATTTGCATTTCGTTGCCGCGGGGCTTTTGCACTTGCTTATAATTGGTTTATAGAATAATGTTTTTTTTTCTGTTTATGCTTGCACCCAGCCAGCAAAAAAAAAAGCCAAGGCGAGACAGAACGTGAAATGAGGGATTCAGTTACGGCCATTGCCTCACGTTGGCTAAGCACCAAGGGATTATACCAAACCTAGCACAAAAGGGAAATGTTATCATATAAAAGGTCACGTTACATTATGTTAAAGAAGATTAATGTACATATTTGTTGTAGTTGCTGTTATTAAAATGGTGGTGAACAAACAAGAGCTCTGCCCCTACACGCACAAGAAAGGAAATCTCAACCAGATAACAGCTCGTGACAAGCGCTATTGAATGTCACCGAATTCCATGGTCCTGATTTAATCAGACAGCAAGCGGACTTTCCCTGCTGCATTTCATACATCCACATGAATTTGCATGAAGTCTTGGTTTTCAAAGGAGGAGCGTGAACAGACCACCTGCTCGGAAATTATCTGAGATTCACATCTCCTGAAAATAAAGACTCCTCTCGTAACTCTCAGGCTCACTCGAACAATAAAAGAAGGCTCTTTACAGCCGTTAGAAATGTCTTTAATCAACTGAAGGTTCTTCAAGAATTTTTAAGCAGTAAAAGAAATTCCTTTCCGGAATGTACTGTAAATGCAAAAATAATTATTAAAAAAAAGGTTAAAGAATCAGAAAATGTTCTTTAAAGAATCTATTGGACCCAGAGCAGTGGTGGTTCAGGGTGTTAGAGCTCTGGGTTGCTGATCGTAAGGTCGGTGGTTTAAGTCCCACCACCACCTGGTTGCCACTGTTGGGTCCTTCGGAAAGACCCTTGACCCTACACTCCTTACAACCCAGCCACTACATGTAGTGCCAGTCGCAAGCCTGGTAAGAAAATAGGAGGGTTGCGACAGGAAGGGCATCTGACGTAAAACCTGTGCCAGATCTTGCAGATCAAATGAGGTGTAGTGTAAGTTCTAGGGTCAATTGAATGAATCTATTGGACCAAAGTTACAATCATTCACCTAAATGAGTGTTTGAGGACTTTGACACAAAGCAGCTATACTGTACAAAGAAAATAAGGTAGTTTGGTCAATCAGAGCATGGGCAACCTGTAAACACTTGTGCTACCCCAACCAGCAGTCACAACCTTCGAAGCATGAATGCATCAAGGTCATCTGTACATCATGGCCAGTGGGGATGGTAAGCCAGGGTTTAGTCCTCTGAAGGTCCTCTCCCAGGAGCACACTGCTATGGCTCTTTCCATATACGTACAGCAGCCACTTCCACACCCAGTGCCAACTACACTGTGAGCTAATACAAAAACTGCTTGAAGAACATTAGCGTTGAGGAAGGATAGGCTATACGCCAGGATATGAAACGACTGGTCCATGGTCTCCAGCATCATCACAGTCAAGGTTTACCACTACAGAATATTTCCAGACACCAAGCCCAGGGTGGTGAATGGTGACAGAGATTGAATAGTGAACATGCTGGAGCGTTGTGCAGTAAAAACCCTGGAGAACTGACGTGACGCAGCTTGGATCTGCTATGGAGTGAGCATATGGTCGTGCTGCTAAACTTCACTACCATGTGTGTGTACACATAATGCTTATACACAGTGCAACAGCTGAACCTCCGGTCGTAGAGCATCTGTAATGAGATGCAATCTTCCATGCTCACACACACACACACCCACACATATGCACAGTGGAACCTCAGCGTTTAATGCTGCCTTTGTTTCCGAGCCTGTCGTTTATTACAGTTAATGACTCCAGTAAACATGGGAAGTGTAATCCGGCGGGAGCCATGTGCCATAACTCTGTGTTCCATAGTCCTCTAAGGGAGGGAACAGGAAGGCAGCAGGTGGCCATGACACCTCTTACAGGAGGCCCAAAACAAATAGGATGCATGGGGTAGGCGGGGCTTGCACACTGCCCAGCCAATTAAACCCCTCCAGGAGTGAGAGGAGTAATGGCCGGACATGGACCAGGAGCCGGAGGGGTGGCGCTGTGGCTCCTCTCAGTCCCAAACACACACTGAGATGGGGCAGATTTACTGCTAAAGAGGTGGCAGGTCATGTGTGTGTGTGTGTGTGTGTCTGAGTGTGTGAGTGTGTTGTGCATGAGATTGGGATGAAATTCTTACAGTGAGTTCTCCAGACAGTAATAAAGCAGCACACACACACTCTCTGAGCACGGTCATAACACACAATCAACACACAGTCTTTTACAAAATACACACCCTCAACAACCATACACTGACTATACACCACACACACACACACACACTTTCAACCACCTCAAAATAAGCATGCTATATATACATCGCACTTAATACCACGTGGCAACCTCAAAACCTCACACCAATACACGCTATGAACAACCTCCCTCAAAAAACAAACACACACACACACACACACACACACACACTACACAACCTCCTGATCCACACAGCAAACATACTCAAACTGACTTTTAATACTCAGCAACCTCACATCAAACACACAACACCAACACAGGACAACAATCAACAACCTCTCAACAATCTTTCTTTATCCTCGCCCCTCCCTTCCCAAACAGAAGTGGCATTATTCCTCAGCCTGTCACAGTTTGTTGGGTTAAAGTGATGAACAGCGTATAAGTTTACACACCTCATAAACAACATCAGGTATCATGGGACAGAAGGAGCGAGGTAAAGAAGCCCTTCTTTGTTTTACAGCCTTCGCAATAAAACATTGCGTCAGAGCAGCACAGTACTCCTCACAACCACAGCTGACTCTTTCCCTTTATCGTTTAATGCTGCGTACATGAACTCGTGCACTCTGAGCGGTGCGCTATTAAACACGATAACTTCCTGCGCCACAATCCCTCTCTTGTGAGCTCCGCTGCGACTGAAGGCTCCTGTGTGGCAGCTGCGGGATTGGACGCTCTAATGCCCTCCATCATGCTAAGACAGAAACACCCTTTTATAACGGAGCAGGTTTTGATTAAGCGTAAATGATGGCTGCAGGCAATGAGCTGAAAAACAACAACATTATAATATCCTAGGAGAGGAAACACAACCGTCATAAAAGCACATGGACATGCTAGGCTAAAACAATGACACGCTCTGTATTTCTATCTGTTTATTACTGCTTTCTTTCTGATGTGGGAGTGGCCTTCAAGTTGTTTTTTGTTGTTGTTTTTTTCTGAAACAATAAGCGCATTTTAAAAAATGTACAACGCCATCTGTTGAATTTTGGGATGTACTAAAATGTTTAGGTGTTACCGTGAACTGTGCAAAAAGAAGGTGTGAGATCGCAAGTAGATTTTAATTACACACTCATAAGCATGTGTTAAAAAATGTACAGCACCATACATCACTTCTCTGTCCTTAAATTTTGAGATGAACTAATGATTTTTTTTCAAGGTACATTTTTTATGATGCAGTAAAATGCATCATAAGATGCAGAAAAGTCTTGACTCACACATCCAAATCATTGCGTTCCAATGACTTCCATGGTTACAGGTGTATAAAATCAAGCACCCAGGCTTGCAGACCGCTTCTACACACATTTGTGAAAGAATGGGTCATACTCAGGAGCCCAGTCAATTTCAATAAGTCCAGTCATGAAGTTTCCTCACTACAAAATATTCCACAGTCAACAGTTAGTGGTATTATAACAAAGTGAACAGCAACTCAGCCATGTGTTAACACACAGAGCGGGGTCAGCAGATGCTGAGATGCATAGCGTACAGAGGTCGCCAACTTTCCGCAGAGTCGATAGCTACAGACCTCCAAACTTCATGTGGCCTTCAGATTAGCTCGAAAACAGTGTGTAGAGAGCTTCATGGAATGGGTTTCCATGGCCGAGCAGCTGCATCCAAGACTTACATCACCAAGTGCAATGCAAAGCATGCCACCACTGGACTATAGAGCAGTGGAAACATGTTCTCTGAAGAGATGAATCACACTTCTCTGTCTGGCAAACTGATGGATGAGTCTGGGTTTGCATGCTACTAACTTTGTGGCAACAGTTTGTAGATGGCCCCTTCCAGTTCCAACATGACTGCACACCAGTGCACCAAGAAAGGTCTATAAAGACATGGATGAGGGAGTTTGGTGTGGAGTAACTTGACACGGAGTCCTGACCTTAACCTGATAGAACACCTTTGGGATGAATAAGAGCAGAGCCAGGCCTTCTCGCCTATCAGTATTTGACTTTACAAATGCGCTTCTGAAAGAATGGTCAAAAATTCCCATAAACACTTGTGGAAAGCCTTCCCAGAAGAGTTGTAGCTGTTATAGCCAAAAAGGGTGGGCCAACAGCATATTAAACCCTATGAATTAAGAATTGGCTGTTACTCAAGTTCATATGCATGTGACGGCGGGCAAATACTTTTGGCAATATAGTGTATGCTTGGTTATATTAGCAAATTAATATTGTCATTTAAAGCAACACAATCCCGACTAGGCGGTATTAGGATAAACAAATTATCGCTAAAAATAGATGTCGTTTCATATCTGACTAATTGCTCTGCCAGATGAAAGTAATACCTCCTGCTTGGTTAACTTTTTTGATGCATCTTTTAGTCTTATAATCCCTTGTTGCCAGGGGTGAAAATCAGTTTAAATTCTTGCTGGTATTATGTGGCCAAAAGGTGAAAAGAATAAACTATGGAGGCAGTGTTCAGTCCTGTCAACCTTCTAAGATTCTCTTTATTTGTCTGCAGAATCTGCTAACTCATTGTTCTGGGTCCAAATAGAGCAAAAGAGAAAGCTAGTGCGCAAGGTACAGTGTAGTGTAGGCAAGGCGAGTCATGAACCTGTCGGTTAATTAGCAGTAAAGAAAGATCGAAACACAACACGGATCAGAGGTTCAAAGACTCTTTTTTGACAACGACAATTCAGGAGCAATTACTAAGGAGTCAGGGCGTTGTTTAAGATGAAATTACGCTATCTGATGCATTTTCTTGCTGCAGCTGCTTTCATGACTGACTTCGAATGAGGATTTTCATAGGCAGCTGCTCTCTCTCCTCTTTCCAGTACTGCAGACCGCCACTGAATCTTTTAGCGGTACGCAGTACCAGACTGTACCACCGACTATCACCCATGATCTCCAGCCATTGCCCCACACTCCGTCACCAGGGTCTTTGTGCCAGTCTTAGTACTGGTCCAAAGCCTGAATAAAACCAGAAGAGTGGCATCCGGCTTATAACCTGTGGAGACCTCTAATGGGAGTAGATGAAAGAAAAACAATAGCTGGTTATGATTTCTGCATCCCTTACCTATGACAGTGAGGGTGAAGTTAAGGGACACGCTGCCGAAGCCATTGGCCGCCTGGCACACATAGAATCCAGCGTCTTTGGCTTCCACGTTCTTGATCTTGAGGCCGTGCTGGAGAACACGGTAACGGTTCCAGCCAGCATTGATGTTTCTTCCATCCTTCGTCCAGAGCAGCAGGGGTTTAGGGTTGCCTTCGACTGGGCATCGCAGGCGGATGTTACGCCCTAAATGTGCGATCTGCTTCTCCTCTACAACGCTACTCACCCACGGAGGTCCTAGAGCCAAAAGAAATGGAACTGTCAAAGTCAAATAAAATAATAACAGTGTTAACATTAAATGTTTATCTCTGCAGTGAGGAATAGGGGGGTCAAACAAGTCCTGGCACACCTCGAAGGTTCTTGATTAGGCCCCAACAGTGGCTTTTTGACAGTTCTGAGATTCGAATTTTTTAAACACAGAACCTGTCAGTGTATGGAAACTAGCGAGTCACGAAAGGCAACGACTATAATAACCATGCTAATTGCTGGCTTCCGTGCCTTGTTAGCGGTATTTGTATTTCAGTCCAAGCCAGCCTTCTAACCATAAACGAATGTCAGAATAAATGCACCTTAATAGGTCAACAGGGCTTTGTTATACTTTACATGATTTGTGGTTGCCTGCAAATGGAATGTCTGGGTAAAGTTAGGAACATGTCCAGCCTGCTGAATAATTTTTGTGTTTACTGTGTTTAATTCAGATCAGACAATATTGCTCTTTTGTTGTTGATTTTTTCTTTTTTTTCCAGGCTGATTTAGACATGCAACGAGAGCAGAGAAGCCAGAGAGGCAAAAGACCTTGGTGAAAGAAATACGAAGAAAATCAAAACAGAGTTTCGCACCAGGCTAAAGTGTAGATCTGGTCCTTACACAACTCCTAAACCAAGCTGTAAATAAGAGCTTTAAGCTTTAAAAAAAATCCCAAAGTTAGCAGCACATTCCGAGAAAGAATAAGAGTTCCTTGAGTCAGAGCACTTTAGCGCATGGTTCTGTTTGGTTTTCATGGCCTCTGTGTGCACAAGGCCCTTTTCATTCCCCTTCTCTCAGCCTGCTAGTGGAGACTCCCATGAGGACCAGCTTTCCATTTCCTTTGGCCCACTTGAGCTGATTCACTCTCATTCATGCCTGGCACAGTCACATCCCATTGCCTGCTTGAGAAACTACGCCAGCAACCAAGGATGATGGAAATTGAAAAAAAAAAAAAAAGAAGAAGAAAAAACTGTCAGATTTCCCAAATTACTTTCATTTTCCTACAGCTCCCGCGGAATGTTCTTACTGGACTGAAGCGTTTTCACCTGAAAGCAATGGGCGGCTTCCAGGAACATGCCACGAGGGCCGAGAGAGAGAAGAAGTAAGGGTTGTTTTGGCGCTGGAATTAAATTAAAACACATTCCTGAATGTTTCACAAAGACATCCTTAGTGAAAAAATATTATTTTGTGTTTCTAAAATGCTAAAACAATTTCTCCTTACTCAAATACAGTAGATGGGAACAAACGCAACAGGTGCGAAAAAGGAAACATCACTGTTCAGCCAACGTGGCAATTTTGCAGGTTAACAAAAGGGTTTGGACTGTAATGAAGATCTTAACTTATTTCGCCTCGACTTTACTGCAACTGAGTGGGTGAAATGTTAACAGTGCAAAAGTTTGCACCCCCCTATGGTTTCTATCAGAAAGAAAAAAATGAGGTAAAAGCGACAGAAAAATATGTTTGAGGACAAAGACAGGGTTTGACATCTGGTAAAAGTTTGTACAGTACCATCAGGAAGAAGACAGTGCCAAGGTGGAAGTAGGAAACTTTTCGGAGGACGTGGAAGTGGTTTCAGTAGGACATAAAACAAATTATGCGTTTTACAACCTATAATATATTACTTTTAAAAAAAGAGAGATGCAAACTTAAAATACACACTCCTACACATTTTGATTCTTGTCCTAGCGAAGAAACATCTGTGAAACCCAACACGCTAAAAGTCTCACTGCTGTGATCTGAATTTCTTTGTCTTCTTTATTTGCTCCTAAGGGTATGCAAAGATTTTTTATTGTAAACTCAGCCGTATGTGTTTTAGGTTTGCTGAATTGCTAAACTGAAACAGACAACAGACACAATATACTAGTAAAAGTCCAAGTGTGATTTTTTTGGGTTACCCCTCTGGAGTGCCCTTAAAGGTCCTGCAGCATCAGAGCATTTGCCTTATGGAGACTGAGAACCTTCAGTTACTCAATGAACCCCTGACATATACAGTATGTACAAATATTATATTGAATATGTATAGTAAATGTAAGAAATAATTTTTCATTGAATTTTAATTTGAACTTTATATATTTTATATGTAAAAGAATAAAACAGGTTCTGAAATGTTTTATTCAGCAACGCAATTGTTCCCTCACCAGCCGCACCTTTTCCTCCCTGTTGATGTTAATAAGACATGTCATGTTACCAAGAAATTCAGAAAGCATAAATGTCTCAGCTCTGAAGACTGGAATAGAACTTATTCCTCTTTTTATAAACGTTAAATGTATCCATTTGCGTGTGTGTGCATGTTTGAATGAGTACATGAACATACACCTGTTATATAAAACCAATGTACATTTCCTCATCCATCAGATTTAAGAATTCAACAATGTTGGGGGGAAAAAGTCATTAAAGTGACGCTGAATAATTTCTAAGCCTGGAAAGAAGCAACGCATCCGAGTCGTTAGTGACAGATACAAAGTGAACGAACACTTGTTACACAACCACAGAAGGTGTGTCTTTATTACACAACAGGCTCAGAGCTGCTCAAGGAGATCAAACATATATACAGCAAAAGCCCCTAGTACCGGGGGGG
>JAQMYL010000002.1:3627277-3637465 GCA_030014365.1 Clarias pachynema | reverse complement strand
CACACACACACACACACACACACACACACACACACACACACACACACACACACACACACACACACACACAGTTTTGTGCTGTTACTGTATTTAAAAAAAGAATTAATAATTAGTGGTTAATAACTGTTGTTGATTATTTTCCTATAACAGCTGAACACCAACCTGGTTCTTCATTACTGATTTAGGTTTTAAAGTATTTAAATTATTATTTTTTTATTTCATTAATGTTTTATTTCAGAACATTAAGGAGCCACTAAACCTTTCACATGAGTGTATTCATTTAGCTCAGCTGAAAGTGGTGTCAGATTTATCTTCTCTGTCATTTTCACATGGGTTATTCATCTATTTCCATAGGCTTTTATCTCTGCCGTAATGCTTTACAGAAAAACAGACAGCATATAGAAGTCCATGTGTGTTACAAACCCGACGATGCTCTGAATCCACGGCCTGACAGATTTACGAGCAGGTTTCGTCCTTTGCATTTTTCTTTGGAAATGTAGCATAGATTTAAAAAATAAGAGTTGCTTAGCATCAGTTTTAACTTAAAGCTTGCTCAGATGCATGGGTGTGTGTGTGTGTGAGTGTGCATTTGGGAGGTGGGTTCATGTGGGGAGCAATACACTTCCATATGAGCACAAGCATATGGACTAGCAGCTATCACTTAAAAGCTACCCAGCATGTCTGTCCCAGCCAGCCGTCTTTGTTTCAGACATCTTGATATGAGCTTGTGATTTTTTGGGGTGGATTTATGGACAGGAGGCCCCCAGACTGCAGAGCTTTGAAGGCCGGGGAGCCTCAGAACCTTCACGCTGGTGTCCCAGAGCGAGCTTCAAAAAGCCTGACAGCACGTTGCTCGGATAAACGATAATGATGGAGGAAGTGGCATGGCCATCAAACAAGTGCCGAACGGGCCGGGAGAGGAAGAGGGTGTGTGTTCAAATGAAAGAGAGAGAGAGAGAGAGAGTTCTGGTTGCCCCATGATGGTAGAAACTTTGAGTCAAGCTACACCGCAACTGCTGGAAATCTGCTCAGCAGAGACTATGAGTAAACACGGATTTTAAAGGATCTGTGGTTATACAGGCAACAAACCCGTGACCCTGCCACCTGCTTCACTATAAAATTGAAAGAAGTGGTTTTCAGAAAATAGAACTTCCACCCAAATTTATAGACTCTACTTGAGAACCGATAGTCATTAAGCTTAAAAATACACACTTGGTGTAAAAGTTCTTTATAGGTTATAAATTTATAGGTTATAAATTTTGAAAGTTACACTTGTCCTAAAAGTTCTTTAAGTTGGCTAGGGACGAGTTAAAAAATTTGCTGCTACGTCGAGCGTTCAAGTCAAAGCGGGACAGACAGATGCATCTATAGAAATATCATCACAAGTCCTGGTTTGACTTGAACGCCCTTGTTTTGTTTTGTTTTCTGAGAGGGAAAGTGTTTCTAAAGAAACTATAAAAGTAACTAAAGAATCGTTCTTGTTTTCTAAAACGAAACCTTACAAAGTTTAAGCCTTTAGTTATTCCTACTTTCTATGTGGTTTGCAATGAGAATTGTTGATATTTCTTGATAATACCACATTGTGGAATTATTTGCATATAATCTTTTGGGAGAAGAACAAGCCCTTACTCACCAATCATGTCCTTGAGACCATTTGGACAGTTGTTGGTAATGTGCATAACCTAGTAGAAGATCCTTAATGGAAATGTACAATTATTTACAGAAAGCTGTAGTATTTAGTCACTGTTTGGCATTTTTCTATTCATGGCACGCATCACCTGTACAATGGCATAGCATGAAGGCTTCCTCTGCAACTTCCTGTGCAGAAATAACAAAGATAACAGCATCAGCCAATCAGAAGCCATGGCTCAGTAGGTCATCTCAAGACTGATCTCATAGCAGTAGGATTGTGTTTATTCTCAGTGATACACCAGTTAGACCAAACACATCTCATAGCTCTGGTATGTGGCTCCTTTATCTCGGGGTGATAATGACCACCAATGACGCCTGTGATTGTTTGCACTGATGCTCAGGCTAGGAATCTCAGCATGGGGACAAGGCTTGGTAAACATGCAAGCCTCCACCGATCCAGGCACACAGAGCCCAGGAGTTCTCGCTAGGCATCTCTGGTTGTTTGTTTCGGAGGACTTTTATCAGATCTGTCCTTGATGCCAAGACGGCTGATTAACTTGTTCTAGGACAATGCTAACTGACTGTAGAACTGGAACATTCAAATGATATCAGCTCAGGTATCATGTAAAGAAATGAAAGGGGGAAAAATTAGCTTTTATGTCTTTAGGGGAAGATTTAAGAGTTGAAATTTATATCAGAGTATTTCCTTCCAGAAAAATCGAAGTGCACTCTTAAAATGACTTTTGTCTCTCTGGGATACCGTTAAATGCTCTACACAAAGCTCTACAGTAGAGTCTTTCCCCACTGAAAGGGTTCCAAGTAATGGTACTTATCCAATCAACCTTTCAGGAACACTTTAAAGAGTTCATTTTCTCCAAATCTGTATGTATTTATTAATTAATCATTATTTTCTTCAGTCTCAGCGCCAGTTCCAGTCCCGGGTAAATCGGGGAGGGTTTGAATCAGGAAGTTCATGATGTGCCAAATCGAACATGAGGATCAGATGATCCTCTGTGGTGACCCCTAACAGCAGTCGAAAGAAGATCAACAACTAAGAACCTGAACAAAACAAGGCAGTTTAGATAAACGGTTAATGCCTTGGGTTCTGTGTATTAAGAATAATGATAAGAAGAATGGACATTAATAGTCATTTAGCTTTCTTGACTACACTAAAGACTCCCTTTATAAAAATAAAGCCTCTGTTGTAGGTTTCGACTTCATAGAGTATAACCTTTATGTGTTCCCTGACTTCGACAAAGGAGGTTCAGATGGACAGACTTGAAGAATTACTGTACAGTCTAAATTAAAGCCTTTTTTGTTAGAGCACTTACCTTGGCCGTGGAACCGCTAAGAATTACTGTGCTTGGTTCAGAATTCTATAATAGAGGGTTTCCTACCTTTCAGAAGAATAAGAACAGCTAAAAACTTCCCTCATAAAGTATTTTTTCAAAGAATGTACCTAGTAAGAAGTAAGCTTGGAACAACTGATGATAGGCATTTTAATCCATAAACCTATAGAGGAAAAAAGAAAGTTCTTCTATGGTTCTTTAAGGGCTTGTTGAATGACAATGAAATGGTTTTTAGACTCCATAAAGGTGTTCTCCTTGAAACACTTTATTATAAGAAAACACTTTGTTGTAAGGTTTTACAAAGAACCGCTAGCTTCTCCATCAATTATTCATTAAGGCTGTTTTTTAAAGTGTAGAACCCTTCTAGTAAAGCTACCGTATGAGGGACGTTCAAGTCAAACTAAGACCGCAAAAAGCGATTGCCGAAGACTTTAAGCACTGTATGCTGATGAGACTCCACTGTAAAACATTGTAATTGTGCAAACGTTTTAAAGAAGGTCATATATCCTTGAGGAATGATCCCAGCCGAGGTGGCTCAGAGTCCACTGCAGTCCCGTGAACATTCGGCAAGTGGAACACCTGATCCTTGAAAATCGGCATACTGTATAACTTGTCGAAAATTTGTGGAAGAGGCGCATTTGTCAGTGGAAACTGTACGTACAATCATCCACCACCACCACAGCCATTTCCACATGTTTGGGCCATTAAAGGAGTTCCTGGGAGGTCAGTGTTTCAGATGTATGCGCCAACGTACTGAGAAAACTTGATGGTATACAAGCAGTACTGAAACGCGGAGATAAGTGCATTAGTCTAGCAGTGGATTATTTGGAGAAATAAATGGAGTTTTACTCTCACAACTGTGTTCTGTCATTCTGTACAATAAAAAGTACTTTTTGCTTGTTGTAGGGTTCTGCATAGAAGAATTTAAGGGTTCCCAAAGAGACTAGAACTCCATTAGAAAGCTAAACTTATTAAAGTTTGTTTACTTTCCATGTTCTTTATGGAGAGTATTATACAATATAGTATACTGTAAATGATATACAGGATATACAGGAATCCTACACCCGAGTGTTCCTCTAAAAGCAGCTTTTAAGTGGAAGTTTTATGGAGATGGGGAATGTTAACTACCCTGAAGTTAAGTGTCCTCAAGGACCCGTTTCTCTTATAATGTACAGAGCCAGAGAATCCTTGAGGAAACATATTTTCATAAAGGGCAGTTGACATGGAGCAAAGTGAGAGACCAGAGTGACAACAATTATGATGGATCTGAGGTTGACAACTGGAGCAATGAAACCTGAAGCTCGAGATCTTCTTTCAACACCAGCTGCCTTCATTCATGACTTATGGAGACTGAGGGAGTGTGTGTGAGCTGGACTGAGGGAGTGTGTGTGAGCTAGACTGAGGGAGTGTGTGTGAGCTGGACAGTGGCTCTTACTGGCTCGGCTTTGTTGCTGCTCAGCACTTCAGGCCTGCCGCTGTGAAATACTAAACCTGTGAGTCACTGCAGCGTAGGATAGCACCGTATATACCTTTCTCCAGCAGACCACCAGGGGTTGGACCACAGGGAAAAGTCCTAGTGCGCCAACCTGGCCTCATAAACGCACCCACCGCCTGGCAGGGGCACGAGATAATTCTGGTGATAAAACCGGAGTTCCAGCAGAGTAACGAGCACCTGTTTATTAAGAGTATTATTTGTGAAAAAAAAAAGCCCATGGCGATCACACGCAACATTTCTATTCCTGATTCATTCTTTTTTGTGTGTGTGTCCTATCTCACTCTGTAATCATCTTATTCATTTTATATCTCTGTCCTTTTGTGTCTTGTTGAATGTTTGTGTCTTGAACCGTTTCTTGAGTTATGTCTTCGCCTGTCAGAGCAAGACTACGCAAAACAAAACAAAAAGACAGAAAGAAAGAAAAAAAAAGACATGCCTTGCTTCAACTGTTCAACTTTTCAGCTGTAAGGCTTCACTTTTTTTTAAAAAGGCTTTTGGGTTTCTCAGTCCTTTCTCACCCTGGCCTAAAGCAGTGACCCAGGCGACCCCTCACCGGTGACCCAGGACAAATGGACCCGAGCAGCACTTAGAAAGACACTAAAACAAAAAACAAACAAACAAAAAAAAGACCCAACAGATTGCTTTGGTTGAGCTCTACAATTTCAGGGCTCTGAAAAAACATGTCCGTTGTACAAATACACAGACCGAGGGATGTTCAGAAGCATTGTGGTGGCAAAATCGCGTCTTTCAGAGCTGACGTTGCAAGCAGCGGAGCCTGGTTAGCTTGGACAGCTGTAATCCTCTCGGTGAATTGCTGAGTAATCCCACCTGTAAAAGGGAAGACAAAAGGAGAGCTGCAGGAGCAGCCCGAGAGCTTCCCACACCCAGAGACCTGATCCAGGGGAACGTCGCTCCGACAGGAACGGGCTGAAAAATGAGGGAATAGTGGCAAGCTTTCTTTTTTTCACAGCACATTACCGTGCTTCCACCTGTGCAAACACTCCACCCGACCACAAGCAACAAGCGTTCGAGCGGATCACAGTCACATGACGGGATACCGCCGAACTCCCGGAGCTATTCATGATCTCTAACATTAAACTGATAAAAAGGAAAGAGAGAGAGAGAGAGGAAAAAAAGTTCAAAGGCTCGGCTCTCTCCTTTATGTTTTAAAGCCTCCTCCATAAATACCGACGCTACACGTCGGAGTGATGCCGCACAAGACCAAGCGCAGCTCATTAAGCGCCTTGTTTACCCGAGATACTGCAGGCTGGAAAACCGCGGCCTGGCCTTTTGATAACGGGGAAGATCGGGAACTACAAAGTCGAGCCCAGGCCCATCGAAACACGCGACGAGAGCTGCTTCTCATCTGCCTTTAACAGACGTGAGGAGGAAAAGTGTGCTGCGCTCGCCAGATTCAACGTGAAGTTGATCTTAACATGCTCCATTCATGTGCGTGTGTGTTTGTGCGTTTGGATTTCTCTTCCTTTATGTGCGTGTATCTGTGGAGTCTCTGAATACGAGTCATGAACATCATGTTCGAATTTAATAACTGCACCGTTTCCCAGTTTAAGATTGTTGGTCAAATAGCTCAGGATTTACAACGCCAGAGAGAACACACACAGCCCGAAAGACCTGCCAAACAAACTTTTTTTTTTCTTTAATTGTTTTTTTGCTAAGAATGTAAAGAAGTAAACTTTTTTTTTAATCCCCTTTTAGACACACGCCAGGCCTTTTTGAAACTCTGTTAATAGTGATCTTGCCTCGAGCAAGGTTTTAATTAGTTCGAGCGCCGAGCCAGAAAGCACGCAGCACGCACACACGCCGACACACACCGACGCACATCAGAGGCCGACGTTTGACAAGTTTTACGAGCATGAAATGATGTTCCTAATGAAACAGAAGAGTCACGCTGTACTTACAATACGGGAATATAATGAATACTAAGAAGCACCTGAGGGACTGTAGGGCTAAATAAACACCTTTTCACAGACACACACACACACAACACAAAGGGCCTCAGACAGGAAGAGCTTCTGTTTTTTTTTTTTTTTCTTTTTCTTTAGCCTTAAGGCCCTGCCTGATAAACTTACACTACACAGATACCATCAGCAGTACAGTACAATATACTTAACCTACTGTACAGCGCTCCAAATAACAATAACGTTAATATTCATTATTATTAGCAGTTCCTCCAGGGTTCTCCGGTTTCCTCCCACTTCCTAAAACCACTAACCTTTTTTTGTTTTGTTTGTTTTTTTGCATTTTTAATAGCCTCCAGGTGTGAAAGCGCTCGTGCACGAGACCCTACGGTTCACAGGATACACACTCCAGATCGATTTTTTTGCAAGTTAAATCAAAGAACCACAAATAAACCACAAGCGAAGATATTTTTGTATTTCGAAAAAATAACTTGGTTTACAAATATTTCTGGATGGCACCACCTCATTGGCTGTACTGTTTATTTGTGGAATCTACTTTATTTATCCATTACTCCGTGTGCCTTTGCAGAACAGAACACACTTGGTTCCTGAAAGATTTCCAACATCAGGCCGTTTATTTTTTGTTGTTCTTTAAACCGGTTCTGCTCAAGTTGATCAGTCACTAATGCCCGTTCCATGCCAACCAGCCACAAGAAGCACACTATACAGCCAAAAGTATGTGGACACCTGATGATCAGACTCTGTATGTGCGTTTTCCCCAAACTGTCTCCTGTTTCAAAATCAGTATAGAAGGTTTGGAGGCCTGATCTTGTTCCAAAACTGCGTTTGGAGCCGAATGATCACACATTTGTTTACAGCTGCTATAACATAAGCGATAAGTCAATATAAAAGTTCTATGGATGTTCCACAACATTAAATGTATCTATAAATGGATAAAAAAATATGACATGCTGCTTAGTCAACTGAGCTACAAAAGCAATAACGTCATCATGGAAACTGTAATTCTTCATCATCTTCATAAAGCCGATCGACTGTGTGTTGATTATTTTCCTAAACCAGCATCTAGTATTTCATGTTCTCAAAAACATATGTCATTTATTCCGGCCTGATCTGGAGCATCTCTCCAATAAACATACACAAATACAGCATGAAAGACCATTAGGGGGGAAAAAAAACCTTATCGCACTACAGTAATTCCTTTAACCAGGGCAAACACATCTAATTAAATTTCCCGAAAGCTGGACTGTTATTCCTTTAGATCACAGAGGCTCCACGGCTCCAGCCGAGCTGCTCCATTATCACTCGAGTGATAAGCGAGAGCGCCTGCAGAGAGCCGTTATCTGCCTGATGAAGCGGAGGAGAAGGAGGCGGACACCTGCGGAGACGGCCGCCGGAGCCTCCGAGTCCTCGTGCTAAACATGACCGAAGGTGATTCAATTATTACATCGCCAGACTTATTCTATAGTGCCTTTAAGATCAATAAAATGACGATTATGATCTGGAAAGACTGACTGCCTTGTTTACAAACCCGGAGTCTGGATCAGATTTGGACGTGAAATCCGGACCTGCCGTCGCTGTTGTCTTTTCTGATAAATCTGCCACTAATATTTTGTCGTGTCTGGTTTTACTGCAGAATCTTTTAGAGACCGTGACATGCGTCTTTGATGCCTGCGCCTCTTCGAACATATGGAAACCACCGCAACTTGGTCGGGAACACACTGTTTTTGTTAGAACGCCACATCAAGCCCTGTGCATGATGGAGTATGTAAATCCGGCTTCAGCTTCTCGGCCAAGCTATCACTAGAGCACGTGAAAAGATTACGGAGGAGGCCGACACTCCCTCAGGCCGAGCTCGGGGCGGTGAGGAGCTTCATGCTTTCCAGACGCAAAAACTCAAAAGAGAGGGCAGGAACCGAGAAGAAGAAACAGGAAATAGCAAGGTTAGCAAGAAGTGAAAACATTCCTCAGGACTGTACAGGGACTTTCTTTAGTGTTGGCTGGCATGTGGGAGCATGTGTGTGTATGGTTGTGTGTGCGTGTGTGTGTGGAAGAGAGAGACAGAGAGAGAGAGAGAGAGAGAGGGGTGACTAGTTACATAAAGTGAGTGTGGATCCAGAGCAGAGGATTTTCTTTTCCATATATTTGGAATAGAAACGTTTTGTCACACTAATTTGCTCATAACTTCTCAAACGATCATTGAGAGCACTCCAAGCTCTTAACGGTCTTGCCTCGAGTCATATCCGCTACAGTACATCTCTAAAATCAAATTAATGGCTATAATAACCAGACAAGAACCCAGATCTGAACAAACACCGGTTTCTGCCGTTATTACCAACCACCATAGAGAAACAAGCAAACCAGATGAGACAGAAAAGGTCATAATGAACTACTAGATGTTTATTAACCTGTCTGTTACTCCTCTTACACAACAGCAACCTTTAAATGAATAGAATTTGACATATTATCAATTTATATTTACAATTAATGCCATAGGAAACACATGAAGACACTTGTTCACTTGCATTATAGCAGCTGTAACCCCTCCTTCCTTCATCTGCCTTTCTTTCTTTTTCTTTTAAGCACAATAAGACATCTTGTCACGTTCCTGAGGACCTAGAAACTGCAAAAATCTCTGTCTTGAAGACTTTCCTGTCTCAGAAGCTTTACTTCTGCCTGTCAGGAAGTTCTGACACTGGAGACTCCTTCCACAAAATGTTAAACAATCACCTCCTTATAGAAAAATGTCACACATCCAAAACAAATCAGCAACCCTTTTTCACCTGTTCATATGGATCGTCCATTATACACATCTCTGTGTTTAAGTATTTATTCTCAGATCAGTGGTTATAGTAAACCAGTCAACCAATCAGAATGAAGAATTCAACAACACTCTTTAATCGTTAATGACTTAACACATGCTGATTGGTCACTTCATTAAAGATTCTTTTCTTATGAGATCATTCCAACTGAGATTAGGTTAGAAGTATCTACCTCTTTCAGAGTCAGGTTTTACCTTTAGCCATATTTTATCCCACGGGTTCACCACTCTGACCTTTGCCCCCTGCTCCCTATTTACCTCCAGTCACCCTTATCCAAACTGAACAGCCCTCAAACTGATTGCACTCGACACACAAACAGAGCTAAAGTGCTCGGCTCCTCAGCATTCCAGTCGAGACCAATCCAAGCACAACAAAGACTGTGTACGCTGCCCTCCTCCGACTCGACGTGTCCTACACACACGCATTAAAGACTCAGGTGGGAGTGAGCAGGTTGACAGATGGAGAAGTAAACATAGTGGACAATACAGTCTTTACTTCTGACCACATTCTTATCAGTGAACTGACCCGGCAGTACACCTCACAGTGCTCAGGGACGGTACGAGTTCGAACCAGAGATCCATCACCAGCAGCCTGAGCAGCTCGAACAGTGCAATCCAAATTACATATTATATCAATGTGCTCATTCATTTAAATATGTTAACCACGTCATTAAAAAACGATTGACACAAGTATGTTAACAGAATTGTATGTAGAGTAAGTCTGTGTCTATCGTTTTTTCTACCCCAAACACTGCAGTCACTGAAGCACTTAAATATGGTCTTAATGCCACTTTTTGCTTCCGTACCCAAAGCTGAGAGTTACATTTATTAAACTTTACTTCAGTATAACATGGAGGGAATTGGTTAAAAATGCAGGGTAAGATCCTGACCCTTTAATGTTAAGCTCAACCTTTTGGTAGAGCACATGTCAAGTCAATATACTGTATCATATTT
>JAQMYL010000002.1:3594983-3612338 GCA_030014365.1 Clarias pachynema | reverse complement strand
TGTTGTTACTTAATTATCTAATTACATATGGGTTATTTCCTTTGAAATTTACAGAATTTTTCTAGAATGTAGAAAATGTAGAAAATAAACACAAACGTGTGTCCAAACTTTTGACTGGTACAGTACAGTGAAAAGCCATCTAGTGAAGTAATCTAGTAATGAAAAGCCATCAGCCTTCTAGTAATGCTGCAAATTTCAAACCTACGAAATAATCCATGAGTAATTAGATAATTAAGTAACAACAACAGTCAGTTGTTATTTTAAGACATTAAGTTTAGCTGTTCAGGAACAGTTCTTGCAAGAACAATAATGTCAAGTGCATTTGCAAAACCCATCGAGCACCATGATGAAATTGTGGATAACACTGTGGCCTCTTAACTGCAGGGTTGAGGGTTTGCGTGTTCTCCCCGTGCTTAGTGGGTTTCCTCCAGGTATTCCGGTTTCCTCCCACGGTCAATGTTTCCAAACTGCCCATAGTAGGTTTATGTGCATGTCTGCCCTGTGGTGGATTGGATTTACTAATATTTGTATAAAAAAAAAAATCAATCTAAAGCAACAACAATAGCTACAGCTGACTTTTGATTCCAAAATTTCCAAAATGATTCAGTTTTCCTGCCAGCATTTAGAAACACATTCCCACACTTAGACGCCCCCCCCCCCCCCAACACACACACACTAGAAACCCTGATATAAATGTTGTACCGCACTAGCCCTAGCGACGATAAGCAAATCCCTGTGCACAAGATTGCAAAAAGGCTCACGTAAGAAAAAAAAAATGTGCTGACAACATCTCCGACTGACACACTGTTGAGTTCCAACCTCCAGCAACGAGACGGGAAAAAAAAAATAATACATGTGTCAGAATATTCTTTGTGCTTGCCGTAATAACATCACCTCAGCTGGTCAGGTGGAATATAAAAGCCTCAGCGTGGCATTGTGGACTATCCGAACTGTCACAGCTGTGGCAAATCGAAGGAGGGTTCAGCGAAAGAGCACCTAGTTGTCTGTTTCTCGAAGCAGCACAGCACTAGGATGAGATAAATACGGGGAGCCGGCTGGTGCTGACACCGAGGAAAGGATTGTAAGAGAGAAAGGAGTGAAGAAAAAAAAGAAAAGTATATTTCTGATCATAGCTGTCAGGCAACACTGATGATGCGCTAACTGAGAGAAGGCGCTAAAACCAAGAAACCTATTCCGTCTTTAGCCCGTGTCAGACGCTAATGAAAAGTTCATCACATAAGCATGTATACGGATTTAGCACTTGTCTGGAGTGTTACTGTACAAGCCGGCGTGACCTGTCCTCTGTTCCCGGTGCTGAAGAGAAACAAATTAGTGAGGACAGCCTGAGAACTGAGACATCATTTACACATTTTCTTTTCTTTTTTTTTTAACCAAAGGTCAAAAATTGTGACAATCTTTGCTACAAAACAAGATGTCACACATTAACATTCTTGCAAGATCAAGGTCAGGGTTTGGTAAGGTTTTTTCTTTTTTCCTTTTTTTAAACAGTCAACTTTCTGCTTCTTTGGTTGACTTCAGTGGTTCAACCAGCAAATCTCCAACACACCAAATTACAGATGCGTTCATGACTCGACCTAACCCGCAGTTAATAAACGAGAAACCGAGGTCAGGCTGAGCGAAAGTTTCATCCATTCCAATTGTGTGTAGGAAAGATAAACAGGATGTGAGTGTGTGTACTCAGCCTAAGATTTATTTAGGATAATCGAAGTCAGTGTCTATGGCTTTGGGTCAGAGCAAAGGCAAGAAACACAAGACAAGAATAATGCATAATCCTAAACGGGAGAATCTGAAAACAGACTTGCAAAAGGATTTTAATACACGACGGGATATAAATGGGCAAAATGATCAACTTATGCAAAAGAGCTGGATGCAATCAGGTAACAATCCAGATCAAAGGGGGAGGACAGAATAAAACATAAAGAACCTGTTGCCATGGGAACCACAACAGCTTAAGGGATTCTGTAGCAGTAGCCAAACTGATCTTATATAAATTACACAAATTCTAAACAAAAATTGTACAAATTCCTCTAATGCTCTGATCCAGTGTTTCTAAATATTTTAATCTAAAATATATCTCTTGATTTTACATAAAAGTATGTGATGTTTAACTTTATTTAGTTGACAAATACACTATATGGACAAAAGTATCTGTCCAAACCTGTTGAATTCAGGTGTTTCGATCAGACCTCTTATCCCCAGTGTAGGTCAATTTTAATACTTCAGCTTACCAAGACTTCTTGCACATGCAACTTTGTGACAACAGTTTGGGGAAGACCCTTTTCTATTACAAAATGACTCCGCCCCAGTACACAAAGCAAAGAATATAAAGACATGGTTTGATGAGTTCGGTGTAGAAGAACTTGACCGGCCCTAACACAGAGCCCTGACCTCAACCCCCTTTATTCACCTTTGGGATGAGCTGGAACGGAGTTTGCGAGCCAGACCTTCTCGTCCAACATACTGTAAGTGCCTGATCTCATAAATGCTCTACAGAATACAGTAAATGGACACAAATTCACATGGAAACACTCCAAAATCTTGTGGACAGCCTTCCAAGAAGAGTGGAAGCTGTTATAGCTGCAAAAGGGGCGCCGACTTCATACTGAAGTGCATTTACAGTATTTGAATACAATGTCATTGCAGGTTTGGACAAATACTTTTGTCCATATAGTGTAGGTGAGAGTTTGTGGTTTTAGTTAAAATGCAATTAGTCCAGATGAATCCAGCCTATTCCAGAGCGATGGGCGTGTCAGAGTAAGAAGGGAGGCGCATGAAGAGATGCACCCAGCATGAACAGTGTCCTTTGTACAACCCTCTGGAGACAGTGTTATGATCTGGGGTTTCTTCAGTTGCTCAGGTCTAGACTCAGCAACGTTATGTGGCAATAAAATGTCAGCTGATGACCTGAATGTACTGAATGACCAAGTTATCACATCTATGGAGTTTAATTCCCTGATGGAATGGCCAAATTACCGGACTCTGGGAGCATGAGGAATCAAAGGAATCATGAAGAATATTTTGTCCTACAAAAAATAAATAAAAGTTAGAGTGAGTATAATTTATATGCAAAGGCTAGGACAAAATGTCACAGCTCATAACTGAAATATAACTCAATGTATATTGAAATTATTTAGTACAGTATTTAGTTTAGGCTAATCGTGCATTAGTCAACCAAAAAGCTTTTAATTTCCTGGTTGATAAGCTAAAAAAAAAAGCTACTTTGTTCACTTCTGATCATCGCTGGTTCATGTGTACAAATTATTACAAATATAACAAAAAGAGCATTTTAAATAAAGACTTTTTTTCACTCAGTTACATTTATCGCTACTTTTTACCAAGTGTTTAAAAATGTGTGTAGCAATAAATCAGGTTGATTGTCCCGGGAGTTCTGTTGTCATCAAGGCCACGTTCACGTCGTTCAGGCTGCTGTTCCCAGGCAGAGCGGCTGCTGTTGACATTTTTCTTCGACATCAAAAAAACTGTGGGACAGAAAAGAGAAGAAAAGGAATTACACTCCTATAATCTACACCCATTCACTGACAACAAAGGCGGGCGTTGGTGTGAGCGAGAGGATGGCGGCGGTCCAGCGGTGTTTGTGTGCAGCACTATAATGACTTCAGTCGCTCTTTGAGTTCAGATGTTCTGAGCTCTGCAGGTGACAAGCGTCTGTCTTTCTCTCAGAAAGGGAAAGGTTGGTATAAAAAAACATTGTGATAGCACACATTTACAGACCCATGCTGCGTCCCTCTCTGTGTCTCCCGGTGTGGGTTTTCTCTGTGGGCGCCCGTCACCATCGCTCGCTCCATGATTCATGCCTCTGCTCCTTTTTTTATTTTATTTTTTGCATGCTTTTTTAAGTGTGGATTGAATGGACTTTCTGTCAAATTTGAGATCACTGAGCAGGGTTTAAATGGTGACGTTAAACTCGCATGCATGTTCACCTCCTGCTCTATGTTTAAATAAATCAAATTCAAATTACCATCGAATGTCATACGGTGTTAGAAAAAAAAAACTTGATAATCCACTGTAGGAATTATAATGGATCACTAACAATACTGGTATCCTCTGTGTCCATTTATTCACTTTTGTACTTTTTACCCGTAAGATTTCCCCTGGCATACTGTAGGTACTATGGTAGTCTGATGGTACCTGTATATACTGTAATATATACAGTACTGTCATATATAGTACGATATATAGTGTTATGCTATTTTTGACAGTACCATGGTACTTATTTGCTAATAGAGTACAAGGACCACACTATGGTACTTAGTTCTGCCATGGTACCTACTTTGTCACAAAGGTACATGAACTATAGCATGGTACTATGGAGGAAACTGTCAAAAATATATCTTTAAATCTATCTTTAAAATTTTTCTTTATGTTCTTCTAATGATTATAATCAAGTTGTTAAAATTCTTGCTAGGCATCACGGTGGTCTAGTGGTTAGCACTATCACCTTGTACCTCCAGGGTCTGGGTTCGATTCCTGCCCCTGTATGCATGGAGTCTGCACATTCTCCCTGTGCTTGATAGGTTCACTCTGGGTGCTCCGGTTTCCTTCAACAGTCCAAAAACATGCAGATTAGGCTAATTGGTGTTGCCCAAATTGCCCATAGTGTGTGCATGTGTGTGCTCTGCGATGGATTTGCTCCTTGTCCAGGATGTACCCTGCCTTGTGCCTTACTGTAAGTCTCCTGCCATAGTCTACAGAATAAAGTGGTATAGACAATGAGACAATGATAAAACTCTTGCTAATTACAGATCTCAAGAATGAGTGGCTAAATGTTTATAGGATTTATACTCATATATTGAAGCTAGTAATTGAACTTTGGTTTTGATTTTAGAATTGTTTCAAAATCAGGTCAAGGTCACTGCAAGGTCAAATGCTATGCAATTTAAAAATTGGTTGTTTTTGTAACAAACTTCAACAGCTACCTCATTTCCTCTCTTGTCTGTTCCAACAACCCAGTCTTCAGCATCACTAGTACAGTATACTGTACTAATGACCAGCTTGATCATCTTTCATCATCTACACCTGTTTCTCACTGGTTCATGCCTTAAGTTAGATGGTTTTTATGCAAGACAAAAACTTAAATGAGGGACAAAAACCTGCAGTTAATGAGAACTATTCCTCAAATGTGCATTAGAAATACAAGAAAGTCTGTCTCTTTGGGAACAAAATATGAGAAAATGAGGGGGAAGTCAAAACTTTTGCACAGCTCTGTATATATGAAACAACTGTTCAGTTCAAATTCCTAAATCTTTGTCATTAAGAATTTCCAGTTGTCCAGTCTGCGTAGATGTAAATCCTGCCAAAACAAAATTTCTAAAACTTTCCTTTAGTTCTTAAACGTCCGACATTTTTCCAACACACACTTAACTTTCTTCCCATGTTCAGCTTTGCCCCATCTCCAACTTCCCCCGATATCTAATTCTCCTCACCTAAATGCCTATGGCTGTGAGTTTCCTAGGTGAACAGTCACTCTCATATCGCCCTGTCCGGAGTTGAGGTCATTTAGATGCAGCTCACTTCTGGTCCTTAGATTTAGACTTTCCTTCATGGGTGGTAGACCTCTGCTTTGGAATTCACTCCCACAGAGCCATGGTGGAATATCTCTCCTCCTTCAAATCACAGCTCAAAACCCATAGTTTTTGTACGGTATTATCAGTCTGTCATCAGTAACTATGGTGTTCTGTATATTGTACTGTGTATACTATAATTTTTTTCTGTTTATCCCAATTCTTAGTATATGTTCGTTCATATTGAAGCCGCTTTTGTAAAAGAGACAACGTGTATAAAATCCACAGTGTCCAACAAAACACAGGGTTTTCAGTAACAACCTAGAACAAGCATTGATCCTGATGAGAATTATGGGGCATTATGGAAGCACTGGAAATGACATAAGGCATAGATGAACAATAAATATTTCATGGAAAATAAAGAAAGATAAAAGTATAACTAAGCAACAAAACACAACATGATATATGCATATATAAGATTACAAATGAAGTAGCCTACACAAGAGAATAAAAAAGATTTGCATGTAGTTTTTACTGTCTTACTCTCATATTCACCCATTCTCTATATCTGTTATCCTGTACAGTGTTGTGGAAAGCCTGGAGCCTTTTCCAGGGGACTCATCACAGGGCACAATCCTGCACACACTCACACTGCATGTCTTTAGACTGTGAGAAGAACCACCAAGGACAGGGAGAACACGCACACTCCATTCACATACCTGAAGATGTTACTCGAAACCCCAACCCTGAAGGTGTGAGTCCACATGCCTAACCACTACGCCACTGTGCCACTCATCATTTTAGGGAAATACATTTGTGCTAGCCTAAAATTGATACATTAGACCAGAATATGGGAAGAAATTCAGTCACAGACTGAAAATCAGGCATGCAGTCTATAGTGTTGTAGTTTGTAAGTCTTTAATGTCTAACATTTCAGAATACAATTGTATTCCTTCATTCATCTTTAGTAAACATTTGAGGTTGGAATACACCACGCCGACCATGCCCAAGTCCATCACATGGGAGTAGTCAAGCACTTGTTCATGAGTAGCCAGTAAATCAGCTGGAGGAAGCCCACATGGATACTGAAAGAACAGAGGTGGGCAAAGTACACAAAACGTTCTGTACTTGAATGAAAGGAAAGATTCTCTAGTGCAGATGTTAGTCTAGTATAAGTAGAAGTCCTCCATTTGGTTGTGTACTTGAGTAAAAGTACAGAGGTCTTCACTTTCAAATATCCTTAACTATCAAAATGCTAGGGATTGTATTAGCTTATAGTATAGTAGCCTTTTTCATAGTAAAAAACTAATCTCGCTCTCTCTCTCTTTCTCTCTCTGTGTGTCTGCTTCTTGATTGCGCAACTTTGTCCATGCTGTTTTGTCGCAACCAGCTCCACTTCTGATTTCAAACATCTGTTGCATTATTGGACTCATCTCGATGGAAAGGCAATGAAATTACTCATAATAGTCAGCAGGTAAAAATTCCTGCTTCAAGTACTATACACCACTGTGCTTAGGTAACACAGTGCCATGCAGAAATGTAGTGAAGTAAAAGTACAGCTATTTGAGGTTTGCTGCACTTTTAAGTAGAGTAAAAGTAAAAAGTGTCCTTTAAACATCATACTCCAAAAACTACTCAAGTAAAGTACAGATATGATGAAATATGCATTTAGGTGTAGTAATGACGCTAATGATCAAACTGGGGACTCTTTAGCTGTGAGCGGGAAACATAACCTGCTACACAATTGCTCCACCCTGGTTTGGGGTTATTTTTGTAGATACTGTAAATTTAAAAACAAAAACAGTTTGTATAAAAAATGAATCAGTTAAGTCTCATTCCCAATGTATTTGATGCATTCCCACAACCACATATCATTGGCTCTTCTAAATTATTACCAAGATCTTCAAATCAGTTTGTCTGGTTGCATGTGAATTACTTTTCTATTATTATTATTATCATTTCCAGGAAGTGAGCTTGTGTGTGTGTGTGTGTGTGTGTGTGTGCGTGTGTGTTGTGAAGACACTATAGTGCTCAGCTCACCTGGTCCCATGTGTTCGTCTGAGCAAGCAGCGCTCATTTCCAGTATTGCTGCCACGAGCAAGAAACAGGAAGGGGATCAATTTAGGAGAGTCCCACACAGCAGCGCTTAATGGCCCACAAACTCAGCCCCACACATACACACACATTTGTCTTAACTATGCTTGTGAGCACCTTATACTGTATTGACATAGCTGATAATGCAGATAATTGATGCTGGACTAATTTCTAAATATAACTGAAGAAAAAAACAAACCTTTAATCTACTTTTTTTTTTAAAAATGATGGTGTGGTAAAAATTGTCATGCATAGTCTAATTCCAACTTTTCGGGACTTTCTGACACACACAAGAACTTTTTCTGTGTTCCCATGCATAAATAATGCTAACTGTGATCATAACACTGGAAAAGATGATTTTCCTAATGGGGACACGGCAAATAATGTCATGATATCAAATTTATCGGGACATCGCACCTTTAAGACAGGTGACATATTGAAGGATGAAGTGTCTCATTAACTTCTTGTGTCGTGAGAACATCTTTAATAGATATAGAATGTAGATTGTACAAGTCTCTGTTTCTGTAAAATTCAGGTACATATTCAACCAATTTTCCAAAGTGATTAATGAGACAAATTCCTTTTTTGTTGTGAGTGAGAAAGTAAAGTAACGTGTCAATTTAAAACATCTCACGACCATGGCAAATCAAATATCAGTATAAGACCGGTCTAGCGAAAGTGGCATCCGCAAAGGGTTAAAAAAAATTAATCCAACACAGAAGTGCCAAAATATGCAGTTCCTCAAATCACCACTAGGATCTGGCTCCAAAAGTGTAAATGCCCGATTTTATAACAGAAATAAATGTTTACAGACTGGTACAAAATATGGTGATTGGTCTCCATAGCTAGACTTCCAATTCATGACAACTGTACAGGGTGAATTTTAATGCAATTAATCAGCTATACTAAAATTATATTAAGCCATAAAATTATGGATGTGGGGGCACGGGGTGTAGTGGTTAGCACTGTCGCCTTGCACCTCCAGGGTCTGGGTTTGATTCCCGGCCAGGCTCGATTCCCCTCTCTGTGTGCATGAGGTTTGCATCTTCTCCTCGTGCTTGGTGGGTTTCCTCCCACAGTCCAGCGATATGCAGGTCAGGCTAATTGGCGTTCCCAAATTGCCTGTAGTGTGTGAATGTTGACCAGAGGTTCTATCCACAGTCGTATAAAATGGGGAGAAATACAATGATCACTATTGGCCTACACAGTTCCTGGTTGGACTACAGAGGTTCTTATAGATGGATTAGCAAATAAAATAATGTTAGCCACCATAAGATCTAGCTAAGTTAGCTAGCTTGAAGTAACTGATGTAAGTAGGCATGTTCCAACCAACAGCCAGGCTCTAGTTCTGCCCGTTTGTCCATTTATGGATTAACCAAGGTTTGGGAGGCGACAGTTCCCTCGAAGATGGCATCGACCAGAGCTCCTACAATTCATCTTCAAAAGTGCTCGTCAGAAAACCTATGGGTGATGGCACATAGGGTTTCATTCATTCATTTTCTATACCACTTATCCTGTACAGGGTTATGGGTAGCCTGGAGACTATCCCAGAGATTATAGGCACAAGGTGCGATACACCTTGGACAGGGTGCCAATCCATCACAGGGCACACACTCTCACACACTCATTCACACACTATAGGCAACCTGGAAATGCCAAGTAGCCCAATCTGCATGTCTTTGGACTGTTGGAGGAAACCCGGAGCATCCAGAGGAAACCTAACAAACATGGGGAGAACATTCAAACTCCACACACACACAAACCAGAGCAACGAATCAAAGCCTCAACCACTTGGAGGTGCGAGGTCAAAGTGCTAACCACCACTCTACCCTGCCGTCCTTGTGATGGCTCGCTCAAAGGGGACGACTAAACTGAAAGTGAGAACAAAGCTAAAATAAATCCCTCGAACCTCCTACCTGCTTAATTTGTCACCCGTGTAGTTCATCCTTGTAATCATTACATGCTGTCCAGCAGGCAAGTGCAGGGATGCGTAAAGGGTCAAGTGGTGAAAGTGAAAGTCCTTTCATCCCCCGGACAAGATTTAAGATGTTATTTGTGTAGTATTTGTGTCATCCAGACAACGTTCCCCCCAGATGACTTGCACTCGAGTTATTAGTGTCGGCTGCACAAGACAGTCTAATTAAAGCATAACATTATGCTCGAGGAGGATATTATGGTAATGTAATATGCAAAACAAGGACTCGGGTTTAATTGGTCTTCTTTGGATCATTAGATATTTGGGCATAATGTACCTATTTGTGATGCAAATATCTTGTGTGTATGTCTGTGTGTGTGTGTGTGTGTGTGTGTGTGTGTGTGTGTGTGTGTGTGTGTGTGTGTGCTTTCTGCTTTTCTGTCTTTGTGGGGACCGAATGTCTAAAAAAGAATACACAATATCTGTCAAGTTCAGCCTTGTGGGGACATTTGACTGGTCACCAAAAAGGGACAGGAATGACTTCAGGAGTTACTTTTTATGTTTATCGAGGTCACAATTAGGGTCAGATTTTGATGTAGTAAAGAATTAATTAGCTTTTTGTATTCATTATGTTAAAGGAAGGTCCTTAGAAGTATAGGTAGACAAAATGCATAGGTGTGTGTGTAAGGTAAAAGAGAGTCCAATCCCCCCCCTGTATAATAATAATAACAACAACAACAACACCAACAACAATAATAATAATAATAGCAATAATAATAATAATATAGAATCAACGCAACACAGATAAAAGTCTTTTTTCTTCTTAAGCACAACTCTAGGTGGCACTGTGGCTCCACATCCAGACGGAGGCCTACCAAAAATGCATCACCTTTCAGACCCACACGGCAGTATGCACACACACACACACACACACACACACACACACACACCGCCTTTGGATATTGGTACGTTTCAATATAGCCCCAGAATAGCATGGAATTGTGTTCTGTGATGAGGTGGTTGTATACTTTTAGCATTTTTCATCATTACACACACACACACACACACACACACACTGCCTCCTACATATGCACGCACACTCACAAACCTGCTGTACGGCTGAGTCTTCGCAGTGCTACTGTGCAATACCTGTTTAATTTAGCAATTAACCGTTTAATCTGGCAACAGATGCTTGTCAGTCTGGCGAACAGAAGCATGCATGTGTGTGTGTGTGTGTGTGTGTGTGTGTGTGTATGTGTGAGACAGGAGAAGAGAAAACAACGGGAAAAAAGCAAGCTGTGTAAACAGCGACATGTCATTGTTTCTAATTGGCTGAATATTTATTGTGGGCAAATGTAATGTGGTGAAGTCAATTAGATGCCACGCAAAGACGCACCTGGCAAAGGAAGAACAACAGACAGACAGACAGACAGACAGAAAGAAAGAAAGAAAAAGAAGAAACATTTTATTTAATATCACTCTTGCTGTTGGTTCATGTGATATTATATTATTGGGCCTTTCCTTCTTTCTCTCTCTCCCTCTCTCTCCCTCTCTCTCTCTCTTATGACCATTTTTCTCAGTAACACACTCCTCTCTGTATGAAAGAGAAAACCTTATATACCAGTGTCTCTGTGCCTGTTTGATTACACAGGGAACTGAAGTTAGCGAGAAAGAATCTCAGATAAAGTACACTGGTCTTGATGTGTGTGTGTGTGTGTGTGTGTGTGTGTAAAAACCTCAGGGAGTAAATTAGCTGCAACGACACTGCGTCTTTCTTTTTCCCACCACGCAGAATTTTCTGATTTTATATAAAACACGGAGGATAACGATATCATCACGTAACACAAGTGGAACACAACTTCACGCGATCCCTGCTGCCGTGTGGCTCTCTCCAGCTCTACTCATTTTATTAAAGATGCATTTGGCTGTAATTTTTTTTACCTTCCAAAGATGCATGAAGTAAGAGAGATAAAATGCTAATGGTACAAAATACACTGATCAGCCACAACATTAAAAATCTTACCATTAAACACACGTCGGTTGTGGTTCCTGTTGTGTCACTGGGGCGTCTCTGGCACCTCGGGGCGTGGCTCTGCAAGGCATCTAGGGCTGTGCTGTGGTGCTGTGGTCAGGACGTGGGCAGTGAATTGTACAGTAGCCAGGTACGGGGCCAGGGGTAGCTCAGTGGTTAAGGCATTGGACTGCGGTTCGGAAGATCCCAGGTTCAAACCCCACAACCACCAAGTTGCCATTGTTGGGCCCTTGAGTAAGGCCCTTAACCCTCAACTGCTCAGATGTAAGTCGCTCTGGATAAGAACGTCTGCCAAATGCCTAAATGTACAGTTCAGCCTTTGATCAATGTATATAAAATTTACATATACAGTAGATATATATGTACACATACAAAAATAAATACATTTATGTCCATATGTACATGACTTGATACTTTTTAACAAAACCTGATGTATTGCAAAATTCATGTGCCGTCCTGTACTTTACTGGAAATTTTCCAAAATCTTTTTGAAAGATTTTGCAAAATAAAAAGAATTAAAAATTTTTATATGATTGGTTGTCTATATTGTACATTGTTTTTTGGGGGGGATTGTATTATTATTATTATCATTATTATTATATTTTTTATTTTCCATGTTATGAAAATAGTTTTAACCATCCTTAAAAAACACTTTAATAATTTTTTAGATATTTTTTAATTTCCCCACTGTGGGACGAATAAAGGTATATCTTATCTTATTTTATGGAAATTCTTGACTGTTATTCCAGAAGCACATTTGTGACACTGATGTTGGATGAGAAGGCGTGGCTCGCAGTCTCCGCTCTAATTCATCCCAAAGGTATTCTATCGGTTTAAAGTCAGGACTCTGTGCAGGACAGTCAAGTTCTTCCACACCAAACTCGCTCATCCATCAAATTGCGAGACAGAGAAGAGTGATTCGTCACTTTAGACAACATGTATCCACTGCCCAAGAGTCCAGTGGTGGCGTACTTTACACCACTGCAGCCAATGTTTTGCATTGAACTTGGTGATGTAAGGCTTGAATGCAGCTGCCCGGTCCATGAAGCTCTCTACACAATGTTCTTGAGCTAATCTAAAGGCAACATAAAGTTTGGAAATCTGTAGCTACCGACTCTGCAGAAAGTTAGCGACCTCCTTGAACTATACTGTACGTCTCAGCGTTAGACCCCGCTCTGTGATTTTACGTGGTCTAACGCTTCGTGGCTGAGTTGCTGTCGTTCCCAATCACTTCCACTTTGTTATAATACCACTAACTGTTGACTGTGTAATATTTAGTAGCGAGAACATTTCATGACTGGACTTATTGCACAGGTGGCATCCTAATGGCATCCTATCACGGAACCACTCTGGAATTCACTGAGTGTGGAATTCACACACTGTATACAGTAATGCACTGCTTTTTTTTGTTTGTTTTTTCTTGAAGCTGATATACAGACTATGAACAAGCCAATAGTGACAGTGTTGAGGCAAATCTATCTAAACATAGATAGATTCTTTAGAAATATTTTAGTTTATATTTTATTTATGCTTATTGATTCATACATTTGACTCCTTTTTTATATTATTTTTATTCCTATTTCGTTGCTCCATCTCTGGAAATACTCCGCATTCCTCATCTGTTCCTCATACTGTATGTTTTGCGACAAATCTACTTCTCTTATAGAAATTTTACAGTGTGTCTTTTTCTGTTTCATTTCTTTTTTTTTGTACAACACAGGTCTCAAAGCCAGTTTTTAGACATCATTAGTATTCGCCTTAACCTCGACTGAGCAAGCCAAGGGCAGCAGCAGCAGCTCGAAATGATCTACACTTTAAAATAGAAATTCTTTGTTAAGTGATGCGTTTCCTAGAGGGGTTCTGTCAGGAAATGTGAAAAGGAAACCGTCTGTTTTAGGATTCGGCAAATTTTGAGAGTCAAACATTAAAAAAAAAGAAGAAAAAAAATACATTTTAGCATTTTATTTAAATGACCTCATTTTAGATATGTTTAAAAAAAATCTAACCAAAGAACAGCAGCTAGAAGCGATAAAAGAAAGATCAAGTCCTGCCCATGGTGATGTCTGTTCTCGTTTTCTCAACGTGCCCCCAAAACAACCACAAAGATGAAGAAACTTCCTTCCAGAATCTTTTGAGGCGGCATGTCAGCCTACTTTAGTGAACAGAATTACAACTTTGGATGATTCCTGATTCAACATGATGGTTGAAGACACATTAAATGCCACCTAGTTTCCATATCAGGAACTCTGTCCTTTACTGTCCTCCTGTACCATGCTTGTACTGTAGGTACTGATGTTCAGATGTTCAGACCTTCGTACATCATGATCTCTCCTCCTTTCTCACTTATACATAAAGTTTGAACCAGTGAGGAACTGAATACATGGTCCGAGTCCCTGTGCTCCATTTAAAAGATGAATCTCTTGTACAGCTCGCCTTTTCCTTTTGTCTTTTGACCTTAATAAATGTTAAGTAATGAAAAACACGTCATGTCATGCCCTTATAGGAAAATAATCAATGACAGACTGGTGTGACGGCGCCAGGCTGTTAGCACCCCAAAGTTAATTACGTTTCTATAATAGGATGTCTCAATGTTATCCTACTGTATTTTATTATCACTGAGTGATACTGCAAACTTTTTTTATCATTTTGTAGTCACCTTAAACTTGCGGCACGTCCATCAAACTGTTTTTTGTTCCCACTTACGCTCACCAGCCACTTTAGGTACACATTAGGTACAACTGTTCAATGACCATCTCTAGGATTTACAAAGAATGGTCTGAAGAAGAGAAAATATCTAATGAGCTGCAGGTCTCTTTGACAAAATGCCTTGGTGATCCCAGAGACCTGAGGACATTGGCCAGACTGGTCCGAACTAACTCAGGTAACTTCTTGCTTCAACTGAGGGATGCTTTGCTTAACACCCAACACATCAATCCATGAAGCAGATGGTCTACAACAGCAGAAGACCACACCAGGTGTGGCTTCTGCCAGATAAGAACAGGAAACTGAGGCCACAGTTCACATTGGCTCACCAAAACAGGACAATAATAAAAAATAAATATATTTTTAAAAAAGTCAACCGTTCTGATGAGTCTCTATTTCCGCTGCAACATTTGGATGGTAGGTTCAGAATTTGGCATAAGCAACATAGTAGAATTGATCCATCCTAGCTTGTATCAGAAAAGAACATCACTGGGATGCGGTGGAATGGGACGTTCCCATCATGTATGTGCTGCTGACAAATCTACAGCAACTGCTTAATGCTATCTTGATCTCTCAATATGGACCAAGACCTCCAAGGAATGCTTCCAGCATATTGTTGAATCTATGCCATGAATAATTAAAGCAAAAGAGAAAGCAAAAGTGGTCCAACAATGTTTCCTTGCTTTAAGTATTTTGTAGCTATTGTGTGTACCACTGTACTTTGGTGAATACCATGGCGCTTATTGCATACCACGGTGGCACCCAAAGTTGAACAGGAATCTAATACCTGTACTGTACCATACAAGTAGTACATATTAACATATTTAATATGGTACAGTATGCATAAGCATGTTTGATACTTGCTGAACTTTGGTAGCCACTGTGGTACCAGTAAGTACCATGGGATTCACTAATGTATTTTCACCAAAGTACTACCACAGTACTCACTGAAGTGCCACAGTACCTACCCTGGTACTCTATAAGGCCATAGGGTAGGCCAACCATGGCAAGTACTATGGTATATTATGGTATGTAAAATAGTTTACCATCATAAAATATCATATGGAGTTTTGAAGTGTATTCTAATTAGTACTGTAAGTTTTTAGTGTTCTACTTTTCTAAGTTTCCCAACCTCCTTCTGTTTCCTGTTGTCCAGCTTTCTAGTCGTAATTTTCATCTCTATAGAGCACCAGAATTTCAAGCTTTCAAGAGGCTCGATTCCAATAGTAACTGATTTTTAATGTTCCCTACTGTATCTTATTTGTGTTTCCAACTTTCTTGTGTTTCCTTGAAGTGTACCATAATTTCCAGCTGTATAGTATTCCCTAATTACCAGTGGTTTCCAGTTTCCAGTGATTGTTAGTTTTCAATGAATGCTAGTTTTCAGTGTAATATCCAGTGCTAGAACTTACAAGTTCTACAAAAAAAAAAAAACAGGTTATTAAATACTTTCATCTTGTGAAAACCAGTTGTTTGTAGTTTTCCTTTATTTTCATCTCAGGAGTGTACCCTAATTTTTAGCTTTCTATTACTCCCTAATTTCCAGTGTCCATTTAATTCTAAAGTTCCCATACTCCTCCTGTTTTCTAGTTTGCCCGAGTTCTAGTATTCTCTCAATTTTAGCTTTGTGAAGTACACTACTGTTCAGCTTTCTAATGTTTAGAAATTTTACTAGTTTCTTGTGTCCCCTATCTAGATTCAGATTCAGATCCCTTTATTGCCAGTGTACAAGTACAATGAAATTGCCGCTGTATTTGATGGCAAAAACGGTACTGATAAAATAGTACTAAATAATGAAAAAAATGAGTTTTTTAGTGTTCCATTGTTTCCTAGTTTCCAGGGTTCTAATTTTCCCTGTTTTCCACTAGATTGTTGTTTACATGTTTCACAATTGCCAACCTTTTTAATGTACTCTAATTAAAAAAAAAAAATCTTCCTCTTCTCTAGTTTCCAGTATTTCTTGGGTTCTCTACCCCATGGGTTCCACAGCTGTAGTTTATGTCCATCATTACACCTTTACGCCATCAATTTCTCTACCTGTCTCCTGCAAAGTCTAGTATGTATTTAATAAACTAAACCTAGCTTTTCTGCTGTTTTCAGCTGATTTTCTTGCCATGCTTCTGTGATATGAACACACTCCAGTCATGATTCTTGACAAACTTTCAATAAAACATTGAGCTGCCTCTGGCTTTCTCATGGTACACAAACACACTCACACACACAGACACACAAAGTGACTGTACAGACACACTGCAACAAATATACACAATTTTTCTGTATTTCAGTGAACACACGGCATGATGCAATATTTATTAGCATCTGCTGTCACCAGGGGTTCATGTCATCCTGCATTAAATATCAGAAGCGTCAGAAAGAAGCAAGTAGAGTTCAGTAAAACCAAACCTATCACTTGTGAGATGGGAAACTGTAGGGTCTTTTCCATAATGTTATGGTTCAATATCTTTATGAAGTAATAAACAGCATTGCAGAATATTAATATGCATAAATTACAGACCCCAAAGTGCCAAATATGCAGGTAATCCTTATAAAAGGACTATCCAGGTAGTACACAGTCCACTGTGTTGTCTGGATGTTTAGTAGAATCAGATTGTGAATAAGATCACAAGTGGACAGTCTTACTGATTACATGAGCAGTTTTTTTTTTCTTTTATTAGTAAAAATTTTTTTTAGAACAGTAAAGTAGAAATATACATAATCCAGGTTAGACAATTAAGTTAACTAATTCCAAGACTTGAAAAAAGAGTTATAAGAATAGGGGCTAAAGCTAATGCCATGTTTAGGGATGATTGTATTCAGAGGTAACATACAGTATAAAGGGAAAATTGCCTAAGGAAAATGGGCCTAGAATAGAGCTTTGTGGAACACCAATAATACTTTTGCATACTAGTTACGATTAAAAATTTTTTTATGAACATATAATATTAAAAATAAAGAAGTTGCTGAATAATATCCAGTGTTAGAAAATATGGCTGTCATGCACACACATTCTACGGCCGGCACTAGGACCCGGAAGTAAGACGGTCGCCTACCAGGAAGTATAAGAGGAG
>JAQMYL010000002.1:3566143-3578681 GCA_030014365.1 Clarias pachynema | reverse complement strand
AGCTCTCTCGAGGCCTCCGGCTGTGAGAGGTTACAGCATCACCCGGGGATCGAACCAGCGATCTCCGGATGATAGGGGGAGCACTTTACCACTGTGCCACTCGGAGGCCCAAATAATTGAATCTTTCTACACCTATCCTAGTGACTGAAACGCTGGCCTCCCAGGAACTCCTTTAATGGCCCAAACATGTGGAAATGGCTTGGAGCGAGGTCAGGACCGTTACGGGGGATGTGCCAGTTCCTGTATGAATGATTGTGTGTACAGTTCCCAAAAATAGATGTGTCTCTTTCACAAGTGCGCAACAAGTTATCTGTATTTTCATGGATCAGGCATTCCTCTCGCTGATTGTTTACCAGAACGACTGCAGCAGGTTCAGAGCCACCTCAACCAGGATCCATCATCTGCTTTAAAGCATTTGCACCATTTAAATGTTTTTACAGCGACTAAGAGTCTCACCGTACTGCGCTTGAAGTCTTCTGTAAATGTCGATCACTTTTATTCAATTCAATTCAATTCAATTTTATTTGTATAGCGTTTTTAACAGTCGACATTGTCGCAAAGCAGCTTTACACAATCAAAATAATTCTTTAAGTTTGTTTGAAATGATGAGCAAGCTGAGGACGACGGCGACAGTGGCAAGGAAAAACTCCCTGAGATGGTAATAGGAAGAAACCTTGAGAGGAACCAGACTCAACAGAGAACCCATCCTCATCTGGGTGAAACGGATAGCAGGGTTTGATCTGCATCATACTGTGTGAGACTGGAAGTTCAGTATAACAGGAGATGTGTTTATGTTAATATGGATTCCAGTTCATTATTGGAGGCTCAGGTAGACTGTAGGAAACTCCGATCCTGAACTATCAAGCAACTGCAGTCATGACGCCTCTGAGAACAGCTGTTTGCATCAGCCGAGACCAGGACCGTCTCCATGGAAAAGTGGAACCGTCCCCAGTCACCAGACGCATCCCGGACAGATCACACGGGGCATCCATGCGACGAGATCTCCAACCAGAAGCAGGACACCAGGACGAGTCAGACAGGTCCAGAGGGCAGAGGGGGTTTGGATCACTGGTAGCTCAGGAGCGACAGGTATAGCTCAACAGAGAGAGAGACAGGGAGAGGGAAAGGAGAAGAGAGAGAAGCCTTCATTCATCCTTCATTCCTCAGGAGTCCCGGTTTGACTTGAACACCCCTTGTTGTTCTTTTCAGCTCCACTGACTAACCAAGGTGAGCTGTGGAGCTTTACGATGGTGGCTGACTTTAACCCTCTGAAGCCAGATACAGTATAGCTGAAATGAACAAAACACAATGAATGTACACTAACTGCGGTGCACCAGCTACCAGAGGTGTATAATCAGGAGTAGCTCAGGGGTTAAGACGCTGGACTACGGTTCAGAAGGTCCCAGGTTTAAATCCCATGACCACCAAGTTGGGCCCTTGAGCAAGATGTATAGTGAGATAAAAATCTAAGTCGCTTTGCATAAGGGCGTCTGCCAAATGCTTAAATGTATTGGACTTACACTACATCTCCGTCCAGTTATAGTGCTCCATAATTTTTTTTTCTAATCACTCTTTTTTTTTAATCATCCTAATGATATAACCTAGGTTCACGAAATGTATATTAAATAGATTTTTGTGTAAATTAACCCAACCTCAAGAGCGAGACATATGAGAATACAACTGCACATGCTCTGAAAGATATTCACAAATAAACTTTATATCCAGCTTTACAAAGGAGGCTTATGGTCTCAAATGCACCACATGAAAAAAAATAAAATAAATAAATAAATCTTTTGCCCTACCTACAACTCCTGATTCAGCGATGCTGAAACTACCGGCACTGCTGCCGCTATTAAAGCGTGACCCGTTAGCACAAAGCCAGATATTTATATTAGGCTCAGATGACTGAGATGCTGAAAATAGTTGTGTGTGTGTGTGTGTGTGTGTGTGTGTGTGTGTGTGTGTGTGTGTGGCGTTAAAAATGACTAAAGTGCTTGGGGCTGATGCTCCAATGGCCACTCATCTACCATCTCTCTACCATCATGGGGCAACCAGAACACACTCTCTCTATATCTCTCTCTAATACACACACACACACACACACACACACACAGACAGTCCCAGCAGTAATGGAATTGGCTGATGAGGCGTTGTGTGGTGGAGAGATTGATTACTGAAACAAAAGAGCTCCATCTCTGAGCAGGGGCCCATGGGACAGGAAGGATAGGGGGGCGATTGAGGGTGGTATAAATGCCCCCTGGAGTGTGTGCATGATGCGCGCATGTTTGTGGGGCCAAGAGGGGGTGTGAGGATGATTTGATTCGAAAGATGACGTACAGCTCAGAAATGATATCGTTCTATAAATTCTTGCCTTCCATAATCAGAACCTCCACACACACACACACATGTGCACACACACACACACTCTCACTCATATACACATGCGCCAGCAACTCCAGCTATTATCTCAAAGTGCCAGGAGAGAGCTACACACATACACACATTTCACACTCTGAGAACAATTAGTTTCTGGGAGATCTAATCACAGTATCAGGGCACTGATATGCAGAATATTGGAAAAGGTTTGGCTTCGGCTTCTCTCTCTATCTTTTTTTATTTATTTATTTATTTTTTTACAGAGTGGTGACACTGCTCATTAAAACACATTGTTCATTCAAGCAAGCGTGCATTTCTCCTCTGACAGGTTTATACACCACTGAGTACGCTGATTCTCCTGTAGGTGGTGTGTAAAATGTTAATGCGGCCTGCTGTGAGATACATGTGTGTGTGTGTGTGTGTGTGTGGTTATGGATACAGAAAACTCTTAGCCTGTCCTGCAATATGTTTTAGAAAAATTCTCAAAATTGAGACAACGAACCTTGAACCATACACTTAAAAATGCTGCAGTCTTATGATGAACTTTCATAATTTTCCACATTGACTTTAATCGAATTCGGGGCGCACGCAACAATTTTTGCTCAAAGAAAGTCAAAACGCTGTGTAGCATTTGGATGTTAAAATGACTGAAAACTCAAGGCAAGTGAACAATGAACCGCTATTTATAGGAGAAGCTCATGCAATTTATGGAATTTTATTTTACGGAGGACATCATCGTGTGGGGTGAAAAGGTGTGGTATGTCCAAAAAGTCACTCTCTGGAGAGAGGATACTTTTTATCCTTGTAGAAATCAAGGTTCTCTTAAGGGTTCTTTGCATAGTTTATGATAATACAGTAGTTTTCTAACAAGTTCTATATTAAAGTATTTTCTAAGAAGAAAGCTGTTGGTTCTGGTTAGAAGTGTTAACCGTTTGCCATATGGACAAATACAAGGGGTGTTCAAGTCAAACCAGGACTTTTGATTGTGCAAAATAACAGAACACAGCTCTGAGAGTGAGAACTTGCTTTATTTGTCTATATAATCCCCTGCTACACTAATGCACTTATCCCAGTGTTTCACTAGTGCTTGGACACCATCAAGGTAGACAGTTTTCACAGTATGCCAGAGCCATGATCATGTCTGAATCACTGGCCTTCTAGGAACTCCTTGTGGAAATGGTTTGGACTGTACGGTGGATGTGGAAATAACTCCCAGAGGTGCTGTAATATGCCGGCAAAGTTCTTGAATGATTGTCTGTACAGTTCCTGCAAATAGATGCGTCTCTTCTACAAGTTGGTGATGATTTTCATGGATTAGATGAGCTGTTGAGTAAATCACGGATGTACTGCTTTCTTTAAAACAATTGCACCAAAGGGTCAAAATAAAGACCTATCCAGAGTGCTAAACCTGTATTGTAATTATAATACTAATGCAGTGATAAGGAGTGTAATGAGTGAGATGTAATAAGATAACGAGCAAAGTCCATAATGAAGAACCTGGTATGAGAGTATTTACTATTACACAAAAAAGCTTAAACACCTTTAATGATTATTGGGCTTGTTAGCCTGGAGGAGCCCTTAAGTGCTAACTAACTACCCTCTATCAGGGTTTAATCCTGATAACATTCTCAGATGTAGAGTAGGCTATTTAGACTAAGGCTCCAAATGAATGATTTTGATAAGGGCTTTAACACAATACTAGATAAATGCATCCTTTCAATACTGTACATTTAAATAGATTCATAATTATTCAATGTAAAACCTTATTTGGTTTGGAAGAGATGGCTTCTCTATCACAGAGGACAACCCTCCCAGGAAAACACATCATTAAAAACATAAATTAAACACAATCATCAACCTATTAGGCACCTTTTGTCTAGGAGTTCAAGGGTTCATGGAGTTTTAGCTCATAATGATTTCTATTGAATGATAAAGTTGATAACACTTTAAAGGAACCTGTTGTAGCAACATGGTGTCTTGCTGTGAAATTGCTTAGCACCATCAGCCAGATGGTAGTTTCCAAAACAGGTGGCAGGGTCCTTAGTCATTTTCAGAGCACCTGTCCTGGTTCTGCCAGTGAATATTTCAATAATTGGGGTGACTGGAAACAAGAATCTGGTCAACAGTGCAGATTGTTTGTTGTAGAAGTTTGTTTTTGCAGAGAAAAGTAGAGGAAGGGACGCTGATTGAAGTACATTGAGCTGCACAAACAGAACATGTAGTTCATTCTTGATAAAGCGAGAGATGTTCCCAGTTGGCAGTGTTGGTAATTGAGGTACAGAGGAATCAAAAAGATTTAACACTCATGCTGGTAGCATCGATTACAAAAGTGGAGCTGCATCCTACTTTTGCACATACTCTGTCTAAGCCATCCTCCCTTGCAGATATTTTGTGCCAGGGATCTTCAACCCAAATCCTGGAGGGTCAGTATCTAGCACAGTTTGTACACCTAAACAGACAAAAGAACCTACTGTAGTAATTAACCTATTAGTTGAATGAGCTGTGCTTAAGAAGAAGAATCACCAAACTCTGTTGGACACCGATCCTTCGGGAGTGGAATTGAAGACCCCTGACCTAAGCAATTATTCCCATTCACACCAATAATCTTGACCAATCCTGCAAGCTACCACAGATTCACTCGACTAATCCCACCAACTCGCAGAGATACTCTAGCTAATTCTATCCCATCATGGAATTAAAAAAAATCATCACTGCAATAATTGCCACCCAGAGAAACACAAAACTTGTTTTCTCCCATGGATACACTTCACCAAAGCCATCCACTGATGATGGTACTCTTGACTAATCTTACACACTCCTGCTGATACTCAAAATAGCTTTGCAAGTTCCCAAGGAACCTTGCCAGATGTTCTTGACCAACAGAAATATTGACCACTCCTCTGGTTATGCAGTTACTTTTATTTGTATTCATTCAAACATTTACTTAGGTGGTTGCTTCTGCAGTGCACAAAAAATGCATTAGTGGCTGTTACTAAAAAGCTTCACGTTGCTCGATAAGCCAGACAATCATCAGTTCTGATTACTCTTGATCCCTCAGAACCCTTTGGAACCATCAATTACAAAACCCTTCTATCAATCCTCATTAAACTTGTAGTTAGTGGCCAAGCATTGCAATGGATTGAGCCTTACATGGAGTGACTGTAGAATGAAGTGATATTGAGGGGGTCCACAACCCTATGCTCTATGCAAACTCTCCTATGGGGTGCCACAAGGCTTAATGCTTGGCACTATTTGATTTCCCCTACATACCCACTGTCATGGTAAGTTTACATCCAATTCCAATTTCTGCTGTGCTGATGACACACAACTCATTCTCTCCTTTTCCCCTAGACACTTTTGTTCCTGCTTGGATTCAGGCGCATTTTGGCAGACATTATTAAACAAAGTTTTCTGTCTTCTTTGCTGTAATAACTCTTACATTAACTCCAGTCACCCTGACTAGAAAAATGTTTGTGTTTTCCCCCAACCTGGCTCATGCAATTTGTCATGGATTTGCCTGAGTGATGGATAAGGTGATGCAATAGACACAATTCTAATTTTAATGCACACAGTGTTCTTCTTGTATTTGTGCATTTAAGAATATGATCCATTTGGGACTTCATACACATCTGCATCTTCCTCTATCCTCTTTTCTTCACCAAAACAGTCTATTTTCATTTGTTTTTCAATCACTAATATGGACCTGAGAAGGATACTAACCACATCACAGAGAATAAGAGTGAGACGACAGAGAGGGAATTACCCATGTGTCTATGTGAAAGACAAAGGTGGAAATGTCCTGTCACTAGGATGAACTTAGAGACAAGGATAGAAGGAAGAAGAGAACCTAAACAATGTCAGGATCGACAATTCCAAAACAGCTCATGGTCTCTTGGTCGCTCTCTCTCTCTCGTAATGTCATTTGTGCTTTCAATTTGGATCCTGGGATTAACCTGTCTCATTAAATGAAATAAAAGGAAGCCAATCAGATGCAACTCTCTCTCTCTCTCTCTCTCTCTAACTGCACCACAATCTAAAAAATAAAACAGTCTATAAAATGCTAGTTGTAATTCAAATATATATACTAGTAAATGTATGCAGGTTTTGACATTTTACTAGCAAGCTAGCTACCATGCAAGGTTCGCATGCAGGTTCTGTAAGCTACTTGGTTATTTGCCAATATGTTGCATACTATATAATAAAACTGCCAATTTAGCTCTGTTGCCTGGCACCTCTTTGGGTGGGTGTTTGAATTTTAACTCCCATCTGTGTGTGCATAGAGATGACATGTTCTCCTTGTGCTCGATGGGGCTCTTCCAGGTACTCTGGTCTCCTTCAGTCAAAAAAGACAGATTGGTGTTCCCAAATTGCCTGTTATCTACAGTACTACAGTCTGTTGAGGCCCTAGGCAAAAAAAAAAAAAAACTGCATTCTTCACCAATATCTTATAAATAATAAATACGCTTCTCAGCTCTATGAGGTCCCCTACTGGTCTAGGACCCTAAGAGGTCACCTGCCTTCACCAAGTATGAATGAGTGTCTGCTTGGAATGTATGTTGGACTACGTTCCCTGGGAAAAGTTATTGATCCTACATACAGTAGGACAAGTGGTATAGATGGTAGATATAAATTAATGATAAACCTGAGCCTGGCAATCTGTTTTGTGGAACCAAATTTTAGCGAAATCCTGATCATACAATTGCGTTCAGGGAGAGTTGAAACTAGAAGAACTGATAAATCAGATGCAAGGTAAAGCTAGCACGCGTGTAAGTATCATAACTTCCCGCTGAAGTTCTACATTTTAATGGTCATCATTGTTCAGATTGAACTTGTGTTTGAGTATAAAGGCATTGTAACAGTGTCGTCAGTTGAAGGACATTACCTCAGCACTTTCACAGGAAGCTGATTTTATCCTTTATTCTCCGAGCAAGCAGAATAACACTTTTCTCTGCTTTTAGTCGTTGGCAGTGTAAGGCAAGGAGTTCAAATCTCTTCCTAGAATCTTTCACGCTTGATTCTTTCTTCGCTCACTGTTCCCTTGATAAGAGGGATTTAACAGACTGGGTTTTGTTCCTCATCTCTTCCTATAGCTCACCACTTATAATTCCTTCTTTTGGGCATTCAGAGGCAGAGGTGTGCTATTATCTACACACTCTCTCCACTCTCCTCTTGAATCTCTTTTCCTTTTTTTTTTTTTTCCCTTTCTGCCCGATGAGTCAGATGTGTCCTATTATCTGCTGAGGGTGAGTGGGATGGAGAAAAGGACGAGAAGAACGAGAAGAGGACACCGTGTGTACAGCGCTCCCCCCCCCTCCTCTTCTCTCTGTGCTTGAACATAATCGAGTCCTGCTGGATAGACCGGCAGGGAAATGAGTTTGGAGGTGCTTGTATTCGCTTCCAAACAGAATGAGGTCTTTTCACCAGCCGCCACCCTCGGAGAACCCCGGCCCCGTGCTCGTTCTCTCACCAGCTCTCCTTTTAAAGTGAAGTGGATGGATCATTAGCTCTGAAATGAGCTGACAGCCAAAGAGGTGAGTGGAGAGCTCAGGTGCCTCTGTTTAGAACTTTCAGCTTTTTTTTTTTTTTTTTGAGAAAAGGAATAAATAAACGGATGCAGAAAGAAAAGAAATTAAGAAAGAAAGAAAGAAAGACACCACCAAGTAGGCATATCCAGTCCAGTGGGTACCACAGACAACAGTATGATAAACATATCCCTATGTGGTACAATTAATTTCAAATTCACACATTCACGCAGTTTTCTTTATTCAACCTTATTTGTACAAAATTGGTCCAAATAACTAGTGCTCATTAGAACACTGAATGTTAGAGTTGTCTTATTTTTCCCATTATCGAGTCCATGTGCTAGTCTTAAAGGGAACATGCTTACAAAATTCACTTTTTAGTTATGTTAAGACATTTAGATGGGTGTCTAGTGTAAAAAAAAATGGCTTAAACAAGCCAATTAGATACATTTTCCCCCTAATGTGACATCATATACAGTAAGATGATACCTCCCCCCTGGTTTGTTGCTCACTTTTGCTGTTATCTGGAGGGGTGTGGCTCAGCAGTAGCTGATTTACATAGACACTGAAATGGCACATTTGGAGAAGTGAACGAGGGTTATTATCTAACGGGTATTTCAGATGGAACATTAACACACACACTCCGGGAAGCTGTGAGACCTGTGTTAACTTGTTAAAAGTATAGTAAAATACGGGACCTTTAAAAGGTATAAACATTCATTATCATTCGTATCTGCAAGATAAATCACAGGTTTATATTAACAGGCATTTTCTAATTCTAATAATATTTAGAGAGAAAAAAATGTCAGCAAAGTGTAAATGATTTGGCGATTTTTTAAATGATTTTTGCATTTCATAGACATTAAATTTAAGAAAGAAAAAAAAAGAGAGGCTGTAAAAACTTTACTTTTTGGTGAACGTTTCTCACTATGGGACATAATTATTAATGTTATAAAATGTACTAGGTGCTTTAGTAATCGCTTTGCTGTTATTGGGAAAAAATCAGCCACTTTACATTGGACCGCATCACATTATATTAGAGCTGTGAAGTGTAAGTAGACTGTCGATCTGATTCAGTTTGATTCATGGGCAGGAGCACTAATATTTGTTGTTTTAAGCAGCTACATTTCTATACTTTAAGTATCTAATATGAATTGAAATGCTGTGTAACTTTGTTGTTGATATTTAAACTGTCACATCTCATATAAAGCGATATTTTATTTTTCCACCAGATCTTCTCCAGCCCATAAAATCAAAAGAAGAAGAAGGAATAATACTCTTGCCAAATGCTGAAGATACAAGGTTTTAGATTTTAGAGAATTTCCCATTCGAAGAATTAACTAAATAGTTAAAAAAAACTGTGAATTGGTTCTAAATCAAAAACTCACTCACTCATCTTCTAACCCGCTTTATCCTGTATTCAGGGTCATGGGGACCTGAAGCCTATCCCAGGAGGCTTAGGGCACGAGGCGGGGTACACCCTGGACAGGGTGCCAATACATTGCAGGACACACACACATACTCACACTACGGGCAATTTGGGAACGCCAATCAGCCTAACCTACATGTCTTTGGACTGTTGTTGGAGGAAACCCACCAAGCACAGGGAGAACATGTAAACTCCATGGACACAGAGCCACGAATCGGATCTGGCTGGGAATCGAACCCGGACCCTGGAGGTGCAAGGTGACAGTGCTAACCACTACACCACCGTGCTGACTTAAATCAAAAACTATTATTATTAATTCATTTGTATTGACTACTGAATAGTTCATATAAACAAACTCTATATACTGTTCACAAAATCAAGTTTTTGTCTGTACATTGCTCATAGCTCACTCTTTTAATGATCTTTTAATGTGTCATACCTTGAAGTATGTCTGTTCATCCAGATTTTGTCAGACAGCGTCACGCAAAACTGGTTTGATTGAACCGACGCTATGAAAAGTTTTGTGCCTGGATTATACACTGCAAGTTTTGACTGCGCACACTTTAAACTGTGGACATCAAAATCGACTGCTGGACAGAATTCAATGAAACTTCTGCAGTACTTAGATATCTGCCTGAAGTTTATTTTTAACCTGCACCATAAGTGAAACCAAAATGTTGAGTAAATTTTGATAAAAGTGTTATGATCAGTTATGTGTCGGACTTAATAATCTACTTTAAAATAAGATACTAACAACCTACTCGCTCAATGTGAACAAACACCTGCACCAATACTGGAGATATTAATTAGAAAAGTTAAACTGAATATTTTTACTGGGATTAGTTCATATTTTCATTTTTGCAGAAATAACAGCGCTGAAGTGGTATAAGTGAATTTTAACATGCTGGATTTGTTTTAAGACAAAACTTCATCTTTATCCGATCTACTTTTTCCATTTCTCATCTGTGATTCTCTCTCCGATTACCGAACAGGGAGTGTATTTAGCCGCCAACAAAAAAAAAAGTACAACATTTCTTTATGTCTTAGTATTAATAAGTTAGACAGAGAGTTCTGTCATGTATGTGGGGTTCAGATTCAAATAATAATAACATTGATTATATTAATACTCATCAATTATGTTTAGCTTTAATCTTTTGAACTCCTTCTCCAAACTGTTTTTTAAATTCCTTTGAAACTTTTCATACAAATATATTTTCTATCAAACCTAAAGAAATCACTCGTACTCATCCATCAGGCGCGGGTCATCTGTACACGCGTTAATTAACAGCATCCGGTGCGTGTTATGACCCGGACTCTCATCAGGAACGCAAGAGCTTCAAGTTCAGGATCGGTCACTATTGGAACATCAGAATTGGACGAACAAATTGCTCTAATGTGTGTACAGCCATGTGCTCGGTCACCTGCTGTGACATTAACAGCAATGAAAAATACTGCAAAAAAAAAAAAGCATGTCATTGGTATCATGCAGAGCGCTTTGAATCACTTCTCGTCCCCACTCTTTTGACCCCGGGGCCAGGAGGGAAGTCGTAGTCGCTATGGTGACGCGATGCCGCGTTGAGAGCTGAGTGAAGGGTAATGAGGGGGAAAGAGGGAGAGGCATGATGTGTTATAAATAGATTAGCGAGATAAACAGCCGTAATGGCCCGGCCTGGAGCGCTCGGAACAGCGCAGGGAGACAAACACGAGGAGGCAACGAAGATGAAGAAGTTAGTCATTCGAAGATTGTTTTTCTGCATTTCTGTCTTGTTAACATAATGCTAAGAGGAACTCTCAGTGGCCATAATTATAGAATCAGACTTTCACGGTGAGAATATCAAGCACCATTAGATAAAAAGAGGAAGCTCGGGAAGCTCGACTCAACCGCAAAACCTGATTTTCGGTAAACGAAATTTGAAATCTAGTTAAGACATAATGTATTCCAGGTACTGGCGCTAACATCGATAACCTGAGGCTGAATCCTAACTGAAAGACATGCTAGTCTGACTCAATCAAAGTGTTTATGAGCTCAATTGTTCGAACTCAAATGTCCATTCAGATTGTATCAGTGGGATTAATTAGAGAAGAGAGAAAAAGTGCAGTATATTATCTTCATTCAATTTTCATGACAGTACATGTAGTTCACATTAATGCAGATAAATATTAGAGTTTAATATTACAAAACATGTTAAACTACGTAGCTCTTATTGCAAACTGCACCTGAGATGCTCACTCGCCGCTCCTCTGGGCGAGGTGCAAATTTGTTCCAGCATGGTGAATGAAGTGGAGAACGATCAACCGCTGAGCTGTGAGAAAGCTCCGGACTAAAGATGAAATCTGATTAGGAAAATAATGTTTAAATAAATGAAGGTTTAATTAAATAACGGTGCTGGAGAACAACTAAACGTTGCAGAGGTCATGAATAAAGCTGGTCTGCCAGTTTACTGCCAATTAGCTAAATGAATAGACAGCTGCTTGCAATATATTTTTTATTACAGCACTACTTCATCAAAAAGGGCATTAATTAAACTGTATTGTGTTTTTTTGTGTGGTTTTATTGTGACTTCTGTAACATTTGGAGAAGCAAGCACAAGCATTAAAGCAGCATGTAAAGCATGTACGCATTTTCTCCCCATAAATTTACAAGAGGCATTCAAGTCAAACCGGGACTTGTGATGAAATTTCCGGTGAATGAAGGCATATAAATGATTGACATTTACGAAAGACTTCAAGCACAGACTGCTGATGAGACTCTTAGCTGCAGGAAAACATTTGAACGGTGGAAACATTTTAAAGAATGTCCTTCTGTGTGAACTCTACACACAATCATTCACCATTCACGACTCGCACATTACAAAAACTCGGCCCGGAGTTATTGCCACATCCGCCGTACAGTCCTGACCTCGCTCCAATCCATTTTCACATTAAAGGAGTTCCTGGGAGGCCAGCGTTTCAGGCATGAAGCACTGAGAAAGTCAAATACTGAGAAAACTCTACACCATGATGGTATCCAAGCACTAGTGAAACTCTGCGATAAGTGCATTAGACTTAAGGCCCATAACCTTAAACAGGACTGATATAAAAATGATATACACTACCGTTCAAAAGTTTGGGGTCACTTGCAAATTTCTTTGTTTGTGTTTAGTGATTTATTTTCTACATTCTACAACAATACTGGGGATTTCAAAACTATAAAATAACACATATGGAATTA
>JAQMYL010000002.1:3552301-3566043 GCA_030014365.1 Clarias pachynema | reverse complement strand
ATATCTCAACCACAGATAAAAATGTTTTCCCTGACAAGGATTTCTTCCGAACCATGATGTGCTGTACACAACCTTTTGGATTCTTTGCAATCTAATTGGAGATCAAATTCAGCAGTGTGGGAAGGGCTTCTTACTCAGAAGTAATATAATATGTTGAAAAAGTTATAATATTGTTAGGATTGCCATTTTTGTTAAGGTGATATAGAAAATTTGTAACCTCCTTATGAAATCATACTTGCATTTGTCCAATAATCAAAGACTTTTTTTTTTTTGGCAAGGATGTATTTAAACAGGAGACTCTATGACATAGCGGCTGGCACTGAGGCCGCAAGGTTTCACATGTTTGGGGAGTTTGCATGTTCTCTCCATTCTTGTTGGATTTCTTCCCATTACTCTAGTTTCCTTTAACAATTCAAAGACTTCAGATTAAGGTAATTAATATTTACAAATTCCTCCATAGTGTAAGTGAGGGTGTGCTTGTGTGCCTCGCTTTATGTCCACTGGGATAGATTCCAGGCTTCCTGCGACTCCATATAGGATAAACAGTATAGAGAATGAGTGATTGAGTGTAAGAAAAGACTTGGCTGTAGTCAATTTGTAACATGAAAATTTCCCTAATTGATGTTAAAGATAGCTGAAAGAAAAGTGGCAGGGTTGGAAATGTAAAGGTGGAGGTCATCTGCATACAGAGAGAGTTTACAGCCCAGACCAAATCGAGTAAATTTCTCTTCTGAACTATGAAGCCAGATACCCTGGGGCGCTATAGAATGAGCAAATTATAAAGGTGAAAAGAGGCCAGTCCTGTCTTGTTCTGCAGTGCAGTGGATATGACACTGACTGTATCCTGTTAGTCCAGATGTGTGTAAAAGTAAATACTCAGGAAATACATTTCCTAACATATAGAAATAAAATACTACCATTCTACCTTGTCAGCAGCTACAGATGCCACCACACTTGCTCCGGAGAGATTAAGTGGCACTGCCTAATCTTAACATGCAAATAAGATTATAACATAAGCATTTAAGAGCGTGATCTTCATGCAGCTGCTACATTTTTCCTTTGTTAGTAGTATGGAAATTGATATATTCAGTATTGATGGTGATGGAGAACTTTCATGAAAATCACTGTTGCATACACTGACAGTGGGGCCAGGGGAGTAGAAAACATTTTATGAAACATCACGAATCCTGCATGTCTCATTAATTTTCTGGGATTCTGGGATTTGATTCTTGGATATGATATTTGATTAAGAGGATTTGGGCCATCATATGCATGTGGAGAATATTCATCTGTGTAAAGTTTTAAGTGAAAGGTCAAGTTTATCTCATTCATCTCTGAAACCACATCGCCTGACGTTGATTTGAGTCTAGGGATCAGTCTAAGTCATTGAGGGTGTCCGGTCAGGCAGAGATTTTCCTGTTTTGTTCATAAAAGCACTGCTTGATAATTAAGATTTGTTTTGTTTGTATTTTACGAGTCAATTCCAAATGGAGTTATAATAGGGGGAAGCTGAATATTGGCTAGCTTTATCAGAAGTTTTATTGATTCTGCCTTCTGCATCCAGTAGACATACTGTACAGTAAGATATAATCTGACAGTGGAGGTAGGCTTTCATTGACTCCTATAAATTATCACTGAGGTGTCATAAGTTTTGAATGTGATTTGAGGATTATGGTATGTTTGGACAATATTATGATACTCAAAGAAATGTAAGTGTATGTGCATAGGGTGGTGTGATACCTTGCTGAGTTTGGGGAGGTGTCTATTTGGGCAATGCACAACCACTGTACCGAAAGTAAAGTAAAATGTGCATAACTTTTTTTTGTTCCCTAACTGATATAGGTTATTGAAATTGTTGTTTGAGCTCATTTCAAGGCCATTATAGAGGATTTTTTTTAAATGACTGGATTCTCCCTGCATCAAATTCAAAACAGATGTCACATCTGTCTGGTGTCAAAAGTGTAATAAAATCCATAATCACTTCAAACTGATGTATTCTGTATTGACACAAACTCTTAAGCATTCAGTCATGTTGTTTCTCTGGACCTTTGTGAATGAGGAATTTTATCTAGCCTGACCTGTACAGTTTACAGTAACATAAAGAGTAATAAAGTAACATCTAAAGTAATCTTTGTAGCAGACCTAATCTTAACCCTAACCCTAGCCTCACCGCCCCCACCTTTTGTACTTGCCTTTTTGTTGGCCCCAAAAATACTTACATAATCCTCATCACCCAAGGCGAACGAAAACTCTCCTGCCATGACTTGTCAGTACAGGAAATCCCATAATGCCAAGCAGGAGGTGATGCATACAATCCACCCCACAAGACACACAATGTATGTGTGTGTGTGTGGGGGGGGGGGAGTATTTATCTGTGTATATTTGGATAGCGGGTTAAGCTTTGTAAGAAGGAACACAGACAGAAGATGGCCAGCTGCACGGAAACAGAACTTATCTGTGTTACTTTTGCTTCTGTGTTTTATGCTGGCATTATTTATCCTAATTATTCATTCTTTTCATTTATCTAATCCATGAATAGGATTGAACACATGCTACATAGTTAAAATCTCAAATCTGAGAGCTCCCTGTCCTCCCAGGGTAGCAAAATTCCGGTTTATACAGTAACTCATCGAGGGAGGACAGCGGTCATAAAAAGGATCATCTTCTGTCTTGTGCAAAAGGAATTAATTTGTCCATTAATTAAATTGCTAAAGTTTAAGAACTTGTTCTCAACGTTCTACAACAGGTTTTCAATCAGTTTATTTTTTTTTAAAAGTGTCTATTTTATATAATATATTTAAATTGATCAAAAATGACCAATTAACAGCACCTCAGATTAGAGGCGTTATGAAGTCTTTACAGAGCAGAAGTAGCAGACACATCTCAATATCAACTGTTCAAAGGAGATTAATGCATTTTTTGGACGCCTTCAGCATTCCTTTACAATGTAGAAAGAAATAAAAATCAGGAACAATCATGGAGTTAGAAAGTGACCCCAAACTTTTGAACGGTAGTGTAGATAACGGATGCACAGAAGACATTGAGCAGAAAATATGCAACTTTATTACGAACAGTATAAGAATGAATTGGACATGAGGATTTCAAATTTTGTAAAGTTTGCTATAAAACCAGAGGTGTAGCTCTTGGGTGGAACAACAGAAACATGTTTGCTTTATAATTCTGAGATTACAAGTTTGATTCCCAGGTGAGGCTACAGACATAAATAACCTGGAGTCTAGAGAGTAGATTAACCAGGCTCTCTCAGGGTTCGGGGATGCTCTCACATCAATAATAGCGACTCTGGCCAATCATGGTTGTCTTTGAGCTCATGTAAGTGGAAGGGGTGGATAGCGCTTTCCTCTAAGTGTGTTACACCATCTAAGTCTGTTCTACCCCTAAGTGTGTTACACCACCTCTAATGTTGGCATCATGTGTATTTTTCCTCCCTGGTTAGGAGGTGTGGGGAAACTGGCTTTAAGGACAAAATCTGGGAAAAAAAAAAAAAAAAACTCCCCCTCAAAATAAAGAAATAAATGTAGGGTTACATGAGGACTGGGACAACGCAAGCAAAGAAGCTAAAACCAGCAAATTCTGTTTGTCGGAAAACATTCTAACACACTATAAGTAATCTAGACTTAATTAATATGAGTAACTGGAGAACTGGAGTGATGTAGCTGATGTTGAGAAAGTGTTAAATCCCTCCTACTGTTCTGTTTAGGCTCCACCCACTTTGGCTTTATTTTCAGATTGTCAATAATTGCACCTGATTTAACTGCTTATTGTGAGGTTTAAACATAATCAGTCTCACTTCCTATTTCGCAATTTGGCGATTTTAACATTTTATAAAGGCTTTAGAATAGGACCTGCTCCTTCAACCATAATTTACATTTTTTTTTGTTTTCCATTTTCCTCTCGCTCACGAGGTCACGATAAGACAGAAAATGAAAGAAAATTATGATTTAATCGTAGCGAACAGATTCATAAAAAGCCTTTAGGAGCCAAATGCATTTTTAAAAGCGCAGCTTTTCCCAGAAAGGTGGCTTCTCCTTTCCCTGGGCTTTATTAAAGATGGTGTGACCTTTGACCAGAGAGCACCGGCAGTACGCCTCCCTCTTTATTAATCGCTTCCTGTGAAGTGCTCGCTCTTTTCCAACCGCTCTCGAGGCGACCCGGTCAGCGCCGAGTGCTTCTACAGCAGCAGATTTAGAGCAATCATGTCTATTTCGGTCCGATCTGCAAAAGGAACGGCTGACGGACTTCAACAGAGACGCCTCTGAAAGCAGCTGATCGTCAGCGCAGACGTGAGACCAAACATTGCACTTAGCGCTGATGTTCATGCTGTGGAGTTTAGCACGCTCACCTTAACTAGCGTCTCGCGTTAAATGCTTAGCCAAGTCCTGAAAGCTATCTTACAGCGCGTACAGGAAGGTCACGCGGTTAATCACACAAGTCACGCCACTTACACACGTGGATTTTAGACACTTTACTTTTTTTATTGTCTTTCTTTCTTACTTCTTGTCATTTCTTTTGTTCTTTCTTTCTTTCTTTCTTTCTTTCTTTCTTTCTTTCTTTCTTTCTTATTTTTCCTGTCATTTTTATACCTTCTTTCCCAAGTTCTTTTCTTTCTTGTATCATTTCCTTCCTTTTTCATGTCTTTAAATTTTATATCTTTTGTCTTTCCTTCTTATTTTTATTTTGTCATTTTTCCTTTTTCTTTCGTTCTTTCTTTCATTCTTTCTTTCTTTTTTTCTTTCTCACGACACATTTTAATTTTCTAAATGTTTTACATACGCACACAGTATATCATTACTGACAATCATTTGTGAAATATCTGCTTTGTGTCTGTAAGAGACACTTACAATGGCAATACAAATCAGGTTGCAGGTTGTGTGTGTGTGTGTGTGTGTGTGTGTGTGTGTGTGCAGACCCAGAAACCCATTCAGCTCAGAATATATGAGCTGCTCGTGAAGCCACGTATGTAAATCTGACCTTTTATGGCCACGTGCGGAGATGGAAATGAGATCGCTATTGTGGAACTTGTTAAAGTGACAATCACGCTGACGTCTTTCTGCTCCGCTCCTGAGATGTATTTCTCAAAGCTCGAAGCATTTTATGTAGCAAGGACGGCTGAGAGAAAGATTCCTTTTCAACACGTATCCAGAGAATACGAGACGAGAAAAAGTGGAAGTTGTGTTTGAGCTGGAACGACTGAACGCCTCTGAGGGACTGGCATGCAACTTTGCGAATCTGTAGTTCTGTTTTGCTTCCTGCGTGGAACAAAAGATCCCGTCGTATCCGGGTGACGCCGTGCCACCCGTGCGCCCATCTCTCAGGATCGCTGTTTATCCGTCTCTGAGCTGCTGAATGACAGCATTGATGTCAAAAGATTGCAGTGACCTTAAAGGCAATGAATGAGGCGTCTCTGACTCAAATATCTCTGCGGCATTCCTGCGCCGTAGAAATATATATAAAAACAACTTTGTGAGATTTAGATTGGTTGTGATGCTGTAATATGACGCCGCTGTCCCTTTCAAACATCACCAAGACCTTTGCTCTTGCTTTTGTCTGACAGAAAACCACCAGAGTACACACTTAGCTTTACTTTCGCGTGTCATATACCATATTACACGATGCACCAGGGAAAAATCGTTCTCCGTTTAATATGAAATGTTACAGAAACCAGTCATTCTTTCTCTAGATTGATGCACCAGGTAAGGAAAAACGTCATGAAAGCAACAAAAGTCACGTGTAAATAATAAACGGGCATAATTTAATCCTAATATTTTGTAGTTTAGCACATAAAGATTATTATACAGTATATACAGTAAATAAAAAAAAGTCTTGACCTGATTCGGCAGACATTCTTTAAAGTACACCTGAAAATTTTGTTAAAATAATCTATCTACAATAATAATCTGTATCATGCCCAAGAATCTATTACTCTAATTAAAAAAAAAAACATTTCCAGATATTGAAATTCATATAATATTCATGCAAAAGCTAATCAAAAACACCCACATTAGTGTAATGTGAGTAGGATCAGTTATAACGATATAACACTATAATGATCTATGTTTTTTTTTCTTTTTTCAATTTGCTGTATTAGCATTGTCTAAGTTTAATATCAGATATCCACTTTAAAGTTCTGCTCAACCTTTTGTTACAACACATTTTGAGTTGCTACAATATATAAGTTAAACATAACCTGATTCAGCCATCTCTACCATTCGGTTGAAGTACGAGAAAAAAAACATAAAATGTCCCAGTGTTTTTAAATGATATTTTCAAATGTGGCATATTGCAAGAAATAAAGCGGATTTAATTCCCAAAATAGTTAATATTATTCAAACACAGTACGGAAACCAAATGCAATTTAGATCTTGTACAGCACATACCATAATATACCATAATATTACTTTAAATAATACCATGGTAGGCACCACAGGACTTTATAGAGTACCAGGGTACATATTGTGGCACTTCTTAAGTGGGCACTGTGGTAGTACTATAGCCTGTACAGTACCTATTGAGTACCACAGCCGCTGCCAAAGTTCATCAGGTATCTAATGTGGTATGTTTGCACATACTGTATTATATTAGATATGTCAATATGTAGTACCGGTATGGTATAGTACAGCCTCTGTACCCAATAATTACCATGGTATTTTTCAATGTATTGTGTATTAACCTTTGGAGGGAACCATAACAGATAAACACTGCAGAGGTTGCTATATAAATAGTACCATCAATCCATTCATCCATCTACAGTAGGAACCTCTGTAGTCCAACTAGGGACCATTGAGGCCAGTGGTGACCATTGGATTTATTCCCATTTACACAACTGTGGTTGGACCACCAGGCAACACTCACACACACACACACTACAGGCATTACATTAGAAAATGCCAAATAGCCTAATCTGCATGTCTGTGGACTGAGGGAGGAAACCCACCAGGCAGGGGGAGAATCTGCAAACCCCATGAACCCCCAGACCCCAAGGTGGGAATCGAACCCAGACACTGGAGGTGCAAGGCAACAATGCTAACCACTAAGCCATTATGCTGCCAAATAGTACCATTCTAGTACATAAACATGAATACAGTAATATATTTTTGACAGTATAGATAGTACCACGTTTTGCACAAAAATATGTACCATGGTAGTGTGGTACAGTACTGTAGTGTGGTACATGTACAATATCAGCAAATAAGTATCATGGTACTGTCAAAAAAATACCATTTACTATAAACAATTGTACAGGTACCAGTGGACTACTATCGTACCCATACCATATGGTAAAACATCATATGCAATGTAAAACACAGAAAAACATTGCATGTGCTTAACAAATTCTAAGAAGAGATGTTGATGTTAAGTGTACAGTTAGCTTTGGGCCATGGATGGATGGATGGATGGAAGGATGGACGATGCCAAGAAGTGAAAACTGCAGCACTCTCTCCACGCCCACAGGAGACAAACTACACATTTTTAGACAGTTTACCAGACCGACCATCTCAACTCTTTTTGTCTATGACAGCAAAACATCACGCAGCGCAAACCCGGCTCGTGTCGCCGACACAGGTGCCGGTGACAGATTTATCTTTTGCACATTAATCATAACTAACTGAAAATGAAAAGCAGATGGCAGATGTCTAAAAATAAAAACTGATATGGATGTTTAAGTTAAAGGCAGTCTGTCTTTTCTTGTCTCGAAATGGCTGCACGGAGAAGCATATGGCATGTTGCATATGGCAGAGAAGAAAGTCCAGATCCGAGACTTTCGAACAGATTTGCAGGATTAAGCTGTGTGTTGTAATAGACAGGGACTTTGTTCACAAGCTCAGGGAACGACTGGAGTGCTGTGTGTGTGTGTGTGTGTGTGCGTGCTTGTGGGAGGGTTTGCATGATTGTTTCTCGCTGTGAAAACTAGAGCACACTGTGATGCAGACAAAAGCCACTTTTCTTATTCCTGCCTAGTCAAAAACCAGTGCAATCACACACACACACACACACACACACACACACACACACAATTTAGGAACTAAGAAGAAACTTCTTTTTGGTTCTTTTATTTTAAAAAAATAAAAATAAAATAAAATACACAATTTGTAAATTCCAAAATAAGGTTGTTGATGGAGACTCGCTGAATGTCTCACGTACACAAACGCACACCCATCTGCTTATACACAAATGCACAGACACACCGACTGTAGGGGGCACTGTTGGTGTTTGAATGAGCTAAAGTAAGAACTCTGGAGACGAGGACATGGAAGAACCAGAAAGAGACTTCTTATGGACTGTCTTTTGTATGTAATTGCAGAAAAAAAGACATGCATTTAAACCTTGTATTCATCATTTTCTCAGTGTGTGTGTGTGTGTGTGTGCATGTGTGTGTGTGTGTATGTGTCTTACTCACACACTCACGCACATGCACAGAAAGAGAGAAAAAGAACAGAAAACTAAAGGAATGTCTTGTTAACCTCTTTCATTAAGACTCCTTCAACTAAACTATAACAGAATCAAGGTCAAGAGACCTTTAGGACTAAAACCCAATGAAAGAAAAGGAGTATTGTGGCATTGAACAATGACGAAGTACCAGAACAGCTTCAATGCTCCCCGGCATCGATTTTACACGTCTCTCGAAATTTCCTGGACTGATGAAGTCCTTTCTTCCAAAAGATGTACCTTTAGATACCTTTATTACTTTAAAAGTCCTATATTGTACTATTTCTTTAACAAGTTAACACAGGTCGCAGCGTGCCAATAAAGCGCGTGTTAATGCTGCAGCTGAAATAACACTCAGATAATGCTTCGTTTTTGTTTGACTCCTCTTCCTAACATGCCATTTCAGTGTTTATATAAATGAGCTACTGCTGAGCCACTCCCCTCCAGGAAACAGCAAAGCTGAGCAAAACTCAGGGGGTGTGGTTCTTCTTATATGAGGTCACAATAGGGGAAATCTACTTGGCTTGTTTAAGCCCTGTCCAACATAAAGAAGGACAAAAAGCTGAAAAGGTGTTATTCTCTGATTCTGCATTGGTACGCTCACATTGGAGTCCCATCTGAATTTCTAAAAATGATTACAAAATAAATAAATATTGCCTAATAGCTCTCCTTTTATGGTGATGCGGGTGGAGAAAAAGGTTTAAGTAAAAAGTGGCTCAAAATCCTCCCGAAAGTGCTCATGTGGTGAGTATGAACAGCATTGTTTGATGAAAACGTCAGTTTAACTTTCATGAACTTGTAAGCCTTGTCAATGGGGGCGGAGTTATCCTGGAAGAGACCCCACCCACTGAAATATAAGAACTGCTTCATTCGATCAGGAAGATGAACTGTAGGAAATGGGTTGATGTCGTATGTTGTTCACACGAATCACATCATAAAAAAAATTAAGACATCATGAGACGATTTAGTTCTGGCGTTTGCTCTTAATTTATGACTTGGAGCGAAATGATTTGGAGCGAGGTCAGGACAGTTCGGGGGACGTGGCAATAACTCCCAGCCGAGTTCCTGTAACGTGCAAGTGGTGTTGGTGAATGATTGATTGTACAGTTCACACAGACAGATGCGTCTCTCCCACAAGTTTCAAAAGGTATCTGTTGATTTTCAAGGATCAGGCGTTCCACTCGATGAATGTTCCCGGGAACGACCTTCTTTAAAATCATTCTTCATCGTTCATATGGGTTTTACCACTGGTTAGAGTCCCATCACCGTACTGTGCTTGAAGTCTTCGGTAAATCAATTGCTTTTACTTCTTCTTTCACCAGAAAAAGTCTTGGTTTGACTTAAACGTCTCTTGTTATATAATAATTAATGCTACCAATAGAAGAACAGTCTAGGATGAAACTTGTCAAACCAAACGAACAGATCCGAACAAACAGAAAAATCTTTACTAATCTTTACTATCGCAAGCTGGCTTTGAAAAACATTAGTGTTGGTGCGAGATCAACCCCAGTGTTGATGTAAACAGAACACGGTGTTTTTCTATAACGACAGGTCTATAGTTAGAGGCTTTTCATTGCATAATCTGACATGAAGAATACTCCTTATCCCTCAGTCTGACATAAAATATATTGCAAAAAAAAAGGCTCAAATCAGCTTAAGGTGACACGAGAAGCCAAAACATGCCAGCAAAATAAATAAATAAATAAATATTTATTTATTGACATAACAGAGTCACTGCCTATTTCCTTTTCTCCTTTTGATTTGCCATCCGTCTGTAGATAAGCAACCGCCAAATCACTAATTAAAAAAAATTACAGGTTATTGGATTAAACCTGGAAAACCAGACGAGACGACTTTTACAGAGATTTTTGCCTTTAAGGGTTCAAAGGAGGCCGAACTGATTTGTTCCAGAGATGGCGAGCGTGTGCGGCGGGAAAGGAGCGAATAAACGGAGGGAAGGCAGAAAAGAAAAAGCACAGCGAGAGATAAGGAGCGAAAGAGCGAGATGGATGGGAGTGAGGTGACACACAACTGATGATGTGGTAATAAAACTGTCAGCTTTTTTCAATCCTGGACCCCACGGGGCACATGCACAGTGTCCGACAGATAGAGATAGAGACACGGAGAGAGAGACGGAGAGAGAGAGAGAGAGAGAGATGGAGGGGGTTCATTCTATTCTGTCCAGTGCCTTTCTCCATTTCTCTTTCTCAACACTAATGTGGGCTTTTAGAAAAAAAAAAAAATAGAGTGAAGAGCATCAGAGCAGAGAACATCATGTTCACACGTCTCGTGCATCAAACACTACTGTCCAACCAGGCTGTAAAATGTGCAGGTGTCTGCTGTGCATGTGTGCAGGTGTGTGTGTGTGTGTGTGTGTGTGTGTGATGTCATGTTATATATTAAGAGCAAAGGCACACCTTTTTGAAGAAAAAGAAAACATCTATGCGTCACCTTCACGGCATTCAGTTTCAACCTTAACCCTCTGAGTCGTGAACAGTGTGTGTGGATTTACTTTAATGTTCTGAATAAAATATTCTTCATTGACTCAGTCTTACTCACACACTTACTCATATACTGTACATTAACACATCCTCAGGGTTCTCATCGTTTAAATAGGAGACACTGGGAGAACAAGTGTGTGCCTCGTTTCCTGTCCTAATCATCCTCTAGAGTCATGAATAAATAAATAAACAAATAAATAAATGAATAAATAAATAAATAAATACACAACTATTGAACATGTAAGGGAGAAATATGGAGAAGTTTTCAGGGGAAAAAATATATCAAATATAAGAAAAATGTTGAATGCATGAAATAAAGCATGGAATTAATTCTTAAATCTGATTTAAGAAGGTTTTAGCAGATCTGACTGTACATTAGTTATTTTACCAGTGTGAAACTTCTTATACATTTAATACAATAATATATCATTCAGATTCACATAAAATGGTAAAACTGTACAGTATAATGATTGATAAGGAGCACTTTGCAAATGTCTTGACACCCACCAAATTCTTCATATTTTGCTTCCAAAGAGACAGAAGTTCTTGTATTTATAATGTAGTTTTGAGGAATAGTTCTCCAGGCTTCCTGTAGGACTTGTTTGGCTCTCATTTTTTTTTGGCAAGTTTTGGCTCTTATTTTCAATCAAGTCCCTGTTCCTGCGCAGTTTCAGAGGGATTTTTCTTTTTTTGGTTTATTAAGCCACATGGTAACCTATGAATTATTCAAGCATAAAAGTGAAAAATATAATTTAATTCATGAACTAGTAAGAAATGGGTGCAGATGATGAAGTTAAAGTCCAACTCCAAGTAACAAATATAAACCCATGCAGAATATATTTCTACAACAGTGTATACTGTATACATAAAAATACAGTATATCAGTGTTCACAAGATTTTATTAGATGTTTCATAAAGTTGGTTCTTTCTTGCTATTTTGGATTTAACACATGAGGCTTTGCAAAGTATTTAGGATTCATGTGCGGAGTTTGAATTCAATAACAATCCAAAATCATAATTGGCAAGCAGGCAGTAATGGCAGCAAACAACCAAACTACAAAAAAGGATCCAAATGAGCAAACAGTTAAGGCATGACGAATGAGACAAACAAGGACATGTAAATTATCATTTACATAACTCACATTAATGGCAAAACTAAACTTTACACTATTGAAAGATATACAGTGAATAAACCTGGAAATAAACAGGAAACTGGAGAAGTCTGGAGACTGAAACCTGAGATGTTGGGGTGATAGACTGTCCTGGTGCAACATGCCGTACAAGAACTGCATTTTTATGTGAATAAACCCACAAAAAAAAAACATGTCATTTAAGTACATAAACTCATGCAACTCATTAATTTCCAACCAAATGGAAAAGACAAAGCAAGAAAAAAGACATTTATGATCCTCTTATTATGAAAGAAACAATCAGTGAAACCTCACCAACCAAACAAACGACAACCATTCAAACTATTTAACGCATAGTTTGTGTGTGTGGCTGTGTTTCCAGATGACACAATTACGAGCGATTTACCTGCCGGGGTAGAAGGCGTGCTCCTGAGGGCTTCTGGGTAATGGCTTTCAGTGTGACTGACGCTGCCGATGACTTGAGATGACACCGACTGAGCGCGGCTAACCTTCAAACAGCTTCAGGAGTCTCTCTGACGATGACAGTTCATTAACCTGCCAAACCTGAGGACACTGCAAAGCAAACGGCGATCGGATTCAGCCGGACGGGGATTCAGGAGGGAGACGAGAGAAATGGATGGAAGGGTCTGGATTACACATGCCTCGAATACTAGATCTAATTTGTTCCACGTTCTTCATTTGCTAGTCCTTCTGACATGATCAGCTTGGTACAGGATTCAGTCTATCAGATGCATCCAACCGGATCGTGTGAATAATTCATAGATATCCTAACGAGCAAGAGTGAGTTTGTCGGAATTTGTAGCTAAGCACAAACCCCACCTTAAATCCTTAAAAAAAACAGTCACAACCTTACATATTCAGTACTTTGGCTTAAAATGAAAACCAATACAAGACGAGAAGCATTCCTATGGCTCTATATTGGCTTGGTTGCATGATCTTTCAACATGACAGTGATCTAACATAATCGTTGATGTCACCAAAGGTCTTTTTTCAATTCCCCTTTGGATGTCAACTAACGTACATATTCCAGAATCTATGATCAGATTTATAATCTTGAGTGTATCCACATCTGGCTGAAAAAGGATGTCTTTGTGTGCTGTAACACTGCAAATCCCTCTTACTGGAACTAAGAAACTCAAACCAGTTCCAGCATGAGGTTGCTCCTGAAGAAGAACATGGTTCACCAAGGTTGGAATAAAGAACTCAAGTCGCCCAAATATTGACCTTGATCCCACCAAACACCTTTGGGATGAATTAACTACAACATTAACTGTACCCCAGGCTTACTCACTTGACATCAGTCCCTTTGCTCAAGTGGAATGCCTTCCCAAAACAGTAGAGATTATTATAATAAACAAAGCACAGAGCAACATCGTGTTAACGCCCATATTTTTGGAAATGGTAATCAGGGGGCTGTATATATATTTTTGACCATATATACTAATCAAGCATCTGATTAAGGCCAACTAGGCCCCCTGAGATATATGGATTTAGTCCCAAAGACATTGAATGTAGAGTGAAGAACATGGGATAAGTCCCTAAAGACTTAAAGACTTTAGCTTCACTGTAAAAAAAAATAGTCCATTTTACGGTAAAAAACCGGCAGCTGTGGTTGCCAGAATTCTACCGTAAAAAATACGGTAGC
>JAQMYL010000002.1:3535597-3543949 GCA_030014365.1 Clarias pachynema | reverse complement strand
CCCCCCCAAGGTAGGAGGTTCCACGGTGGATTCGTGGTTAAGATTCAGTGCTTTTACCACTGTGGTTTGGGTTGAATTTCCAGTCAGGGAACTGACCTCAGCCACTCTCACACACATCAGTGCACTCTCAGTCTGGGGAGGATTGCATCAGAAAGAGCATCCAGAAAAATATCTTTACCCCAAAACAGCAGCGAACCATTTCTATAGAATTGTATTTCTATCAAATCTTTTTCAGTATAAAAGATTTCCATTTGTTTGTCCTTTCTATAGAAAGTGTTCCTTAGCAATTCTGTATACCATTTTTAGCAGGGACAAGAGAAATGATTGATGTTATGATGTAACATTTTATGTAACCAATCAGTAACCAAGTAATGTTGGTATCTATGGTGCGATAAAACATATAGGAACTTTTTTATATCGAAGCATCAACAAAAAACACTCAAACATACTTCCATTAATTGATTCATTTTCTATATTGCTTATCCTATACAGGGTCATCGCAAGGCACACACACACACACACACACACTGCAGGCAATTTAGGAATACCAAGTAGCCTATTGACTGTGGGAGAAAACCAGAGTACCCGGAGGAAACCCACCAAGCACGGGGAGAACATGCAAACTCCACCGGCACAGACCCGAAAGCGAGAATCGAACCCTCGGCCCTGGATACACGAGGCCACAGTGCTAACCACTACACCTCTGAAACTTCGTTTTGTGATTCTGTGCAGCTTGTTGAGGTCAAAAGAAAACTTCTTTGAAAACTAAATGATGTAACGATATTTCCTTTACAAGAAACCTCACCTCGCTCCCGTTGCTAAACTTTCGAAACGCTCCGAAACGCCACACTAACTCGCTAACTTTTTATAACTATTTAAAAAAAGCATTCTTTCAAGGAACACCAGCTCGGTAATATCGTTAGCGGAGATCAGACGTTTACGTGTTTTTGCGTTACGCCTTGGTTTTCATTAAGAAGCTACGGAATGTCTTATAAACGCACGCAAACAATGCAATTCTCCGTATGAGATTACGGAACCTCAGAGCTCAGGTAATAACAGCAGCTCGGGTTCGTCATTAGGAACTCGGCACCGAGCGGCCGTAATTTATTGCATTTTAAAAAACACAAGCGGCGCATCGCGAGTCTCTGTTCGAACGCCATTCATCACAGCGAGAGAGGGAGCGTCTGCTGTAGGTGTGCGGCGGGAAGCAGCTGCTGAGGCGCCGGTTACGTATCTGTGACTGCAGGGGAGAGAGTGAGAGAGAGAGAAAGAGAGAGAGAGAGAGAGGCCAACTTTTTAATTATGTTTTATGCTGATTTTCTTCATCGGGCCCTCGGGACACGATGCTGAAGAGGAAACAATTACAAATGTGTTTGTGCTATCTGTGGAGAAACAGCTCCAGGGGCCACCGCTATCATTCCGCTTTACGCTCCTTCATTTCTTCATTTCTTCTTCACCACATCTCCTCCACTTCCTTTCGTGTCTTTACTTCTGTTTCTCTCTTAATCTCTGTCAGTGCCGTCCTCTCGACCCGTCTCCTTTTCTTAAAATGTTCTACTTTTTCTCAGCTCTCTTTTGTTCTCCATTTCTCCCTTTTTTGCTCTATTTTATCTTGTCTTTTTTCCCCTTGTCTCTCTTCTTTTCCCCATCATACTCATTCCATTAGTTTCTTTCTTTTTCTCTCTTTCGCTCTGGTTTCTTATTCTTTTTCATTTTTTCTCTATATTTCTTATACCTTTCCTACAGTACATCTCTTTTCATTTACTGCTCTCTATTTCTCATCTCTATTCTTTCTTCACTTATTTTTCCTCTCTCTCTCTCTCTCTCTCTCTCTCTCTCTCTCTCTTCTCATCTCTAATGTTCCCCATATCTCTCCATCTCTGTCCCTTTCTTCCCATTCTTCCACCTCTCACCTCTCTTTGTTTTTTAATCTCTCTCTCTCTCTCTCTCTCTCTCTCTCTCTCTCTCTCTCTATTTATCATTCTTTCTTCTTTTGACCTCTCTATAGTTCTGTCTTTTTCTCACTCCATTTCTCCATCAACCTTTTTTGTTCTTGTCTTTTATCTCAATTTCTCTCTCTCTCTCTCTCTCTCTCTCTCTTTCTCTCTCTCTCTCACTTTCTTTTTTTGGTCATATTCCTATATCCCTTTTCCCCATCTCTCTCCCTCCAGTTCTCATTCCTATTCCCAATCTGTTTACTTTTCTTTTCTTCCTCTCTCTCTTTTTGCACATCTTCCTTTCTTCCTTCCTTTCTTTCTAAAGTTTAAACCATTTTTGTTGACTGGCTAAGTCATTGTTGTTTAGCTATTGTGTATAATAATAATAATAATAATAATAATAATTATTATTATTATTATTATTATTATTATTATTATTGTTGTTGTTGTTGTTGTTGTCTTGTCTCAGCCTGTCTCTGAATTCTTTCTTTCTTTAGGGAGAAAACTTTTTCTCCTAAACCATTTTCTTAAACACAATCCATAACAAACCCCCATTTGATTTGATTCATTTGATTCTGAGACGTTTCTTCTAAAAAATAAAACAAAATAGGAGTAAAAATAAAAAGTGAGTCTAAAATATGAAACATGAAGTGAATTCTTGAAAACAAATAAAACCTATTAATTTTTGTGAATTAACTGACATTGATTTTTTTCCTTTTCTTTTCTTTATAGAAGAAGAAGGTTTTCTTTTCTTTCTGTGGACAAAATGCACAGAACGCAAGACGGAGTGGCAATGGACTCATTTAGTGAACGAAAATGGTTATTTTATGTATGACCATGTACGTTCAGACCATGATAAATCTGTACCACACACACGCACACACAGATCACTATAAAATGATTTTAATGCATTTATGTGTTGTTTCCTTTAACCTTAAACCTGCAGTGTGTGTGTGTGTGTGTGTGTGTGTGTGTGTTCACAAAGCCCTGCTCCTGTAAAAGTTCGGCTCCTACCCGTCTCTGAGTAACACGCTGAATAAAGACGAGCGCGATGACCTCGAATGGAACTTTGCTCTTCAGCACTCTCCTTCTTTCTGCTCGACCTGCATCCTTGAAACTCCAAAACAAACAATTAGCAGCTGAGGGTCACGGGTACCGTCACATGCTCGAGCCACTCGACCTTGTGCGAGGAAAGAGGAAGAAAAAAAAGGTAAAAAAAAAAGGAGGTGAAAAAGTTTAAAGTGTAGGGATTGTGATCAATCAAAATGTAACTTTTTTTCTTTTTATTCCTGGAAACAAGGCTACTTCTCACCTCAGGCTTAAATGCAGTTAGGAAAAAAAGTCCAGAGAATTTTGGAACAATCAAATTAGGAAATAAATTGTAATTTTTTTTTTGTTAGTAATATTCAAATTTAAATATTTTCTTTAATTACGCGACTTCTCCAGAATAAATCTCTTGTCTTTTGTGAATAATTAAATAAAAACAGAAGGAGGACTTCCTGTAGATTGTTTCGCTCACTCACTTTAAAGGGTCGCGGCGAGTCTGGAATCTTAGGGTGACTTAGAGCACGAGGCAGGATACACACTGGGCGGGGTGCCAATCCATCGCAGGGCACACACACACACACACACACACTCTATGGCAAATTTTGGGAATGCCAGAAATGCATTTACACTATAGGAGTAGCTAAACCTAAGCTGGGGTACCAGGAGGAAAACAGCATTCGAAACAATATTAATACCAAACCGATGGCCTGAGCGCTGATGGCACCCTGTCACTGGACCACTAGGGGGCATGCTGTTAATGCTAATAAATGCACACACACACACACACACACACACACACACACAAACAAAATATCTGCTATCATCTATTTACCAAAATATTAAATAGTAAAATGAAACTTTATTTACATTGTAAAGGTTAATGTGTGAGACCTGTTTTGTGAAATCGGACATGATGCAGTGAGGACACCGTGCAAACCCGATATTACAGTAGAGTAATTTGGGAGATAAGATGCATCTTATGGTAATATTTATGAAAAAAAAATTAAACGGGGTGGGGGGGGGTGATATTACAGATACTTGACATGAGAGCTGCTGTCTCTGTCCCAGTCTCCGATCTCAATTCTAAACCCTGTTCTAAACTTAAGGGATCATGGATGTGGATGTGCTTGACGTGAACGGCCAGAATAAAGGTTACAACCTAATTGTTTTGAGGTTGTATTCACAATTTTTCAACATCACTTTATCGAAGTCATTCTGACTTTCCAAAACAATGTTTTTTTCCTGACGGTGACCGTCACCACGATGTCATTACGACTATAGTACAACACTCATGTGATGTTTATCAGCTTTATGTGTACTGCACTTTTAACTTAACACATTTTCAACATGCAGTGGAATCAAGATGTAAACACTATGCATCCGTCCATCTAGGAACCTCTGTAGTCCGACTAGGGACCATGGAGGCCAATAGTGACCGTTGTATTTATTCCCATTTTGTCCGCCTGTGGTTGGACCTCCGATCAACACTCATTTACACACTATGGGCAATTTGGGGATGTCATTTAACCTACTGTAGTCTGCATGTCTTTGGAAGGAAACGAGAGAAACCCACCAATTATGGGGAGAACACGCGGGAATCAAACCCAGGACCTGGAGGTGCAAGGTGACAGTGTTAACCACTGAGCCACTGTGCCAGTTTTGTAATTATTCTTTATTTCAATTATTTTGTAATTTACTTCATAAAGAATAGAAATTATTTGTCTATCCGTGATTATTCTTACACTGACTGAGGAGAGTGTGATTCACCCTTTTCCATGTACATGATCTAGCGGCGGCACGTGATTGGCTAGTGTTGCTGTGACTGACGAGCTCATGCCCCTCCCATTTATGGATAGATTCAACCTCACATTCTCTTCAGAATAGGCATCACATACAGGAGGGTAGTTTTTAATAAGTGTCAGTATCTGTATTATATAGGAATAAGTGATATTCTGTCTAATTCTATGATATTATGGTATTTTAATATACATTATAATGACTTTACATCTGTAGTTCTTTAAAAAATACAAATATCAGCTTGTCAAATCACAGTTTTTTGATCTGATTTTCTTTTTTTTTTAACCCTCCAGCACAAACATGGACAAACAAGTTGTACGACCTGTACTGAGCCAGATGCTATAAGACTCCTTTAAGGTCTCCATCTATTCAGGATTCAGCACACACCACCGTCGAGACGTTCCTTACACAATACCTACCCATATCACTAATCATAACTCTGTGCATTTTTTATCCAGTTTCTCTTTTCTCTGATCTTTCGTCTATTATTTATTTCATGGAACGCTGGTTCGTGACACCGTCGAAGCACAAAATGCATGAACGCACTCACACACTTTGTACGTCTTTAATAAAACATGCTGATGCCCCGAGAGAGAAGAAGGAAGAAAGGGGTTGAACATACGTGAGTCTGTAGAGGTTTATGCTATTACTTTCAGCACGCCATGAATCCGCAGTCAGCTCATCGCACACGCTCACCCTTTACACGACCTGCTTATGACTAAAGCGTGACGGCGCGACAGTGATCTTCCTCAGAGCGCGATTCCATAGAGCGAACCCGAACGCCGTCACAGAGTTTGGAGTAAAATGCGGAAATGGGAAAGGGGACGGAATCTTGAATTTGTATTCAAACAGCGAGACTTAAGACATGAATAATGGGTAATAAACATACGACGGACAACAGATGAGGGTCAGGAACTGAAACAAAATAGAAGAAATGTAATGAGGCAAAGAGCAGGATAAGAATAAAAAGAACGGGAAGGGAAAGAAGCAAGAACAGAAAAATTCCCAAACTGATCAAAATGAGACACGGAACAGGTGGAGACATTAAGGTAATCAAGTGATATCAAAACAAACAGGATGAATTCAAATAAACAAACAAAAAACATGAGGCAAGAGCAGAAACTGTAACATAATCCAAGTCATTTAAAGACCCGCCTCCATGTACGATTTTCTGTTTTGATTTGTCTCGCTTTGAAAATGGCGGGGAAAAAATGTGTTTCTCAGACTCACAAAAAATATAATTTTAAATTTTAAACAAAATTCCAAAACTTTCTTTACCCTCTTAAATGCCTCCAAGCGCGCCATGTGACCTGTAGTTATCCACAGCATGCTGCCGTTGGTAGATATATTTATGAGCATGAACATAAATGTGCTGAATTTTTTTTTCTTTCGACTGCCAATCAGAAGCAGTCGAACAACATCGTGTCATGTGATGGTGAGGAGTTTTAAGTGCCTGGGTGGTATCACTATCTAGAGCAGTTAGCCATAATGTTCGGTCGGCACGGTGGCGTAGTGGTGCACTTGTTGTCTTGCACCTCCAGGGTCCGGGTTCAATTCCCGACCAGACTTGATTCCTGAGTTTGCATGTTCTCCCCGTGCTTGGTGGGTTCCCCCCGGTAACTCCGGTTTCCTCCCACAGTCCATTAAGCGGTATAGACAGTGAGTGAGAGAGCCATAATGTTCACAGATTAACAATAACACACCAATAAACTAGTAACAGGTGATCATGGGCAGCCAAGGCTCACTCGTGCCCAAGGGGACCAAAGGCCAGTCCGTCCAGTCTGATCTCACAGAAAAGCCAGTGCAGAACAAATTGTTGAAACAAGTAAATTCTGGTCATAAAAGAAAGGCATCAGAACACCCAGTGCACCACAGCACCGCGGCAAAGAGCCCAAAAAGACATGGGATGCGGCGGACAAACAAGTCTGATCAACGGATTCCTCACCCACGGCTAACATCCTGGACACCAAAGCGTCCACCAGAGGCTGACCAGAGGCACCACTCTTGATGAAAGTTAACAATTAAAGCTCGTCCTGTTACACGAGCTCTGACTGACACTGGAGACTCCTTCCACAAACGTTAACATATCGACAATTATATCTCATTCTTTGTTAAACATCAACACTACGGTTGTGTGGACTGTCTGCTGCAAACAACCTGTTGCCATAGAAACGGTAACGTTTAAAAAAAAAAAAGCGCATTAAAATAAACCTGTGATCCTGTCAGAGCTACTGTTCGAGAAAATGAATCTACTGAAAATCTGTCGTCGCAATACTAAATCCTATTCAGGGATGAACCTGGGTGAGTCAGAGTGAATGATGAAGATGAGTGCGTGTGTGTGTGTGTGTTGTGTGTGTGTGCGTGTGTGTGTGGCATAAACGGCATTTCAGAACAGGTGCACATTGTTCGCCAGATACAGTGCAACATTTCTGCCCAGTCGCTCTGCTCTCAGATAATCGTCTCTCATTTTCTGTCTCTCCGAAGTCATTGGCTTTGCAATGCATCTAACACACACACACACACACACACACACACACACACACACTCAGATCTGTTTGCAGATGAGTGCGAGATGAAGTCTGCCTGTCTACAGGGAAGCTCTTCACTCATCCCCCGTTCTTCTCTCATCCGTTTACGCTCCACCCATCCGGGACGTGACTCCCACCGGCCGTGCGGGTTTGGAGGGATCTGACAGGCTCGTCCATCACGCCGGCGTCACACACACGTTTAACTCTGACTGATGAAGATAGCGAGGGAGAGAGAAAGAAAGAGAGAGGAAGAGAAATGATGGTGGAAGGACGTTCAGTCAGAAGCACCTGAACGGATCATCACGTCTACATCAGCAGCACACGCTAGATTTATTTGTTTATTTGTTTATTTGTTTGTTTGTTTGTTTGTTTATTCATTTTCCTTTTTTTTAGCACTAAAAGGTCACTGCATACTTAATGTATTTCCTTGGAAGATTTGTGTGTGTGTGTGTGTGTGTGTGTGTGTGTGTGTGTGTGTGTGTGTGTGTCCTCTTACAAATCAAAGATTTTTAAGGATGTAGCCAAAACACAAGAACGGAAAGAGCAAACCCTGATCCCATCTTCTAGTTTACTATTTGATCACATGACCAAAAAAACAACAACATAAAAACCCTGAATGGTGTGAAGGTAACGTAAACTCTCACAGGAGCAAACATACATCATTTACAATGTAAATTTTTTTTTTATTTCTTAGTTTGGATTTAAAGCATTGTTTTGTTTTGTTTTTTTTAGGTGGCTTCCTTATCGCCATAGCAACATCGAGAAACCAAGGAGACCGTAATTGTTGCCATCATAGAATTAACTTTCACGATTTGTGGGCCTCCGAGTGGTGCAGTGGTAAAGTGCTCGCCCTATCATCTGGAGATCGCTGGTTCGGTTCCCTGGTGATGCTGTAACCTCTCGTAGCCGGAGGTCTAGAGAGAGCTGATTGGCCGAGCTCCCTCAGAGGGGAGGGATGAGAGGTACTTGCGCTCCCACATTAATCACGGCTCTACAGCCAATCAGGGGCGTCTGTGAGCTCGCGCACGCGGAAGGAGCAGCTA
>JAQMYL010000002.1:3530597-3533097 GCA_030014365.1 Clarias pachynema | reverse complement strand
AATGTCATTTAATTTTACTCCTTATTTTGGCATTAAAAATGGATCTAAGATTAAGAAAGGTTGGACTGCAAATGTAAAAAAAAAAAAAAAAAAATCAAACTTTATGGTGAAATAAAACTAATATTAAAAGGCTATAAAAAATAATACTATCCAATAGAAGTCCAATCATACTGTATAGAAACACATTAGTGCATAGCTCCACCTACTTTACATTCCACTGTATCTCAGTCAGTCACTTATAAACATCCAGTCGTTAATTCCTACATCGAAATAAAAAGGAAAACTAAAAAATAAAGCAGATACAGTATGAAACATGTTTTAGTGTTTGTGTCCCACATTATCTGCTTCGCCCGAGGCGTCTGATGGCTGTTTGTGTTCACAAATTTAAAAGCAATAAATAAACAAAACATGAACGCAGTATTATCATTAGCTTTGTGTGTGTGTGTGTGTGTGTGTGTGTGTGTGTGTTGTGTTTATGTGGTCAAGAGATTCTGAAGTCCTTTGATGCCCTGTGTCACAGTGTGTTCATTTACTGAGACAAAGAACCATTCGCTCGTTCAGAGATTTAATCCCAGCTAATGAAGGGACCGAGCCATTAGTGCCTTAAAGCACAGTCACTTCATTCGGACCCTTCATTTATTAATTAATTTGAGTGAGTGTGGCTTTGTGTGGGTGTTCGTCAATTAGGCATCGGAGCCCGTGTGTGAAATCTGCCGTAGCAGCTAAAGAACTTTTACAATCGAGATACAGAGTTTGTGTTATTTGTTAAATAATTACAGCTGGAGCTGGAATTAAACTGTGAATTAGACATTAGATCATATGCACAGGCCATATTTACCTCTTTAACAACAACTCTCTTTATCAGTCTGTGGATACAGAAACTGCACCCATTTCACTGGGATGGACTGGCAGAGAAGCCCTTTAAAAAGAGTAAGGTGTTGGGCTGAGGGGTACAAAAGTCATGCCTTGTCCACTACGGATCAGGGGTACAAAGATCATGCCTTCTTCAGTAGGGCTGAGGGGTACAAAAGCCATGCCAACTCCACTAGAGATCAGGGGTACAAAGGCCACACGTCCTTCACTTGGACTAAGGGGTACATAGGCCACTTCTCCCTTACTAGAGATGATATTTACAAAAGCCACGCCTGCTTAGGGCTGAGGGGTACAAAGGCCACACCTCCTTCACTATGGCTGAGGGGTACAGATAACAGGCCTACTTCACTAGGGCTGAGGGACACATAGGCCACACCTCCCTTACTAGGGTGACAGGTACGGTTCATAGCAGGTACTACAGTATGGATGTTGGGCACAAAATCCACACCTCCTTCATTAGGGCTGAGAGGTACATAGACCATCATCCCTAGTAAGGGAGGCACAAAATCCACACCCTCTTCACTAAGGATGGTGGCTATAAAAGCCATTAGGAATGGGGAGGCGAAAGGGCATATCTCCTTTACTAAGGTTGACAGGGACATAGGACGCGCCTCCTTCAATGGAGTTTAAAAACAAGCAGCCCATGTGTTAGACCACTTTTCTGGGACCAACTGGCAGAGACACCAAACCTCTCATAACAAAGGATGTATTTAATGTGACTAGGATACAGAAGTCAGAACTTATTTACTCAGAGGCCACACCCACTTCCTAAGGTCTTATTGAAGAAGATCACACAATTCCTTCATTAGGACTGACATGCACAGGGGCCACACCTATTTCTTCCAGACTGACTGGGATAGGTGATCCCGATTAGAGGCCACACATTCTTTAGTGAAACTATGGTACTGTATGAAGGTTGCGACATCCTTAGTTTGACCAATAAGGACAGACAGATACAGTGGGGCAAAAAAGTATTTAGTCCGCCACCTGCAAGTTCTCCCACTTAAAATGATGAGAGAGGCCTGTAATTTTCATCATAGGTATACCTCAACTATGAGAGACAATAAGAAAAAAAAATCCAGGAAATCACATTGTACAATTTTTAAATAATTTATTTGCAAATTATGGTGGAAAATAAGTATTTGGTCCATAACAAAATTTCATCTCAATACTTTGTTATTTCCCCTTTGTTGGCAGTGACAGAGATCAAATGTTTTCTGTAAGTCTTTACAAGGTTTTCACACACTGTTGCTGGTATTTTGGCCCATTCCTCCATGCAGATCTCCTCTAGAGCAGTGATGTTTTGTGGCTGTTGCTGGGCAACATGGACTTTCAACTCCCTCCAAAGATTTTCTATGGGGTTGAGATCTGGAGACTGGCAAGGCCACTCCAGGACCTTGAAATGCTTCCCCCCATTCGTCCTTTTCTTTACACGGATCAGTCATCCTGGTCCCTTTGAAGAAAAACAGCCCCAAAGCATGATGTTTCCACCCCCATGCTTCACAGTAGGGGTGGTGTTCTTTGGATGCAACTCAGCATTCTTTCTCCTGCAAACACGACAAGTTGAGTTTTTACCAAAAAGTTCTATTTTGGTTTCATCTGACCATATGACATTCTCCCAATCCTC
>JAQMYL010000002.1:3513608-3530497 GCA_030014365.1 Clarias pachynema | reverse complement strand
AGTTCAAACAGATGCCATTAATACAGGTAACGAGTGGAGGACAGAGGAGCCTCTTAAAGAAGAAGTTACAGGTCTGTAAGAACCAGAAATCTTGCTTGTTTGTAGGTGACCAAATACTTATTTTACCGAGGAATTTACCAATTAATTCATTAAATTCCTACAATATGATTTTCTGGATTTTCTTTTCTTATTTTGTCTCTCATAGTTGAGGTATACCTATGATGAATATTACAGACCTCTCTCATCTTTTTAAGTGGGAGAACTTGCACAATTGGTGGCTGACTAAATACTGTACATACTGTAAGCCACTCTTTATTTGAAAAAGCATAAAGTATAAAGGCCATGCTTCCTTTAATAGGACAAACTTACAGAGGCTATACCTTTTTACCTTAGACAGAAAGGCAAAGAGAACACACCCATCCAATTGGCATCTCTTTCAGTGGGACTGCCAGGTACTTAAGCCATGCCTCCTTCATTGGGCATGACAGACACACACACTATGCCTCTTCCATTTCAATCTTGCAATTCAAAGGCACTGAGAGAAACAGAGTCCACACCTCTTACCTTGGTACTGACAGACACAGAGGCACCGCCTCCTTCCCCAGAATGTGTGTAAAATCCCTTTATTGTCTTGTGCTTTCTCCTTTTCCCTGCTCAGTGCACTGACCTGATGGTCTCAGCCTTTTTTCACAGAGGCTGCAGGCTTCAAGACAGACATCTGGAGGTCCACGAGGAGATTACCAGACTCAGTCAGTCCTGCCCAGGAGACCGTGACGAAAGTGGGGGTTAAAGACAGGGTCAAAGTTTCTCTCCATGTCCCAAAATCTGTATTGATCTCCCTCTGGCCATGTTAGAAGAAGACATGCATTTAACATCAGCAGAGCTGGCGAGGGAGAGAAAGAGGGAAGTACATGTCAATCACAGAAAGAGAGATAGAGAGATAGAGCACAGGACTAAGTCTCAAAGGACAGAGAGACAAGGGCTTGAAGTGAAGCTCTTCAGTTGAGTGCTCATCTGTCAAATCTACATCATCTCCTGGTCAGGTGCTGAAGATAATATGCCGCCAGTACAGTTTAGTAAAAGGTTAGTCTAAAATAATGCATAAAATAGAATTATTAATCATCATAATTAATCCTTAAATATCATCTTGGGTCTCTAAACAAGCAGTCACACATTGTCTTGACTGGTGAGTATGTCTGTGTGTGTGTGTAGGGGAGTGTTGTATCTACAGTACAGTGTAAGCTTGGGTGCAGGTCTGAAGCCACACACACACACACACACACACACACACACAGCACCATGTTTCTTTCGGAGCTTTTCTCTAGCGGCATCTTGTTAGTTTATCCCTGTCAAATAAAAATCCGACTCGACATTGAGATATTGATTTCCTTACAGGCAGATAAAGGGCTTCTCCGACAGGTGGCCATGGAAAATGCTACGAGTCGACACACACACACATACACACACTTATATGGTCCAACACAGAATTCAGATTACAGTTTACACCTGTGGCAAAATCAATAGTTCTGGGTATACAAGAGATCTACAACCAAACCTTTTTCTCCTCTGTGACGGCAATAACAAAGGGGTCTGGACAGCATTCATTCGCCAGTCACACAGGATAATACGAGGGGTGTTCGAGTCAAAGCGAGATTTGTGATTTTACAGAATAACAGAACGCAGTTCAGAGAGTTAAAACCTCCCTTTATTCTTCTTTATAATCCCCTGATATGGTAATGCACTTATCCCAGCGTTTCACTAGTGCTTGGACACCATTAAGGTGGAAACTTTTCTCGGAAACACTGGCCAACCAGGAACTCCTTTAATGGCCCAAAGATGTGGGATGTGGCGACAAATTCCCAGCTGAGTTTCTGTAATGTGCAAGCGGTGTTGGTGAATGAGTGTTTGTACAGTTCCCACAGACAGATGTGTCTCTTCTTCATATTGTCAACAAGTTATCCATCCATTTTCAAGGATCAGACGTTCCACTCACTGAATGTTCACGGGAATGACTACAGTCTTCTTTAAAATGTTTGCACCAATCAAATGTTTTACTGCAGAAGAGTCTCATTGAATATCTCATCATAAGTCCCGGTTTGACTTGAACGCCCTTTATACATAAATGACCAAAAAGATGACATATGAGTGATGATCAGGTGTGCACAACCTCACAGTTTACAGTACAAAAGATTGTTCTTGAGCAACAACAAAAATTTACTGCATGAACAAACATCAACAGCGCAGACAAACATCCAATCATCACTATACTGTAGTTAAGGTGCGTCCTTACATTATCCCTACTACTGATTGCATCTCAGTAAATAAGTGGTCTGGCCAACACCTCTGTGAGATTACCGAGGACATTTGTCCCAGACAAGAAGACTACAGACGTAATAAGAAGATCTCTATTTAGATTTCTCCCCCAGGAAATTAGTTTAGGTATCAGATTCGGCCCCAAGTGAAACATAGACGCAATTTGAAGCTTTAATTTGATCTAATGCTGTTTAATTCTGCAAAAACGACCCCATCAAATGGCTATAAAACAGCAGATAATATAAATTTCTGTCATGTTGCTATGATTATGTAGGTTACACACTGAGGAAAAGTGAAGGAAGGACGTTGTGCAGACGGTAGCGAGTAATGAATCATTTCTTAGCGCTTTTCTCCTTCTTAATCCTTTCCTTAACTCTCTGGCTTTCTTTCTTTTTTTTTTTTTTTAAATCTCCGTTCCAAACCCTGCTGGTCAGTTTGTATTCCCCTACAGAGCACTGAGAGAGGTTTTAAATGAAACCTGCCACCTAGGGAACAGACTCTCACTCAGACTCCTATCATATCGGTTACTGAGGCATGCTGGAGATTCTCCAAGCACTTAAAGCACTCAATCAATGGTTTCCTGAAGAGTTTCTGATATTCAGTGTGCCAAAATATTTTAATGAAAGCTCTCGACTGATACGAGAGAACGCACCTGCAGTCAAGAGATCGCTAATTGGCAAACTTGACTCTACTATAGAATATCAAATGTCGCACATCTACAACAAAAAAACAAGAAAAATGTGAACAAAACGCAACTTGTGTATGGAATAAAATATTTGATGTTAAAGGAAAGCAATCAACAATGGGGTTGTTTGATGGTGTTTAAGCTCAGTTTATGAAATTATTTCAAATAATTGTATACTGTACCTAGGTACATAAGTTTAAAATGAAATAAAGGAAGAATTAGAGTGATTAATGTGTCCTCCGTACCTCGATTATGACCGGCCCCCAACCTCGGAGACAGGGACAAATACACATGCATAAATTAAGTTTTCTCTTATTATCAGCAAAAGAGCATATTTAAGCCTTTTTATAGGCTCCCTGAAGGACATACAGTAGGACATCCATCTAAGGAGTCCAACTAGGGACCATTGAGGCCAATTGTGACCATTGTATATATTCCCATTTTGACAATCATGGTAGGACCTCCGGTCAACATTCACATGCGCATATTACAAGCAATTTTAAAACAACTGTATGTCATTGGACTGTTGGAGGAAACAGAACCCGGAGGAAACCCCCTAAGCACAGGGAGACCATACAAACTCAATGCACACAGACAGGTGGGAATATAACCCAGAACGTGGAGGTGCAAGGCGACAATGCTAACCACTAAGCCACCATGCTGCCATATCCTGGAGAAGAAAAGAAAAAAGTCATCGACATATAGAGACCTGAAGACAGACAGACTAGGAAGCAAATTAGGATTATTAAACAAAAGCGTTCCAACTATTTATATGAATATTCATCCAGATCCAGACACACCCTATAGTGAGTATTCCCATATAAGGAATGAGGAAGCACAAGAACGGGGTTATATATAATGATGGATATAGAGGCATGGGAAGTTCAATATCAGAAAACCTCACAGAGACTCCTTAAATTGGAACAGACTTTACAAATACTACTGAAATTGACAAAACATACACAGAAATAAAATAAATATACAAAATCAAATGTAAAACATTTGGCATATTCAAAACCACAATTTTGTGCATGTGTGAAAATGAGAAAAAATTGCCTCCTTTTGCATTTTCTTCATATTCAGATTTTTCTGGTCAGATTGGATTTGTGTGTCACTTTGCTTGACGGTTCACATTCATAATGACACATGGCTTTTATCTGTCCCTAATGTGGACGTATCTGCTTTCTGAAACTGTAAACATCAATATGTCTTTGTTTATGCCATCTGGTTTAAAACACATCATCAGTTTGTGCGACGCCTCATTCATTACAACAATGATTTTAGCAAAAGTCTGCTTGGAGTTTTGCTCGGAGTAGTTATTTAGCTGAAATTGCACGCACATGAATTCCGATCTGCCCGTTCTCATTCCAGTAGCATTGCTGTGTATCGGATGTGTATCTGATCTTGGACCACATACGTACAAAAGTGACTGAAAAAAAGAAGTGCATTCACACAGCCCTAAAAAACATCAGATGTGTACCACATTAGGGTAAAAGATTTCTTCAGGCTGGTAATGTGAAAGTAGCTATAATCAACTTCCTTTCGCTGTATATACATTGTTCAACGAACTACAAACCTCCTCTTAAGAGCTCAGCAGGCTTCAGTCCTTTAGGTCTCCTCTCAATAGAGTCTATTGAAACATACTGTACTCCCCTCTAACCTTGAAGCCAAACATCTGCTTCCACACTTTACTAGGAAGTGAAATAAAAGAATTCACGTCTGACTAATCTACATGTGCTTTAGGTATAGATACTTAAAGTACCAAGCGTAGTTGGAATACAGTCAACCATGCATGGACATTTTTGCTATTCACTATGTGTTTCAGTGTTAATACAATGTTCACTATACTGTATGTGTATGTTATATGGTGCGGATACGAAAGTCAATGTCCAGACATCCTTTACTGTACATCCTTTACAATATACAGACATCCTTTACGTACAGTATTGCAGAAAGTCAGCTGTAGTACAAAAGAGAGATTACTAGCATTTCATTATGGGCTCATGATGTCCACCTTCCACTGTGGTTTCCAATTCTTCATCTTTGCTGCCATTTCCTATTATCTACTGCGTTCTGCTCATCAGGGTCTGGGTCCAGAGGTAAATACTGTATGGATGAGAGAATGGAGCTTTCAGAGAGCTGTTCAGTTACTGTAGCTGCAAACAACATTAATACATTACATTAGACACAAGTTTTCTGGGCTCCTTTGGATCTCCTCTCATAATCGCTGCAGGACAATAATGACGCTTTCTCCACTGGAATGTAAATGAATACCGAGTCTTTGAGTCAGTCAGTTCTTGATCTGCATTAACAGTGTGTCATGAACAGTTAAACCGAGGCTTATTGGAGCAGCGCCGCGCTCAGCGCTGTATAATTTGGTGCCTGACATGTGCTACTAGTTAGTTATTCTCAATAAGGATTTCATTATCTCCTTTCTTATTTATTTATTGATTGTTTTTGTGTGCACAAATATTTATTTCATTTTTCACAAGCAAGCTCTGACTGTTGGTTAATTATAATAAATCAATTGTATCAAAGTTAGCTGGACACCTCAAGCAGTTCAGTTTAATTATAGACACGTTAAGCTTATTTAATTTAATTATGGACACTTTGGGCGTGTTGAATGTAATTACTCAAATTAGGCAGATACTTTTAAGCTTCAAAAAACTGAAAAAAAAAAAAAAATCATGAATACATGCCATACTTTGCTCCTAAGGGACATTCAGGAGATGGATCTTAATGTTATGAAAAATGCAAATACACACCACAATAAATGCACTTTTACTAACCAAGGTTAATATCTACACATTTATCAATGCGAATATAAGCCAAAATTTGCATACCAAAGGTGCATAGCTGAATATACAAGCCTGAGCTTATACACCAAATGGAGAAGATATCGACTGGCCGCCTTAAATTACTGAAGGGAGTTTAAAATATGAAAAAACAGAGCTTCTGTAACTTCACGGCACAAATTCAACTGATAATTCAAGTTTTCTTTGTAACAGGAAATGTTTAACGGAACTTCCTTAATTTAAGAGGCAACATGTATACAAAAACTAATCAATAAATCATTCAAATAATAATAATAATAATAATAATAATAATAATAATAATCACTTAAAATGACACAACATTTGCTCAATATTCAGTTCACCATTCTGTCATTCTAGATTTTCAGTTTGTAACTCTTCAACCAAACATAAGAACACAACATCAGCTGACCCGTGTTATTAACCCAATAACAGCAACACAGCACAACAATGAAATATCACCACCTAGTGGACATGAATGAAGCACTAGGCTTGGAAGACGTCAAGTTCCAAGAGGGTAAACTAGTAGCAAAGAGAGAATATCATCCACACACTCGTTCATATTCCTGTAGTCCCTGGTGACGACTGCAGCTTAAAAACCTGAATTTTTTAAATAAAATTATATTCTTATTCGAGATAGTTAAATTTGTAGACTGTAACTGACAGATGCTGCTCCATAGTGGACAAAACAATGACATCATTCTAACTGTAAGTAATCCACACAGTTGTTTAATTAAAGGTAAATCTTGTTTTAAGTCCTAGAAAGCAAAATTTGCAGAGACATTAGCTGTAAAGTAAAACAGACGGCGGGTCAGTGCTTGCATCTAGGAGTTAATGGACACTGTGGACACTTGTCTTTAATTTTTAAAGAAGGAAGAGTTTGTGCTTGTTGTGTCCGGCACACCTTGATACACTTACCAAAACAGGAGAAAAGGACAAACAAACATACATGCATAATGTTTGAAGTTTTTTGTTTATTATTTGCAAAAAGAACATATTTAAGCCTTCTTGCCCAAATACCACCCGTGCCACCTACAGTGTCGGTCAAAAGTCTGGACACACCTTATAATTCAATGGTTTTTGTTTTGTCATTCATTTTCTTACATTCTAGAACAATACTGGAGATTCCAAAAATATAAATATAAAAATATTGACACAAATAGCATTAAGTTAATTAGCTAGCAACAAAACTAACAGTCAGATGTTATTTTAAGACATGAAGGTCAGCAGTTCTGGAACAGTTCTTACAAGAACAGTATTGTGTCGAGTGCGTTTGTAAAACCCATCAAGCACCATGATGATGAAACTGTCTCTCATGAAGACTTTCCCAGGAAATCAAGACCAAAACTTAATTCTGCTGCAGAGGAGACGTTCATTTAGAGTCACCAGCCTTCAGAAATCACCAATTAACAACCAGCACCTCAGATTAGAGCCGTTATGAAGCTTTACAGAGCAGAAGTAGCAGATATACATCTCAATATCAACTGTTCAAAGGAGGTTATTGTGTATTTTGGATAAATGCCTTCAGCAATGTTTTACAGTGTATAAAGAAATAACAATCAGGAAAGAACATGGAATTGGATTGTCTGTCCAAACTTTTGACTGGTAGTGTACATCAAAAGAATAAATAAATTGTAAGTCATATGAAGACCCTGAGACAGACAGACTTCTTTTTTTCCCAAATGGCATTAAATGTGTCCTTAAATCATTTTCAAAAGAACAAGAAACATACACACACATATACACAAACACACACACACACACAATGTCCTCATTATGTAACAAATATGTAATTTGGTCCATTTTATAGCTTACTCAAGATGCCACAGAAACACAATGTTCATTTTCCACATACACAGAGACTTAAGATGCTGCATATACTGTATTGGCAACATTTTTGTAAAATATGAAAAATGTCACATGGTGTTTGATTTTCTATAAAAGACACCCCTGTATACAGTACTGCGCAAAAGTCTTAGGCACCATATTATATGCTGTATTAATTTGGGTATATATGTTTATCAGGTCTGCATTCAGTATTTCCATATATAACTTAAACATTAATAAATAAATAACATTACAGGAGAATATATGCATGGCTGTAAAGAAAAAAATATATATAGTACAAGACAGACCAGAACTACAGACGGAAACAAAAAAAACCTAATGTACGCTCCTGGGATTTGCATAACCTTTGGCGAGTGTGACAAAGTTACCAGAAGAACTCATATTCTCCAGCAAGCTCAGTAAAACCTAAAAATATACTGTATATATTTTGTTGCAAACTTGAGCTGGGAAAATAATCCGCCCATTATTCTGTGTAGGGTTGCAGGAGGCCTGGAGTTTATCCAAGGCAACTCAGGATACAAGGCGGAGTATAGTCTGGATGTGGTGCCAACCCATCAGGGCACGAGCAAACACACTCAATCATACACTACAGGCAATTTTAAAATGCCAATCAACCTACTCAGCATGTCTTTGGACTGTGAGAGGAACAAAGTGTTCCCAAAGGAAATCAACCAAGAATTGGTTGAACCAAGAACCAAGAATATGAAAACTGTACGTACACACCTGAAGTAAGCTTTGAACCCTGACCCAAAGGTGCGAGGTGACATGACTAGCCAAATGAGTCACCATGCTGAATGGAAAAGCAGTATGAAGTTACAAATGTATTGAGCAATTTGTCCTTATTTTATCATTTTCTTTGTCCTTTATAACAACACATATGATATTAATTAATAGAAGTCATGCTTTATACCCCATGCATGGTTATGGTTAAGGCTCTTGAAACAAGTTCATAGCAGCTATAAACATATGTTACATAACGAAGAGTCATTTTTTTTTGTTCTCTTGAAGATGGTTAAGGACTGAGGAACCAGGATGACTTTCCCATGGAAGAGCTGATACTGATGATTACTTTCAGGTTTTTGTTTGTGCAGAATAAAAGAACAGTTATAAGAGTCAAAACTCCCTTTATTTCTTTATATAATCCCCTGCTACACTAATGCACTTATCCCAGCAGTTCACTACTGCATCAGGGCAGAAAGTTGATGAAGGCCTGTTGAGTTTCAAGGATCAGGAGTTCCACTGAATGCTGAATTTTTACAGCCTCGACTGGTACAGTATCATCATTCATAGATGCACCAATTTCTTTGAAGATTCTCTTTAAATGTCAACCAATTTTACACCTTCATTCACCAGAAATTTCATCCCATTCCACGCCTGTTGTATCTATCTATTTCATCATTAGAGGAGGAACATTATTTCTAGAACATTTCAGCCAAACCTTCTTAGGATACATAGGATACTTCCTGAAAGTTCTAAAAGCTTTCTCTGGGATTCCAGGGTGTCCACCCTTACACCACATGGCAACCCGACAAATATTGAATTTTAGTGTCTGTCGATCCTTCCAGTCAGAATTTATTTATAGCTGCAACTAAATCACTCTTTATTGCTGACTTTGCATAGACTTTCAGAATGACCTCCACGGATGTCTCCTTTCATTCCCACCCTCACCACAGGGTGTCTCAGATCTCTATCCTTACAATCCTGTCATATCATAAGGAACATTTCTCAACACATCTGTATTTTGCTTACAGCCTTGTAAATCTGTACCAGTGGAGCCGAAACTTAAAGCGAGTCAAGGAAGCCTTGAGTGTCGAGTTTAGCTGGTAAAGAGTCAGCAAGACCCTGTTATTTCAGAACCTTTAAATCATGCATAAAGAATCTGTCCAAGTTTTCAATGCACCACTGCACATTTGCATCCATTTTATTTCCACCAAATTTTATTCTTTTCTTTTTTCTCTAATTTAAAGTCTGTACTGGAGGTTTTTGACTTCGACTCCCTCGTCTCCGTGTGGATCATCTCCATGCCCTCTGTTCTGACCCCTGTCTCACATCGCTTGCTCTCGCACTTTAATAACTAAGGCGAGCTTGTGAAAGCAGCCGAGATCTGAATGATTTGTGATTAGAATCGCACTCAACCTGGAGCTGAAATTAAATAGATGTGTCATGGTGTAAAATAAGTAGATGAATAAATAAAATACCAGGGGCTTTTTGGAAAATAAACTAACATTTAGTCAGTAATTCATTTCACTACTGTTGAATTTTCAATTCTGATTGGTCAGGATGTGTTAGCAGTGGTTAAAGCATTGGACTATGGTGTGGAAGGTTCCAGGTTTGAACCCCAGCACCACCAAGTTACCCCTGTTGGACCCTTAACACTTAACTGCTCAGATGTATATAGAGATAAAAAAAAAAAAAAAGTCACTCTGGATAAGGGCATCTGCCAAATGGCATAAATGTTAGGAATTTTTCATAAAAGTAGCCATGCCAACACTTACACATTGTCTATACCACTGTATCCTATATTCAGGGTCACGGGGAGCCTGGAGCCTATCCCAGAAGACTTATGGCACGGGGCGGTGTACACCCTGGGCAGGGTGCCAATCCATCGCAGGGCACACACTCATTCACACACTACAGGCAATTTGGGAACGCCAATTAGCCTAATCTGTGGATCTTTGGATTGTGGAATGAAAGCCACCAAGCACAGGGAGAACATGCAAACTCCATGCACACAGACAGGGATCAAACCTGGCTGGGAATTGAGCCCGGACCCTGGAGGTGCACGGCAACAGTGCTAACCACTACACAACCATGCCACCAGCCAGGCAAACAACAGATTTATATTAAAAGTCTCATATTTTACTATATCTTTAATTAAAAGCTCCAAGCAACAAGCCAGCGGAGGGTAACTCTCTATTGACCCTTTGCAGACACGTGACTACCATGATGTTCGTCACAGCACCAGAGGGCAGAAGCACTGTTAATTGACACTAGACAACTGTGTATTTTCATTAATAATCGAGTTTGAGGTGTGTTTCAGAGACAATAAATAAATAAATAAGTAAATAAAGGTTACCTGATGACCTACAAGACTTCCTGATGCTTTGAAACACAGATAAAAGAGTAAACTAGAAATTGATAGCTTCTGTTTTGCGGATTATTTCCATGTGCAGTCATATGTTGGACGTAAGTGTGAAAATGGGTGAATTAGGTAATAGGGATATTAAATTAATATTAAAGTTTGATTTGCTTTCATAACATGATTACCTTGATGAACATTATTCGTCGTGGATATGGTTGTGTTTGCTGGCGTTAGCATTAGCTTATTCGGTGCTTCTGTCGCGAATGAGACAATGCTGTGGAATATGCTGCGCTTTACACTTCGTAAAATGATGTGCAGGTAGCATTAATTAATACTGACATTTCAAGCTTTCTAATTAATATTTAACTCAGTGTTCTGGGATTGAATCCCAAATAGCGTTAAATGGTAAGCTAGTGCACATTCAGTCCCAGAACAGTTAGTTATCCCTTGACCCACTTGTCTTGTGTTACAGCTAGTTAGTGATCTAGCCTGAAACACAACACAGATGGTTCAGAAGATATTCATAAGCAATTACTAAGGAGACTGTGTGCTGTTTAAGACGGCACAACGTAATCAGATGAGTTTTCTTGCTGAAAGCGCTTCCGTGACTTACTAAGTTCTGAATGTGTGCTTTGGCACATTCACATAGACAAAGGTCCATAGGTCTATATGAGGTCACATGTGTGTGTGTGTGTGTGGGGGGGGGGGGGGTTGGATCTAATTGGCTTGTTTAAAGCTTGGGGACCCATCTGAATGTCTAAAAATGACCTCTTTTTTGTTGTTTAACAACGGTTGGAATCCGGTAGTTGACATTACCGCCAACTGCAGTTCTCAGTCCCCTTCATCTTCCCAGCTTCTTCTAGACTAGACCATCTTTCTCTAAAATGTCCAATGCATCCTTCTCTGTTCTTGTCTTGTTCTGTGTCTTGAACTCTTCATCTGCTTTATCTGGTACTTCCACACACTCTTTTTTCTCAACATGTTTCCCTTTCATTACCACTCCGCACCTACTGTAGTTGGAGTTCTATAGCTTGCATCAACACCACTTATACAGGACTGTAGAGCTCGCTCTCCTCAGCTTCCCTGTCCTTGCATAAAAGCTACCTTTAATACAGTTGTTCTACTGTGTTATAGTTTCTATAACAAGAACAATTCACTGACCTTTATGTTACACACATGACATCATAATAAAGTACTGTATAATGAGAAATGAGAAAGGAGTCTCCAGTTTCAGTGCGTTATGGTTTTTCAGCAACATGAACATTTTTGGTTTTAAACCTCCAAGAGATGAGACGCTCTAAAGAGACGCTGGCTGTTCATACCTTCTATGATATTTAGGATATAAAATTTCTATCTGGAGTTATACAGTATATTTCTTCAAATTTTCTCTGTGATGATGTCTAAAAAAAGATTCTTGTTAAAGTATTTACTTACACTTTATGCTAAACAAATAAAGTGTAAGTAAATACATCAAACCTGCACCCTGTGGTTAATAATTTTCCCACAGCAACACAACCCCAAGTGTGGTATTTCTTCCATATTGAACTGCACGGTCTAACAGGTTTCCTTTCTCTCTGTCATTTCAAAAGAAACTGAAATGTTAGTGTTTTAAAACGGCTGTCTTTGTGCATCACTCAAACCTATCTCTGTCATTTTCATAACAGGAAATCTGTGTGCACCAATCTCATTTCCAATCTCTCTCCCCAGCTGTTTCACCGCAGCCGCACTTCTGCACTAGGCTTTTCTAACCTCTCCAAAGTAATTACACTGCTTAGTCTCCCACTTTCCTCTTCTCTCTCTCTCTCCCTCTCTCCATCTCCACCCACACACTCACGGTGCAGAGACGCCGCTGTCCCGCATTGTTCTCTCACGGCCTGACGCTGCCTGAGGAGAACGGAGGAGAGGTGGGAAACAGGGGATGGGAAGAGGAGGGGGTTCTGTCGTCTCTTTTTCTCTCTCTTGCCAAATGGGAGTCAGACTCTGTGCAGGTGGCACTAATTACACACTCTCTGACAGTCTGCACTCCAATCAGTCTCAACGCAATCAGTGCTCAGGGCTGAGTAAGTGATTCCACGCTCACTTTCTCTCTCTCTCTTCTTTTCCTTCTATCATGCATGATTACACTCATGTCTGACTGCAGGACCTGTTCAGTTCAGGGCCTCCACTGCACCTCACTGATAACACACCAAATATACAATACACCAGCTCTTTCTTAGTTTTTTTCCCTTTATTTTTTATTCTTTTTCATTTCTTTTTCTTTTTTTTGTTTTCTCATTTGCAATATTGTCTTAGAAGTGCAAAACATATATATATAATTTGACAGCACATGTGATAAGCATTATTATACAAAAAATATTTTCTCTGGCAAAGTTCTATATAACCTTTTAGATGCATGATTTTCACATGTTAGACACACCAAAAGTGGAATTCTGCTAGAAATCCCATTATGTCACTCATTTCTGTCACATGATCAATGAAACAAAGCTATCTGCTGTTCAAAGCAGGATGATCTAAAATTTAAATTAAAATTTTATTTATACATAGTATGATATGAAGTGAAGTGCTTATACGACCGCTGATGACCTAAAAAAAATAATAAAAGTAGAGTTTTCAATAAGAATATAAAGTATGAAATAAGAGATTTTTTTTTTGCAAATTAGAAATCTTTAGCTTTAGCTGTAAAAATTATTTAAAATTTACGTTATATACAAATAATCAAATAATACAATCAAAATATAATTAAATAAAAAGTAATTGAAGTAGAATGTAGAAATTCCATGTCCAGTCATGGGCAAGACAATGTGCAGAATAAAATTGTGTGAATAAACTATCACAATGTAAAGTTCATAGTTCTGTGGTGTAAATGAATTTAGAAAATGTTACTGCTGTGACGGTAACTCCAGCATTAACGCAGTTCCGGGTGGGGTTTGGGGAGAGAGAGTCAAATTTGTACTAAATATTCCATAACTTTGAAAAATATCAACTTGATTTAGCTCAGTGAGACTTAAGAAGCTTTGTATGAGTCTCAAATGAACTTTGGAATGCATTTTTGCACGGAACAAGGGTTGTGGAATTTGGCCCTGATTACTTACTGTACTGTACATCGTATATACTTTGACAAAGTGTACAGTCGGAGTGCAGTGCAGGAAAATCTATAAATAAAAAAAAAACTAAAATTTGATGGCAAAACATAGAAACCCAAAAATATAACAACAATTAATAAAACTGCAAAATCATCCAGAAAAATTAAATTAGAAACATATCAGCAATAAAAAAAATAAATAGCAAATATGAAAACACAAAATTTGCTGTTTCTTTGTTTTGTTTGTTTGTTTGTTTTGTCCTGTGACTGTTTAACGTACAGACGACCTTCATCTTCTACTTCATGTCTCCATGGTTCATCAGCGTCCAGCCTGAAAATTGTTCTCATCTTTCTATCTTTAGTCCTGAATTCTGATTTTGTTTGTTTCCTACAAAACTACAATACAACACTGACAGCTGAATAATTTAACAATTGTTGTGAGGTGAAGAATCCAAACCAAACATCATCTTCAAATGTGATAACATCGTGCCTGGCTTGTTCTGTTCATTTGTTGCAGACAAAAAGCTCTGTGAGAGAGAAAAAAAAAAGAAAAAGAAAAGTGCAGAATAATGCATACTAAACACTGTCAAAAAAAAAAAAGGCTCAGCCAAGTGCATTTGTCACCTCGGGCCATAATTTCCAGGGGCAATTGGAGTCTTTGGATCTCTCATGTCGTGCATTTCGAATAAGTCACAGAACTGAACTATAGATGACTTTACGGGTAATCAACGTGTCATGTCGCTACTTATACGCTGTAGTTTGAGAGCTCTCTAAAAGACTGGGAAGATTATATTTGATGTTTGGTTTGGGGGAGGAGGAGTGGAGGAACATACTTTAAGAAGCTTCCTTCAAACACTGCATTGGATTAGAAACATGTCTGTTGAAATACTTGTATTATATTTATGATGTAATAAATTCTAATAATGATATTATTAACTCTGTGTCTTACAGTCTTAAATCTGATTGGTTTCTGCCTGGTTTATTCTGCCCAGATCTGCACTCACTATAAGCATGTTTCCAGCCTCACACTCTTTCACAAAACACCCTATTGTTCGAAGCAGGATGATCTACACAACTTTTCTACATTATACACAGTAATCTAATACGATGGCACTGCATTTGAGAATAATCATTTAAGAAGTGAACAAACCCCTCCATGAGGTCACCTGCCTATTTCCCACAAGCTAGCTATCTTAGCGTTAACTAGCTAATATGCCAAAGTGGTTAATGTCAATTTATATTTTAACGTTTCTTTGCATTTGATTGAACTCATCAAATCATCCATATACTGGATGTCATCCCGTGTCAACACCTAAATGTTTTCACTCCTACTTTTACGAGAAGTAAGAAACTCTGTGCATTTTATAGAGAAATGCAGAAGAAATGACACATGTACCATCAAAGAGACTTGATTGAACACAGAAAGTGTAGATTTGAAAATGTCTGCCATTTATTATTATTTTTGGAATAAATGATTTAGGAAAAAATGACCTTATGGATGTGACATTTTCACATTATGGATGTGACGTGTCTGAATTAGTCTTAGATTTTTAGACACCTTTGGACATTTCTGTTTCATTTTGGCTGCCTGCCAAAACCCACATTCACAACCAGTCAGGGAAGCACTTTCAGCAGGTTAGTTCATGGCTAACAGTAATGCTGACACAAGGCTGAGTCCCAAATCCCTCTTTAACACCTGATCAAGGGCACTACGTGGTGTGTGAAACAAGGGATTTTACACTCTACATAGGATAAGAGCTTTACTTTTTGTACTATTTAGGATTCAACAATGAAACAGATGGCAGAGGATATTCTCAAGCAGAATATATGGAGATATAAAGAGAAACTTATGAGATTTACAGGACTGTCCACCACCTTCATGATTTATCCTCTTCACATTTTGTCTACATAGTACAGGTAAGAATTTAATATTTTTTGCTTAAAAAAATTAACATTAAAAATAGTGTTTAGTTAGTAGGAGATCCTTGGATACATAGAAAACCCAAAATAGAAAATAAAAAAAAGTTACACACACACAAACATTAAACATAGCTATAACTGGATAAAATGTATAATGTAGTAGATTTTAATCATTGTTTTTAAACTGGCATTCACTGGTAAATTCATGGTGGTTGTGAATTAACACAGATTAAATTACTAGTTACTATTACTAATTTAGCAGATGTATTTATTTAGTTATTAAGTTTTTTAAAAAGTTATTAAATTCAATTCAACAATTCTAGAATTTTTTTTTTTTTCCAGAAATTATTTTAGGTTCTGCAAAAATTCTGTAATTTTATAGATTTTTGTGATTTTTAAAAAAAAAAATTTAATTTCCAGATTCAGGAAATTCTGAAATTTTAGGGTTCTAAGCATTTTTTATTTTTTATGTTCAATAATGTTGTGCTATAGATTTTCAAAGAATTTGAAAGTTATAACATTCTGAAAATTATAGAATAGATTCTATACAATTTAAAACTGTTTGGATTTTGATCTAAAATGAAGTCTCTTCTAAAATACTGTCCTATAAACAATATGGTTCCGCAAAATCTCTTTAATAAATTCTGCAGTGACAAAATTGTATAAACAATTTGTTTGAACGTTCTATGAATGGTGTTAGCGGTTTATAGCTGCAACAACTCTGGAGTTCTGTTAAGTGCGTTTATAAATCCTGAAAAGTTTTATGATTTTGGGATATGAAGTCATAAAATTTAATTTAACCATGTTACCTATTAAATGTACAGCAGAATGATTTTGTAGGGAACAAGCTTCAGGATATTCTGTTACGGGAAGGTAATAAACTTTAGGGTGGTAATGATAAGTCTGCTTTGAAAAGTTTAAGAGATGAAAGATTCCTCTTTATCTGAAATCGAAGCATTTAACCTTGCAACTCATGAATGAATGAAATAGCGTGCGCTCAGCTATCAAATAAATTCCCTCTGTCTCCGGGTTAAGTAAAACACTAGCAGATGTGGCTGAGGGTGAGAGTGCAACTGTGTGTGTGTGTGTGTGTGTGTGTGTGTGTGTGTGTGTGTGTGTGTGTGTGTGTGTGTGTGTGTGTGTGTG
>JAQMYL010000002.1:3485952-3507298 GCA_030014365.1 Clarias pachynema | reverse complement strand
GTGTCTTCAACTGCGATTTAAAAACACACAACTCAGTAATGCTTCGAAGCTGTCCCGGTAGTGCGTTCCACAGCTTTTACAACAATTACAGTTGTTTTCTACAATACAGTGTTCATCTGCATAGATATGTTCAATAAAATTGTTATTTTTAAAAACTCAGTTATATATATATTTTTTTAGTATTCATGTAGTCAACGTTGTTCTGGCATCATTTCATCAAAATTATTCCAACTTTCAAAAACAACAAAGACCTGCTCCAAAGTCATTTCAGTCCATAAGTTGATGTTATAGAATTGTGTTGTCCATGGTTGTCTTCTTTTTCCTTTACTTGACATTGTTCCAAGCATCATTTCTTTCTCCAGCCATGGTGTTCTTCTTCAGCATCTCAACATTAACCGTTTCCAGTACCTTGTTCTCCTGACTGGTCTCCTGTGCATGGAACTCACATGAATGAATGTCTTGCTTCATTCATTTTAAATACCTTCATCCCTTTTCTTCAAAGTCTGTCTTACACAACCTCGAGTTGCTCTCAGCCATACTAGTGCTTTCCATAGCCTGATCTTTGTTCTGATACTTATCACATGACCAACCCACTGCTTTTTCAGGGATAAACCTTGATCTTTAAGCTTTCCGACGCCTTGCTTTGATCTCTGTTTTATCTTTTGCCTGATCTATAATGATTGAGGCCACGGATGTGAAGTTCACAACAAGTTCTAACCCAGCAGAAAATCTAACCTTGGATAAATATTGTATTTAAGTTGTAACGACGTTGCGCTGACGTTGAATTTCCTGACAATACCAGGAGAACGTTGATGAAGTGATGTTGAGATAAGGCTGAATAAATTACCCAAACACCCTGTTGCAAATACAACCTCATTGCAATGAAATTGTTACCTTAAGTTGGACCATTTATGTAGATAAACATCCATTCACAGAACGTCTGAGCACATCCATGTTTCCTTAAGTTTTTAACAGAGTTGTGAAGTCCCATCAGAGATTGGGACAAACACAACAGGTCCCGCCCCCCCCCTCCCCCCATGAAGTCATGGTTCAGTCTGCGTACCAATCGGCACACTGGTTGACGGAATCCCGTCGTTTCTGTGTCAGTTATTTACAGGGTCGGGTTGCCAGCTTGACACCCGATTGTATCTGATCCCTTGGAGGTGAAGGGCTTTGCTCAAGGGTCCAAGAGTGGCAACCAACAGCGTCAGGGATGAACCAAGGACCTCCTGGTCAGCAGTCCAACAACTTAACCACCGGGCAACCCCTGCCCCCTATTGCCAAATTAACATCACCACAATGTTTTAACAACTAAAAAATCTGCTGGGAAAATGGCATTCCCATTGAGTTTGGCACTTAAAATTCCTTTACATTGTTAGGAGTTAGCAAGCTAAATCAGTACCCAAAGTAATTTGATTGATAGAAATGCTTTTAACATTACAAAAAAAAAAATACTTTATAAATTTGCAAAGCTACTGTTTAACTTTTGGGAAATCTAGCTCAGCTTTCTTCTAATTAACGCATGCATTTATGAGTGGGTTTTTTTTTCGGCCTGGGAAATTTTATGTTTCCTGTGCATCCCAGAAGCTCCACTGAGTCTGCCATGTTAGTTCAGACCACACTTAATCCATTTTACCCCCAAAGTAAATACACGGTTATTGTATTACATCTAAACTTGCCTCTGTTCCAATTTCTAAGCAGAAAGAGGCATCAGGGCTAATCAGTATCTGATCCTAACTCACATTTCACCAGACAAGCCTTCTTCAATTCCTTTTTCTTTCTCCCAGTGTCAGTCATGTTTTATTTCCCCCCCGTTCTCATTTCTCCCTGACATCCTTCCTAATCTGCAGAGGATGATGCATCACGGGGAAGAGAAAATGAGCAAGCGATTACTCTAAGCCGCTGCTATAATATCCAACAGTATGAAACAAAAAGATGGGGAGAGAATTCAAATAAAACAAGTCTTCAATTAAAGTGGAATCAGTGCGGTGTTGTCAGTGAGGTCTGGCGAGGATTAGGTTGGAGTCGCACATCTTTACATTAGCATATGGACAGAACAAGACTGTCGATTATGAGAAACCCTGCTGTGTTTATTTTATTTTATATATATATATATATATATATATATATATATTTTTTTTTTTTTTTTTTTTTTTTTTTTTGTCTTTCCCTCATGCTGGATTTCTTTAGAGGAATGCTTTTAACTGAGGAGAGCTTGGCCTAAAATCAAGGCTATCGATTCCTTCCTTCTGACTGCAATGATTTCTTTTTCCTCTCTAATCTAGTGTCACGCCGTGTTTATGTATGTGTGTGTGTCTGTGTGTCTGTGTGTGTGTGTGACTTTTAGGTCAATAATATGGTCCTCCTTTTACCAATACACACTGTTTTTTCATGGAACTTTTTTATGTGGTCATGGGTGAAAGCAAGTGTTAAGTAAAACACACACTTCGAAGTGAAACAGATCAATTCAGCTCAATTTAGTTGTGTTTTTATAGCACTTTTAACAGTGGACAATGTCACAAAGCAACTTTACAGAAATAGCAATGGCAGATATACATTTTTGAGGGTCTTCAAGTCAAACTGGGATCAAGGTCCAAAGTATTCTTAGCCATGATTGGATTGTCCATTTCACGTCTGAAATGCTGACCTCCCAGGAACTCCTTTAATGGCACAAACGTTTGGAAATGGCTTGGAGCAAGGTCAGGACTGTATGAAGGATGTGGCAATAACTCCTACCCGAATTCCTGTAACATGCAGTTGGTGTTGGTGAATGATTCCATAAATTGCCCAAATTTGTTCAAGAATCAAGGACCTTTAAATGTTTGCACCATTCAAATGTTTTATTGTGGCTAAGAGTCTTATTGCTGTACTCTGCTTGAATACTTTTGTAAATGTCAATCGCTTTTATACCTTCATTCTCCAGAAATTTGATCACAAATCCCAGTTTGACTTGAACGCCCTATGTAGGGATGGTCACACTGAAAAACTTCTAGAGGTGACTTGAAGAAGAAACCTTAAGAGGATGAAGACTCCTAAGGGAAAACTTCCTAATTTGGGTGGTAGACCAAAGAGCATGCCTATAAGTAAATTTCTTTTATAACTGTGTTATAGAGTACACAAAACTAACTGCGTTGAACACCAACTGTTTACTGATGGAGTGTCCTAAAACTATCAGAGTGACTCAGAGAGACTGCAGTCATAAGCTGTCATAGTGCAACAAACTCTTGGATAAGTACTCTCTCTCTCTCTCTCTTTCTCTCTCTCTCTCTCTGTCTCTCTCTCTCTCTGTCTCTCTCTCTTTCTCTCTCTGCCTTGCAATTTAAGAACAATGCAAGTGACATTCCATTTAAACGAAAACAAAATTGGGGCCTTTAACAAAAAAAAAAGAAAAAGAAATTGTTCATTTTGATAGAATGGTCCAGTTATTGATCATTGTAGTCAGTGTCTTTTGTCTTTCTTCCACAGTATCCTTTATGCCAAAGTCAAGTCAAAGTCAGATCTGTCTGAGATGTCTGTACTCGCTGAGTTGCACAGTCGCAAGTCTTGTGTTCAAATCAATACCACTCTCGGTGACTGGCACAATCCCTACCACAAAATGGTTACGCATCCAACTGTCTCAGCAGTCGTGTAGATCTTGGGTTTGTAGGAAATGGAAGGTTTGGCATCTAAGGGATCTGTAGATCTTTACTTCTTCTGTTTTGTTCAAAATCCTGACCTGCATTTGCAGCAGATGTATAGTCTTATACTTCATATTGTATAACATCACAATAGATTATAAAATCATTGATTAAAGTACTGCATTTACTCTGTAAATACCGTTTAATTGATTTTACACTCTACATTCCACATTGATTTAATGAGAACAGAGCAGTTATAATATTCAATATTGCATGGAAGCAGCATTGAAGAGTAAGCAATCAAAAAATCCACAAGAGACACCTCTCAAATTTCTGATAGACTGTGTTTGTACTGTATGACCATTAAAAATAGGTTTTAAGCCTCAATACATTTCTTGAAATAAGTAATACACATCTAATACATAGTAAACTAACAAGTAACATCAAAAAAAACTTTGTTATTTCAACAAGTTAGTTAAACAACTCAGAAGAACTGGCTAACCAAGACAGAAAAGCTGTGGCTAATTCAAATAAAAATTGGCACTGTTCTGTGGTGGTTTCCAAATATTATACAGATATTATTTATATATGCCTCTCAAACAAATACCGTACTATACAAGAACTGGACAAACCCTCCGTTATGTCACCCATGGCAAAACCCTGGCAAATCAATAAATGGGTAAATGGGCAGTACAAACCAGACACACGTCTAATTTAGTCAATGTCAAATGTATGGGTTCATGTAATTTTAACTAAAAAGTTACAGTACATAAAAAAAAATATCCCAGTCATGAATGGGAAATCTAGCTATGGAGGTCAAAGGTGTTTTATTTATTTATTTATTTATTTTTGTACTAGGCTGTAGACACGTTTATTTCTCTTTTAATGTTTGACATTGGTCTATGGGCATTAACTCACTTTTTAAGCCATCTCCTCGTGATCTTTTGTGGAACTTCCACATTGGAATAATGTTTTCTAGAATCGGAAGTTGTTCCTAATTATTGTAAAGAAAGTAGTGCGCTTTCTTTCTGTTTTGTTCTGGAAATGTCTATGAATGCACTAAGGGTGGTACCTAGCATAAGAAAATAATCATATTGACTTGTATAGATCCTGCTAGAAAACAGCAATCACTAATTTGAAATTCATTTGAAATAAGTCAATATGAAGTTTTATTTATTCATGTCATTGACCTGCCTGTTCAACTGATTTACAGTAGCAAAACTGTTTGCATCAAATCCAGTCCAAAACATCCAAACATTAAAGTTTAACAAGACAATGAATCCACCTGATATGCTAACATAATAATAATAATAATAATAATAATAATAATAATAATAATAATAATAATAATAATCACAAAAGGCTTAAATAAGGCACAAACAATTCAACCAAGACCTAAACACTGCTCCAGTCTTGAGCGCTAAATGGAAAACTGTTCCATAACCTTTTGGGCATTCTACAAGAACGCTTTGCTCCATACTGTAGTCTTCATTATACAAGGTACTAACAAATAGCTTGCAGTTCTTGATTGAAGTAGGAGGTGTGGATCATAAATTAGCAGCAATTCACTCAGGTATTAAGGCATAAGACTTTTAGTATTAGTATATAACAGTAGTATTTTAAAATCACTGTGAAAGTTAACTGAGAGCTATAGCAGTGTGGATAAGATAGAGGTAATGTGTCTATATTGCCTGGTTCTAGTAAGGCTGCCGCATTCTGACTTTTTGATACACTGTCTAGCATTACACTAGTCAATCTAGGGGTAACAAAAGAATAATTAGTTTTTCTGAATCATGTATTGAAATTATGTTTCTTATGTTAGCAATAAGTGTTTTAACTGAGCCGCTCCCACCAGATTTATTTTATACGATGAATGAAGTGTATTACACCTATGTGGTTCTTGCACTCATCGCCGTACTGTGTTCAAAGGAAATAGTCCTCAGTCTCAACACTTTGTACCAGTCAGGGGAAAGGCTGTAGCTTTTCCGACATATTTAGGACAGATAAGTTGACACTATATGGTTTCTTGGTACCATGACAAGGTGTTTTTTGTTTAATTAACTACCAATCAGCCTTAACTTTAAAATCATTAATAGTAAAACCATTTAGGATTTAGCCACTGGGATGGCTTTGGTCCCTCAGGGCGTGGCTCCATGGGACCTCTGTGGTTTCTGGCACCGGAACATTAGTGGTGAATTCCTTTGGATGTCATGGTCTGCGAAGTGAGTCCTCTATAGATCAGACTTGTTCATCTTCTGCATACCATGGGTGCTTGGTCTGGGGAGTTTGGAGGTTGGGATGCATTGGCTTTCGTGATATCTTTCTGCTCTATAACAGCAAACTCTTAAGTGTTTAAGTGCTCTTTACTTAACTCTTTACTTAACTCTTTACTACATCTGATTGCTCATAATGAGTCAGTCCCAGCTGATTCCTGAATCACATTCCCATCACATGTCTAGAAGTCACATTTAACGTAGGTTAGCTACGTTAAAAGAAGTCTTTTTAACATACGTTAGCTTAAGAATATGTAGCATTCTGTTTGTGTGTTGTGTGATTGTGTGTTGGGGGGTGAATGGGGGCTGAGTTTCATCAATGAGAGTGGATCTAATACACTCCACAGGCTTTCCATTATCGCCACCATTGAAGCTGCTTGTGTGATATATTATTATGATCAGGGTTCATTTGGTTGCTTCTTATCTTTCTACTTCACATGCTAGTCAACGATGATTAGCATCTTTAGCTGCTGGGAGAGAAAACATGCTGTGGGTTTGATCTAATCAGCTGCGGTGTATATGTGTGTGTGTGATGAATTAACCCACTTAATCGTGTTGTGTGGAAAGGTGAGAACCCTCATTTCTTTCCAAAACACCTCTGCGTGCCGGCTTTAAAATCGATGTGATCCTGTGCTATCCCGTGTCGCCCCCTAAAATCATCTTTCTCTCACACACACTTGCACACTCATGCACTCAGGCGCTCTGTGGGCGTCAGGGTGTGTAGCATGTCCGGTTCTGCTGGTTAATGGCTTTGAGCTCTGGGGAAAAGCGCTGTGAAATTAAGCATGGCCTCACACACTCTACCTCATTAATCGGTGTATGCAGCGGACCGCCCCAGCTGCCCTGGCACTTTCCCCTAAAGCCAACAACTGTCTCCTTCACTCCAGGCTCTGGTCAATTACTCACACTTCTTCTCTGCTTCTATCTCATTTTTCTTCAGCAGTGTCTTTTTTTAAAACATAGCCTTAACTGGATGTGATGGAAAGCACACGCACCAGAAGACCAGAGGATATTAATAATATCAGCGTACCTCTCAACTTATTTCTGCAGCCTGCACACTTTCATTAAATCGCCTCCCAGCGGCTCAAATTAAAGCCAAATGATCATTTTTTTATGGCAGGATGTGCGTTCAAATGTATTTTAATTGACAAGACAGCAGATATCTTAATTTGTTCTTGTTTCTTATGACTGTAACAACTAATTATTTCTATACAATTTTCCATATTACAGACAGGTATTAGAGTTTCACATTATTATTCAGTTGCTAATATTATTTAGCACATCATTAAACATTAAGCAAATTTATTAATTAATAGTGTTAGATTTAAAATTCATCAAAAAAATGTAATCACAGCATGTTTCTAGCTGTCGATAATTTACTGCTCAGGTCTCTAGATATTGGAAATATTGAAACTTGCTTCATTGTCACTTCTGAATTTTGCTCATTAACAACCGCCATCATGTCCATTAAGTTTGAAATTAATTACTCTCATAGATAATATGAATATAAGTTAATGAAGGAGTTTTTAATATTATATGTAATTAATGTTACTGATGATGCATTAATGCTGACGTTTATAGATTGTTCATCTTAACTAATGTATTAAATAATGGAAATGATAATGTAAAGCATGACCCTGGAAAAGTTTACTTACCAACATTGAATTTGTTCCTGTAGGAGCTACAATGATAGACTGATAGGATTTACTAGCAAATCCTAAAATAAAATATAATAAAAATCGAATTTAAAAATTAAAACAAAGAACTGTATATAAGCAGTCACTGTTAAGATTAGCCTATTAGTGTTAGCTGAATCTATATATTCAGCTAGCATTGTGAACCAATCAACCATAACGTTAACCTCTCCTGCCTAATATTGAGTAGGTCCCATTGTTCCACCATTTTGAAGCCTTCACAAGATTAAGATTCAATTATTTGTCACATGTACATTACAACATATTCCAGTTAGGAAGTTGGGGTCAGAGCGCAGGGTCAGCCAGGATACAGCGCCCCCTGGAGCAGACAGGTTAAAGGGCCCTGCTCAACAGATGCATCTTGGTGGTGTTGGGGCTTGAACCCCTGTACCCCCCCCCCCCAAACCTTCCTATCACTAACCCAGTAACCCACAGTCTTAACTGTTTGAGCCACCACTGCCCTCAAGCCATCACAAAACTCCACAAGACCTCTGAAAGAGTGCTGTGGTATCCTGAGCCAAGACATGTAAGTTGCATGATGGGGGCATTCATAGACCACAACTTGTTTTTCCAGCACATCCCACATATTCCAAGATGGCACTATGAGATTGTTGCCGTCAAGATTGCTCTGACCTCATATTCTTTGTTTTTGTCTAGTAAGTTAACTTTGATAAACTTTACACTTTCTGTTTCTTCACAACAGTGTCCGTTAGGGACGACAGAGACACTCTTATTAACCATTTCACTGCATATCTCTTTATGGTTGTGACAATAAAAATAAATGTTTTATTTGAGATTCACTCAATAGGATTGAGACCTTGAGAATTTAAAGGCTGAAATTTGTGTATGTACCTAAATGTATTAGCTGGTTAGAATAAATCAAAGTAAATACAGCCAGATTGTTTAACTTTGTCAATAAGCACAATTTAAGATACACGTATTAAGTTAGTTTTATATATTTAACTGAGGCAGCACAGTGGTGTAGGGGTTAGCACTGTTGCCTTGCGCCTCCAGGCTCGAGGGCTCAATTACCTCCTTGGGTCTGTGTGTGCAGGGTTTTCATGTTCTCCCCATACTTGGGGGTTGCCTCCAGCTACACAGGTTTCCTCCCACAGTCCAAAAACATGCAGATTAGGCTAATTGATGTTCACAAATTGCCTGTAGTGTGTGAATTAGTGAGTGGTGTGCGCCCTGCGATTGGTTGGCACCCTGTCTAGGGTGTACCCTGCCTTGTGCTCGAAATTTACTGGGATAGTCTCCAGGCTAGTATAGAAGATGATGAGTAAATGTAACTGGAATTACATTTACTTAAGGAGTAATGAAGATTAAAAACACACTGTTAGGGTTAGTTACATATTGAAGACAGTTTGGAGTTAGACTAGATTTGAATTAGAGTGGCAGCATGGTGTGCTTAGTGGTTAGCAATGTCACCTTCCACCTCCAGGGTCTAGGTTTAATTCCTGCCTCATGCATGTTCGACCCTTGCTTGGTGGATTTTCTCTGGGTACGCTGGTTTCCTCCCACAGTCCAAAACCATGCAGATTAGGGTCTGCAACTGGCGTTCCCAAATTGCCACAACTGGCCTCCATGGCCTTCCACGATCCATGGACAACTAGAGTAGCTACTGTAGCTAAAAAGTAGTTCCATGGACATAAAACTAAGCTAGGTAACTTCCTTGATCATTAGCTAGGATAAAACATAACAAACTAAAAAGTATACTGTACTAGTGAAGACACTATTTTTCTTTTGGTGTGAAAGAAACCTAGAAAACTGTATAGATTTGTAAACTCAGTGAATATACCAACTAAACTCTCAACTCAGAATATGTTCAACTTCCTGAACCATTTCTGAAAACAGCCATCACATACAGTACAGTACAGTAGCTCCACTCCAGTTCATGGTAAATAAAGGAAACCACATTCTGAGCAATTTTATCACTTTTTTATCGATGACTAGTGAAAGTTTTCTCACTGTGTCTCATTTATATACTTAGAAGTGCAGTATATTCCCTTGATTTTGAGTGCTGAGTAAATTTTCTTCATTCCGCCTCGGCCTTTCTCATGCGTGCAGAACTGTTCAGGGCTCATATTTCATTCACAGAGAACATCATTTTTCCTGACAAATGACAAATAACTCACTGAACAACTCATGTGCAATCAGGTTTCAGCAAAACTCAAGAAAGTCAAAAAGATACAGACATGAAACGCGTACATTTTATCGCAAAACAAAACCTCAACACCGCGGCTGAACATGGGATAGCTGTGACATCTTAAAGATTTTACTAGAAACTGGAAAGACATAAGGATTTTCTTCCACAAAGCACAAAATTGTCCTATTTTTATTTATCAAAGCCAGATTCCTGTTATTTTTACTCAACAGGCAAATAGTAAATAGTAGAACGAATGGATAGGAAAGATAAAGCCATGAGATAAGGCAACTAGAAACTCCATTATCAGATTCACTCTAATTTTATTTTCTAAAGAGTAAATGCCATATGTATGGAATAAAACATGTTGTTATAGGAAAATAATTACATCATGGTGTGATGAAGAGGAGTCACCAGTATTACCGTTAAACCAACTATATTCCTATAACAGCACATCCTAATTTGTTTTATTCCCCTTACACCACAGCAGTTTGCCCCAGCAGTTTTCATGTTTATTAATCCAGCAACTGTTTTGAAAACCAGACCATGACATTCAGACATGAACACCAGCTGGATACCAGACAGAATTCTCTGGAGAAGGCAGCCCACACACTGGAACCAAAGCAGACCTGGATCAAGTCAGATGAAAAATGACCTGAAGGATAAGAAAGAAAAAAAACACCAGGATTTTCACCCTTGATCTCCAAACATGAAGAAGTGTTGTCTGAAGTCCACAGGGACACAGGGCAGCGTACTGGCTCATCCTCATTCAGATGCTACCTAGAGACCAAAAGATACTGGACTAGACTTGTAGGTGCTGAAGGGGCATGGAAAAAGAGAGAAAAAAGAAAGTTGGGAAGAAAAAAACTGTTTGAAAGTTAAATGGAAAGAGTTTGTACCTGCTGCAGGTGGTTGTGGAGGTCATTCTGTGGAATTGCAGGTCGCTGTTAGGATGCTGGTGTGATTGGGAGGAGAGGAAGGTAAATAAGAAATAATAATAAGAAAAGGAATATAAAATGTGAAATGAGAATTAAAAGATTGAATAAATAAATAGATAAATGAATAGAAAGATTAGGAATAGCAAGCAAGAAAAACAAAAGATAGATAGATACAGTAGATAGATAGATAGATAGATAGATAGATAGATAGATAGATAGATAGATAGATAGATAGATAGATAGATACTGCAAAAAATGACAAGATAAATGTCATGGAATAAATGCAGTAAAGATGGTAAGATGACAAAAGAAAGGAAATAAGCAAAAAAGAAAGAATAAACAAAAAGTAAAAGAAAATATAAATACATTTAAATCATTTAGTTAGAAAAAGTGAGAATGAAAATAAGTATAAGGCAGAAGGTTAAGAAAAAAGAAAGGAAGGAAGGAAAATGTAAAATAAGAAAGAAAGAAAGAAAGAAAGAAAGAAATGTGAATGTAAGGAAATGTAAAATAGAAAATGTATATATTTTAATAATTAAGTTATTAATAAAAAAATAGAAAAATAGTACAAAAATAAGATGATGTGCTTCAAACACAATAAAAAGAATAAGATGAAGAATGAAAGACGTAAGATTTAGATAGAATGAGTAACAAATAATTACATTGAAAGAAAGAAAGCAAAACAATTATACATTTTGAAATAAACAATTCAGTTAGAAAAAAGTGAGAGTGAAAAAAGTGTAATCGAGTAATATAAGGTCATAAAAAAGAAGGTGAATAATAAAAGAAAGAAAAAAGGAAGGAAAACAAAGAAAGTAAAATATAGAAATAGTATAAATTAGTAAGAAATAAATGACAAGAAAAGAGTAGAAAAAGGTTAATATGGAATAAAGACAAGTAAGAAAGAAAGAAAGTAAGAAAGAAAGAAAGAAAGAATAATGTGAATGAATGTGTTAAATTCACAGTAAGTTAGGGTTAGAACAGGGATCTTTGGTATCCTGTAAGAATTGTAGATTGCAGCATTAGATGCAGACCAGCTCATTTCAAATGAAGGAAAAAAAATCAATATCTTATTTCACTTCTGAAAAGCAGTAATAAATCTCCTGATGGTAACTGATAGTGTAATAGTCAGTCAGGCTTTTAGAGCCGAGCAGCATGTTGCTTTCTTACAGGTTAGATTTTCAGAGTTATTACATGGGCTGTGACACCTCACTACCCGGGAAAGTAAATGACAGTTCATAGAGCCACTTACTCGGTTTCTTTCCTGCAGTAATCATATAGCGCTCAGGCTAACTGACAGTGGCAGAGTGTGTATACGTGTGGAGCTCTCCGGCCCGACTCAAAGATACTCTAAAAGCTTTTTCATCCCATTAGACCTGCGTAATTCACTCATTTAGTGCCTGTTGCTCTCCTCCTGTCACTCCACACGCTTCTCCGAGCGTACGTCTGACAGGGGAGATGAAGTCTTTCGGCAGGACGAAGACAGCGCTACGGAGGAAGACGAACACTAGAACCGAGGTGAAGAGTTGAGAAGATTTAAATATACCTTCTGTGTTCGTAAAAAGTTAGAATGCAAAGTATATAAATAAGGTGAACCCTTAGCAGAGCCACTTCTGCAGGTGAAAAGGCTTTGGTGAGGAGACAGGTCAAAACAGAACAGAACAGCCAGACTGGTTTAATCTGACAGGAAGGCTGCAGGAAGTTAAATGGCGACTCTTTACACCTGTGCTGAACAGGAAAGCATCTTGGAATCATAAAATATGAATTACTGTCTGGGAAAAACAGGAATCTTCTAATATGATGTCATATTAGGGGGGAAATCTAATTGGCATGTTTAAGCCCCAGCCCATTCCAAAATGGAAAAAGGACATAAAAAGCAGGGATCCATCTAAACATGTCTAAATATGACAAAAAAACAAAACAAAACAAAAAACGCAAATTTTGACATGACGTAATTGTTAATAATGGCACCAAAGAACATCACAGCTGAGCAACAAGACTGGGGAGGGGCTCTTCTTTTATGATGTCATATTAGGGGGAACATATAATTCCCCTGTTTAAAACCAGCCAATACAAAAATGGAAAAAATAATAAAAAGTAGGGAGACCCACCTGACTGTCTAAATATGACCACAAAAAAGTACATTGTGCATAATAGGGGTCCTTTAACTTCAACATAAAAATAAATAAATAAATAGTCACATATGGGTTATTTCCTTTTTTATTACATACTGTGACAACAATCTTTTAACTTAACATTTGAAAAGTTTTAATTATATAATTCTGAACCTAAACAAACATTAAAATGCTAAAAAAAAAATAATAATAACTTTACCTGCAGTAATAAAAGTGGTGATTGTTAAAATTAAATAAATAACAAAATAAAAAGCATCAATTTCAGTTCAGGGTAACGTGTCATTTTCAGGATGTCATACAGAAGAAAATGTCAAAAACTTCACTGTGTGAAAAGTTTCCCCAGACAGATAATACTGAGAGAAACTACAAGGTACTTTCACATGTATAAAAGGGACAAGACGGATGGATAGACGCGCATGCAAAAAGAGAGCTCCCAGGGTTTTAGCGCTGATGTTCTGGTGCTCCCCTAAGAGCCTTCAGACGTTTGTCTCAGTCTTCTATGTCTTCAGAGGTTTTTGAAGATTGCGAGACAAGCTGGGCTTTTTTATTCTGCTATCACAGAACTACCACTGAGAAGAGTCTGGGGTTTAGACTTCGATTTGGCGCTCTTGATGAGCCCATACGGCGGAGGATTTTCCTTTTCAAAGTAGAACCTGGGATCATCAACCATCCAAAGACACCTTGAGGGAGCCTTAGATCCATGTGTCGCTAATAACAGGTACATCTATTGCTATTGATAGCACCGTGTTGTGTCGTATTTGGGCTAGCAGCAGCTCTTAGAGCTCTCGGTCACAGTCAGGTAAGCACGCAGCTGTGTATTGAACGTGGCGAAAATAACACATTAACCGTGGAGTCACTGTAGACCCCTGAGGCCCTGGATCAATAAACAGGTCTCACCCTGTGGAGCAAAGGCCATTATGGATCCTGCAGCTGGAGAAAAAGAGCTCAGGAGGAAAAGGAAGCAATTCAGTGTTGCACTTATTATCGCCACAAATCCAGAGAGTCGATCTGTAATCAGCTTCTACAAGTTTACTGATTCTGTTGCTGTGATTGAGGTCATAGAGCACGGAGTCATTCTAGGACTGAACAAAGACCCTGATATGTTGAAGAATGAAGTTGGCAGCACGCAGCAGTCTAAGATCTAATCTGCGAGGACTATAAAAAAAAATGCTCGAGCAATGTTGTCGTCATTTATCTAAGGTTTACTATCTGTAACCTGTAGTAGCCTGATACAGTTAGATATACAATAGACTTGACCTACAGTATACACTGTTACAGGTAGATATACAGCATGCTTGACATATATACGACAAAAGTTTAAAAAGTTTATCACTAATTAGCCACTAAGTGCTTTTTGAACATTCTTTTCTGGATACATTCCCCTCATTGCTTTTATAATAAGCGCTCCACTTCCAGTATGGCTTTGCACTAGATGTTGAAGCATGGCTGTGGGAATTTGTGTTCATTCAGCTACAAGAGTAATAGCGAGGTCAGGAACTGATGTTAGGTGAGGAAGTCTGGGGTGCAGTCACTGTTCCTGCTCCTCTAAAATATGTTCAGTTGAGGGCTCTGTGCAGGACACTCAGGTTCTTCCACTCTAACCTCAAAACGCCATGGCCTTATGGAACAGGGTTTGAGCTTCTTAGTTCCAGTGAAAGGGGCATTGCAAAGCCGCAGCATAGAAAGATGTTTGACAACTGCGTGATTTTAACATAGTTAAACATGAAAAACGTAAGGGAGTGATGGTCAGGTGTTGTGTGTGGATCGGATGGGCTGCTGTGGCGAACTGTCAATGGAAGCAGCAGAAAGGCCAACAACAGCCGGCAACAAAAGTAAAATTTTATTTTATTTTATGTCATTGTGCAATAGAAATTCAGTAATGAAAATCAAGAACTCTAAATTGTGATCTCCTTTGTTTAACTTAAAGTCATCTAATATCAAGAACTATGTTATGGCAAGTTTTGCCAATTTGTCCATGTTATCTGACTATATTCACCTTAGTTAGCTGGTTTTCTTTTTTAAAAAGTTAAGATATTTCAACATGATTTTGACATGGTTATGGGCACTACAATTTTTTTTGTTTTGTTTTTTGCTTTTTAAGCTTTTGACAAAAAACAGAATTCTTTCATTTATGCAATAATTATTACAGGTAATATGCTTCTAGAAGCTTACACCAATTTTTGTATAAATATAATAATTATTTGTATTTTAAATTGCTATTGTTTAAAGCGAGACAGTATGACACTAAAAAATGTCCATTTTTGGGGCACATATAAAATCATCATTCAAAAAACGGCTGAAATTTTCTTTTTAAGGAAACAAGATTGATCACTTCCATGTTGCATAAGCATTTGCATATACACATTTTCTGTGTTATGTGCGTAACTTAAAAAGTTAAATTAGCACCAATACTTTGTTTGCATTTAATTAACAAACCTATTGTTAACTTATGATTCTAGTCCAAATTTTTGTTTCATTGAAGGTCTTTGGAGCTTTTATGTGGTTCTAATTAATTGGAGTCTCTTTGGCGTTCTAGATTATTGGAGTTTCTATTTAGTTGTATTTTATTGAAGTTTACATGTATATGGGGATCTAGATTATACAAGATTCTCTGGGGTTTTAGTTTTTTAATGTTTCTTTGGGGCTTTAGTTCATTAGTCTTTCTCTGTGGTTTTATAGAGTTCTTAAGAAGGACTTTATGGCAGTCTAGTTTACTGGAGCGCCTTTAGGGTTCTAGTTTATTAGAGTTTATATTAGGTCCTAGTTTATTGGCTTCGTTATGGTTCTAAGTTATAAGAACTTTTGTTTCACTGAAGGTCATTAGAGCTTCTGTGGGGTTCTAATTAATTGGAGCTTCCTTCTCTGGGGTTTGATTCATATGAACCTCTATGGCATTCTAGATTATTGGTGATTCTATGTAGTTGTATTTTAAGCTTTTGACATAAAACGGAATTCTTTCATTTAAGCAATAATTATTACAGGTCATATGCTTCGAAATAAGGATTTGCATACACACATTTTCTGTGTTATGTGTATAACTTAAAAAGTTAAATTAGCACCAATACTGTACCGTGTTTTGGCCAGCTAGTGTCATTCGTGCATTTAATTAACAAACCTATTGTTAACTTATTGTTAAATTTGGTAAATGAAATGCTAGATCTGTGCACTGTGCTTAAACACACTGACACACTTGTTGATTGGGAGGGACACAAATACACACATGATAGAGTGGTAGAATGTTCTCTAGTTCTCTATTTTTTGAGTTTAGAAACAAGATGTGTTTTAGCTGCTAAATTTGTCAGTGACACATTTGTCCTATTTGACCCTATCGCATCATGACAGTGCTGATTTGAGCACCATTACACTACAATCATGCCAAGGGTAGTTGAATTCCTGGAGAAAAAGGGAACTTATTGTTTGATGTTGGTTTTGTGTTTAATCATTTATTGCAATAAAACCTGACTGCATCTGTCTGCATCGATCTTTCTCAAGTGTACTGACATTAAAAAAAATAAAAAAGCTACTTAGCACATTAAGAAAACATGGTACAGTATCATCCTGATTTCATCAATGGAACCTTTTTAAATGTATTTTTTTGAAATGTATTTTATACTTGAGTATGTTACAAGCAACAATAATTTAACTCACTTCAATTTGTTTTTGACTTTATAGTTAATAATCTGACATGTTTTCTATACTTCCATATGAATCAGTACTTTTTTACCCCTGTAAAGAGCAAATATGGGAAGTGTGAGTAGTGTTGCAGTCATGCACTGGATAATAATCTGGCCACCCTGTGCATATTAGCATATAAATCGAACAGTAGCATTCTGAAGCTGAGGCTTTCGCACCCTGAAGTTTAATGTCCAACACACCCTATTATCTAATGAGTCAAATGGGACATGTTATATCTGGACGCAATAAATGAAAAGAATATTTAATAATAAAATAAGAATGAAAAAAAAAAGTCCAATGTTTTGATAATCTTTAATTATTTGCCAGTCATCTAGATATCATGACAGGTGAATCATACTGCTTGCCGTCTTTCTGTAATCCAGACTAGACAGGCTGTAGACGTTTCCTTTTTATTTCAGGGAATTTCATCAGGCAGGGCAGCAGACGGTCTGCGGAGAGGTCTTGTGCGCGAGCACGTTCTTGCCTTTGATCACACGAAATTGTTGAGGAGTTTGGCGAAGGAAGTGCATTTTAGAGCAGCAGCTCAGGGCTGAGAAGCTCTGCTTTCCTTAATGCCTGTTTCTAAATGAAGGAGACACAAATCCTGTTCGGTGAGAAACGTGAATCTTATTACATTTGTCTGCTGCTTGTTTGGATTTCTGTAATTCAAGCTCTGAGTTTTCCCACACATAAACAGCCACAGCCAGTGTGTAGATACCGTAGGTGCAATAGATGACTTTGTTTATTGTTGTAACTTTCTGTTATTAAATATTGTCGAAGAAAACTTTTATATTTGAAAAAGGAAAAAATAAACTGATTGAAGACTGATGTGAAATTATTATTAAGCCCATAATAATAAAATTAACTTTAAAATTCAAATATTTACCCACCAGTATAACACATTTTTCACACTGCTTGCTTCTGACCTACTTATTGGATCTTTGAGGCTTAAACAGGAGCTTTTACACTATAGTAGTGTAAATGCTAGTGAGTGTGAATGTGACATTTACTTCCATAGTTCATCTGTGACTGATTAAATGTAAATTCCTCACTTGTTTTAGTTGGAATCAAATGATATGAGTGACAATCATACTCATATCATTTGAGTGACTATATGGTTGTAGATTATTGATGCTCCTCTGGGTTCTTCTTCATAAGATGGCGTTGTGGTTTATTGGAGTAACTATGTGTTTGTAGTCCACTAGAGCTTCTGTGGAGTTCTAGATCATTTTAGTTTCCTTCTGTGGATTCTAAGCCAGAGAAAATTTTGAAAGGTTTATTATTATTATTATTATTATGCCATTGCATTTCATTTTTGTAACTATGTGGTTGTAGTCCATTGGAGCTTCTTTAGGGTTCTAGTTTATTGGAGCTTCTCCAAGGTTCTAATTTACAAGAAACTTTTTTTGAATTGCTAATCATTTGAGCTTCTATTGGGATCAAATTAATTGGAGCTTCCTTTCTCATTGGAGCTTGGAGTTTTGCAGTGACTATATGGATGTAGTCCACTACAGTTTCTGTGGAGTTGTGGTTTACTGGAGTTTCCATCAGTGGGACTCTGTGAGAGTTTATTAAAGCTTCTGTGGGCTTCTAGTTCAAAAGATCCTATATGGCATTCTCTGTGAGCTTCTAGTACTGTATACAGTGCTTGAGCTTTTATGAAGTTCTAGTTTAATGGTGCTTCTCTGGGGGTTCTAATTTGCAAGAACCACTAGGGCAGCCTAGTTTAGTGGAGCCACTTTAGGGGTTCTAATTTATTTCTGCTTCTATGGAATGCAAGTTTATTGGAGTTTTCTTTATGATTCTAGTCCAAATTTTTGTTTGAGCTTTTATGGGGTTCTAATTAATTGGAGTCTCTATGGCGTTCTAGATTATTGGAGTTTCTATTTAGTTGTATTTTATTGAAGCTTACATGTATATGGGTATCTAGATTATACAAGATTCTCTGGGGTTTTAGTTTATTAATGTTTCTTTGGGGTTTTAATTCAGTAGTGCTTCTCTGTGGTTTTATAGAGTTCTTAAGAGCCTTTATGGCAGTCTAGTTTACTGGAGCGCCTTTAGGGTTCTAGTTTTTATTAGGTGCTAGTTTATTGGCTTCGTTATGGTTCTAAGTTATAAGAACTTTTGTTTCACTGAAAGGTCATTAGAGCTTCTGTGGGGTTCTAATTAATTGGAGCTTCCTTCTCTGGGGTTTGATTCATACGAACCTCTATGGCATTCTAGATTATTGGTGATTCTATGTACGTAGTTGTATTTCATTGGAGTTTATATGGGGATCTAGATTATATGAGATTCTGTGGCATTTTAGTTTATTAGTGCTTCTTTTGAGGTTTATATAGTCCATAAGAGCCTCAGAGGGTTCTAGTCCATCAGAGGCTTTATGGCTTTCTATTTCACTGGAACTTTTGTGAAGTCCTAGTTAATTAAAGCTTCTCGGAGGTTCAGTGTGGTTGAATTTAAATAGGAGCTTCTATGGAGTTTTATTTCAGTGAGGCCTCTATGGGTTTTTCAGGTCAACCCTGTTCTTAAATGAGCTAAAATTCATACATATAATACGTTTATTATATGATTATAAAATTAAAATATATGTATTTGCAGAAATGCCTTGGTTCCAGGAATGCCAAGTCTGTTCAATCTGTGTAATTTTCTGGGGTTTCCAACCAAAAAACACCTTTATGCGAGAGGAAAAAAGAGAGAAAAATTACAGTTCCAGTTCCCTAATAGATTGGCAGTTTCTTTCCTAACCGCCTCACATGGCATATTACCTAAGTATTAATATCAATCATTCCTACACTCATTTTCCAAATAAATGACAGACCTTTGATATTTCTGCATTGTCACCATGACTGGTGCTGAGTCTGTAACACATTCTTGTTGAAGCTTTGATTCGTCCTGAATAGAAGGAATATTTAGTATTCATGAAAGTATCAATTTCAGCTGAGATGAGGAAGTATGTGCGCCCACATGCTGTAGAGGTTTTGAAGTTGTTAGGAGTAGCGTTGCAACATGTTTGTTGTGGGCGGAGCCAATAATGATGTAACATTGAATCATTCTTTTTTTCCTCCTTTATTTATTTGTTTGCCTTAGCAATGCTGTGTTCAGACACAAACATATGAAAGGTCATCCTTGAAGATTTCCACATAAGGCACAACATTTTTCTCCAATAATAAGAAAAAAGAAACTTTTTTATGATTAAGGTTATTAATATTAAGTCTCACTATTCATGATATTTGGACAAATTACATATTCATATGCTGTACTGAATAACTTTTAAACAACGTATAATTTTCTTTTTTAATTATTATAAATTATTACACAACAGCGCTGAAGAAATAATTCTGTTCTCAGTCTGAAACTGTTTAATAATTTCCTATGACAGCAGCTCTGGCAATTCATCGTAAAATTACATGTGTACAATGTATTAATGCGCTAGGTTTAACACATTATTGTTTCCATAGTAACAGCTCATTCACAGTGACTTGTATGATTAATAGTAATAATGGAGCTAAAATTAAATTAATTTATTTAACGTGTTGTTACTTAACAAAGAAAATACATTTGCCAAGCACTTCATTAGGTACACCCGTTCAACAGCTTAGCGCAAACATCTAATCAGCCAATCACATGGCAGCAACTCAACGCATTTAGCCCTGAAGACATGGTCAATATGATCTGCTCAAGTACAAACCGAGGATCAGAATGGGGAAAGAAGATGATGTAAGTGACTTTGAACATTGCATGGTTTTTGTGAAAGAAGGGCCGGTCTGAGTATTTTGAAACTCAAAAACTGAAACTGCTGATCTACTGGGATTTTCACACACAACTACTGTATTTCTAAGATTTACAGAGAATGGTCTAAAAAAGAGAAAATATCCAGTGAGCAGCAGTTCTCCGGGGTAAATGCCCTGTTGATGCCACAGGTCCAAGTAGAATGGCCAAACTGGCTCAAGTCGATAGAAAGGCAACAGTAAACTTAAATAATATCTCATTACAACAGAATCAAAAGGTATGCCGAGGAGCGTCTCTGAACTCTGCTACAGCAGCAGAAGACCGGGTGCCGCTTCTGTCAGCTGAGACTACAGTTTGCATGGGCTCATCCAAAACTGGTCAATAGAAGATTGCTGGACTGATGACTATCAAGTTCTGTTGCGACATTCAGATGGGAGGGTCAACAACATGAAAGCATGGATCCATCCTGCCTTGTAGCAAGAGTTCTGGGTGATGTAATGGAATAAATGATGGGACATATTTTCTTGCCACATTTTGGGAAGGTCTGGTACCAATTGAGCAAAGTTTAAATCATCTCAAACTGGTTTCTTGAACATAACAATGAGTTCACTGTACTCAAATAACCTCTACACACTACACTACACATGATAATTCTGTGGCCTTGTAAATTTCACAATAATAAAAAGGTTATGTTACCTTAATTAAATCTCTAAAAATCACATACATGGTTGTTTGAGTTAGACAAATCAAAATAAATTCCAATTAAACAACTATTAATTTTGTCTTTACACTATAATTTAAGTTTACTTTACTAGTAGAAATTAGCATTTGAGGAACTGAATTATATTTTTAACATGCAACACGTAATATTTTTGATACATTTCAATCAAAATATTTGTCAATATTTGGCATTATTTTATGTTTATCTAATATCTTTAACTGTTTTTTTTTTTAATTATTTTTATTTTAAATAATGTTTTAATAATTTTTTAATTAGTTTTCTATTTTTATTTTAAATTAAATTTAAATTAGTTTAAAGTTTTATTGCTAACTGTTTTTTTTTTTTTAATTAAATTTAAAAGTTTTCGTTAAAAAGTTTTATTGCTATTATCTTTTATTTCATTTTATGATTATTTTCT
>JAQMYL010000002.1:3480578-3482780 GCA_030014365.1 Clarias pachynema | reverse complement strand
TTTCTTTGGTTCAAACGCATGGTGTCCACCTGAGTGGACATATTTGTAACTCCATGAAAAATAGGTTTATGAAAAAATTTTCATTTGCATTTTATTTGTAAGCCTAGAGAGGAATAAAAACACTTAGGAAAAAAAATATTGACTGAGGTTCTCATAATTCATGCATGAAAGGGTTAAAATGGTAATGTGTGTATTGTTTCTTTATTATTTGGTGTCATTAAATACGTTGACCTGGATTCAAAATACTCCTTGAGTAAAGGGTGAATATAGTTAAAAAAGTAAACGTAACATATTAATAATAGTCTAATTTTCAGTTTCTACTACCTTGCATTTCAATTATATCTACTCAGTTTATTTTCACTTAGGGTAACCTGATTTACATTACATTTACACAATTTTGTACATCATTGTACTAAATATAGTTATTTAGGTCTACTTCTTTTTTTTTTTTTACTGATTCATACTCAATTCATGAAGTATTTTTTATATAATTTCGCAACTTTTATATTTACTCAATATTTTGAAGTGTAAAAATGTTTCACCAAAAAAATGGAGTACAGCACAGTTTTATGTTTTAGAGTGCAGTCACCGAAATCTCTAACGAATGTTTCCAGCACCTTGATGAACCCATGCCACGAGTAATGAAGGCGGTTCTCAAGGTAAAAGGGGATCTAACACAATATTAGCAAGGTGTACCTAATGAAGCGGCCAGTGACTACATGTCATTGAAATAATGTGCAACATGTGCAACAGCATCATTTACGGATGGAGTATCAGGGTCTTGTAACTTTTCACGTATCCAGGGTGGGTGGAAAATAACTAGGCATTATACTGAAACAAATTGTACATGTATTTTATTACATAGGAAAATGAAAGCTAAACTTTAAATTTCAACGTAGGCATCAGTGGCTTCAACCAGTTTCCTCAAACAGCCGGGGATGGAATGCACAGTTTTCTGAGGGAAGTCGATCAGGTCCTAAATACGTCCTCCAGCGTTCTCCAGCACGTGGACCTCATGAATGGCCTCCAAGAAGTCTGGATCTCACTCCATGTGATGGGCTACACAAAGGAGGAGGTGTACAGGACAAAACCTCACACACTGGAGGACTTGGAGACGGCTCACGTACATGTGTTTTTTGTTTCAATAAATTTGATTTAGAAATATGGAATTCATTACCGAATTTTAATGCCTAGTTACTTTTCACCCACCCTGTATATTGTAAATAGAATTGCAATGGTAAGAGTTATTCATAGAAATATTGAGTATGGACATTAAAACATAATAACTATATAAAGTATACCACATTGCATGCTAAAGCAGTTTAGAAAAGAGAAGAAAAGAGAAGGAGGGGAAAGGAAGGGCAAAAGAATTCGTCCTGAGGCTTATATTCAAATCAACTACTTTGTAATCAGGGAACATATTTGAGTCATGAAATAAGAAAAAAGTGAAAGAGACAGAGACAGACAAAGAGAGACAGAGAGAGACAGAGAGAGATAGAGATGAAGTCTACTGATGAGCAGAAGGAATGAAAAGCCTGCATCCTCGGGTTTGTCTGACGTCACGTGGTTTAGCTGTTGCATCATGACTCAGGGTTTTTTCAGCTCCACGTGGCCGACAGCCCTTCCCCTTTAACAGCTCACCACTGCATGTTTAAAGGAAGAGTAAAAAGAAAAAGGGGGAGTATTATGACCATAAATACAGCGGGGGCGGGATCAGGGTGTCTTGTTAACTATTCAGGAGGGAATTACTCCAGACTGCCGGCAGCGTATCAGGAGTTTCCTTTGCACTTTTCATGTCTCACAACCCGGCTGTGACGAGTATAAAAAAGCCAGCCGGTTTCACTTCCCCTGACACAAGTGTTCGTGAGTGTGTGTGTGTGTGTGTATGAGAGCGTGTGTGTGTGTTTGTGTGAGTGTGTGTGTGAGAGAGAGAGTCTGAATTTTTTAATTAACATGGCTAAGAAAAAGGCAGAGGATGGACAACAGAAGGACAGTTCGAAATCAACGAAGGATGAGAACGAAGGGAAAGTTGAGTTGAAGAAGAAGGTGACGCTGCTGCGTGGGATCTCCATCATCATCGGGACCATCATCGGTGCTGGAATCTTCATCTCACCCAAGGGCATCCTACAGAACTCGGGCAGCGTTGGAATGTCCCTGGTGATATGGGTGACTTGTGGGATTCTGTCATTATTTGGTGAGTGT
>JAQMYL010000002.1:3455578-3475578 GCA_030014365.1 Clarias pachynema | reverse complement strand
TACCACTTCATTGTTTTGTGCTGTGCAGTGTAGTGCAGTGCTGTAATAGCTGATCAGAGAGATCAACACCCCCCATGAGCTGGTTGTACGCAGTCACAGGTGCAGGACATGGAAATGTCTTTGTAGTCCATATACCTTGTGATTTCACCCTCCTCTGCACAGTGTCTCAGAATGGATGGTAGAACAGACAGATACTTCTCCATCCACTTCACAAATACAAGAGGTCCATCACAAATCCACCCGACGGACTTTTTACAGAGTGAATTATCTGCATTCCAAGGGCAGACCTTCCTGTTGTCTCTGTAAGTCCCACGATGCACCAAACTTCATGGTAAGCAAATCTTTTAGAAGCTTTGGACTTGTGTAGAAATTGTTCATGGTACCCCGAGACTAAAACCTTACAGTTCAACAGTGACATCACAGCATCATATGATAGGCCATGGCCTGTGGGAAAGTTCTTGAAGAATCAGCAAGAACAAACTTGAAGCCCCACCTAATTGGCTTGGCTTTCATTACTGTGTCATTCCTGTGTATGCTTCATAAGAGCTCTAACCCTGAACAGAACAGACTGATGCGAGGCACTGGTGAAGGCAAGGGTGATGCAGATACTGTACATTCCTTAAAACAAATAAATAAAAAATTGTTAGCCTATATTGGTTAAAGTAAACAGGTGCAATTAATGGATATGGACACACAATAAATATAGAGAAGCCCAAAAAAACTTATACACACTTCAACATAACAAATATACAGTACATCTCTCTTCTGTAGGTCACATGAGAGCATCAATGATGGTGCAACTACTGACATCTTTAGAGGAAAGACAATACTACACACTGCTGCCATAATTCAATATGAGTTTTTAAAAAGGGCCATAGATAACAATTGTAAAAGTGTGTATACATTTGTAATTGTTGATGGGCAATAGGCTGGACAAATACCTGCTGATGGGCCATAGATCATCTCAAACATCTACACCCTAGACATTAGCTAACGCCATCCAGCAGACATGCTTTACATACATGTTTAACAAATTCTAAACATTTACACCTAAGCAGATATTCGTAAATACAAGCTAAAGAAAGACATTATGAACATTTACACCACAGAAATATTCATAAATGTCTCTTAGCTACATAAGGTGGTATTTTAGCCAACTAGAGCTACCTTGTTTGTGCTAAATAACATTACTGATAGAAATACCATAAACTAACCAAAACTGAACCAAATATACAGTATATTAGCAACCATAATCAAAAGCTGTCCAAAGCAATGTGAAATACATTAGAACATTTACAATCATCTGTAAACTCCATAAATCATTAGCTTAGCCACGGGGAAATAACATGTTTGTGCTAAGCTACATAAGGCAGCATGTCAGCATGATTAGCAGTGTTATCTACATCAACTATGTAAGTGGCATCGAAAGACAATGTTTCACATAAACTGGCAAAAGCTAGCCGAAGTGAGGGAAAATATTTACTAATATTAGTTTTATATTATCAGAATAAGAGTTAATAACTCATCCATTGGCATAACAACTTGCTTGAACGTCCTCTACTGGATCTATTCGTTCTTCTAAATGCTCCTGCTCATCTTCTGAGGGAAAGTTTAACTCCTTCCACTGTCCAGAACATTCTGAAGAGAAAACTCTTGTGGAATCTGAATCTGTGTGGAAACTGTGTTTTCAAGTCGGGGGGGGGAGGGGGGGGGCGTGGCCTTGTATGTCTGGGTATGTGGATTACCCAGACTGTTTTCTCTGTGAATAGCAATAAAATAAAATGCAAGTGGACCTGCTGGCGCGTCTCCTTAGGGATTTATTAATATATCTAAACTGGTGTAGTTTCATGCAGAGAACATTTCCTGTCTTAGTGCAGTGATTGTTCTGGACTGATTCTGATAGACTGCTGACCTCAGGGCAGCCTGAAGAGAAAGGTCACGTCTGGTTCCTTTATTGTGAGTTTCAAAGACATATCGGGACGGACATAAAAAGGGAAAACATAAATAAATACTGTAAATATGAACAAATGGTCCAATCTACAGTATATACACTAACATTTAGTCATTTGGCAGACACTCTTATTCAGAGTGACATACATTTTTAGCTCATTATACAGCTACCCCAGCCCCTTTAATAGAAATTATACAATCAAATGTTAAATACATAAATGAATGAATAATCCAGTGAGTGTTACAGTAAATGTAATAACCTCTCTGTACAAACGTGGTGATTAGAAAAGCATTTCAGGAATCAGAACCCTGAGGCACATGAGCTACGACAGCAGCAGTTCATATCACATATCACATCTCACTCTCACTCTTAGGGCATAAGACAGAACACACCCTGGATGTGGTGCCAACACATCACATGGCACAAGCACATTCACTCACACACACACAATCATACATTAAGGACACTATGGAAATGTGAACTAGTTTTCGAACCCACAGCCCTGTGAGTGTGCAGGACAGTGCTCACCACTCACCCACAGCGCCAACACGTGGACATGTTCAATGCACTGAATTAGAATATAATTTTTAAGATAAGAAATATCTGGTTCTGTCCGCTGTCCAGATTAAAAATAAATAAATAAATAACAGAATGAGAAGAAAAGAAGAAAATACTTTTTCTTTCATCTTTAAGATAGTTCAATTCATTCAGTAAAGAAAGATGATCAAGATGAATCTGCATCATGTCATGGGAACGATATTTGAGGGCTGCTGTTCTTTTTAATTATGCTACAATCTTATAAATGAATTGCATTGCACTAAGGTTGCATTAAATAAACAAACAAATAAGTAAATGAAAGGAGAGTATATGAAAAACATTACAGCTTACCATGAAAGCAAAACTGCCCATGTGGGGCAAAACACGTTCAGAAAGAATATAGATAACAGAGAAATGATTTGACCCAGGTTTCATTCTGATCGTGCCAGAATTCCTCCATAGCTTTGTTTTTAATGACACGTCTTATAAAGCATATAAATCATTCTTTCTAAAAGAATTTCCTTTTTAATGAGCATCTATGGCTTTTCTTCAATGTTTCTTTCACGCGTCCTTTAATCAAATCATATTATGACGCGCACTTGCATGAATAAAAAAAAAAAGTAAAAGAAAGAAGATTTTTATTTTTTTTATTTTTTTTTATATATAACAACTCAGAGGCACTCTGGATTGATTGAAGCACCTGAGCTCAATTATGGTCTTTTGACAAATGCTGTGGGCTTTTGTGGGTTTACTGACTTCTAACAATTGTTAAAGCACATAATTCCCAGAACATTTTTTTTTTCATAAATTTGAGAACCAAAGCTCCTACTCTCAGAGAGAGAGAGAGAGAGAGAGAGAGAGAGAGAATTGTACATTCTATAAAAATAACAGATAATTGGAGCTTTTCACACCGCTTTGCCTGTTGCTACGTTTCATCCTCAGAAGCCGAAATTGTGAACAGTGTGCCAATTATCACCTTTTATTCAACGCAATTAAGCCTTTGTTCCATACCACGGTTAACACGTGACAGGAAACAATGGCGTTTATCATTGATTGCGTAGGCATATCAGGTATACTTTTTCTCAAACATCATCAATGTTTTTATTGATTAAATAATTTATTTGGAAATCAAATCGAACCCATGGTTGGTTAACAAGTCCTGACGAGTTCACAGCAAAATCAATAATTGTACGCTCTGATTCTTGAGCATTGTGTTTTCCACAGCGGCGGTGCGCTAAAGGTGCTGAATAGCCTGTAGCAGAACAGTAATGGCTTTGCATTCAAACCGCAGTGTATTAAACCCCGTAAACAGTTTTATGAAATAATTTGTGATCGCTGCCGGGTACGGAAGCGTGGCTTGGAAAATGAAATGAAGTTCCTTTCGTGAATATATTCTTAACACATGCAGCAAAAGCCTACAGCGCTGTAAAATATGCAGCGTGACAATGGAACAGGTATGTCTTTTATTATCGTGTCACACTGTGAAAGAATTAAATGTGCTATTGTACTGTACGTCATGCCACTCTTTTTCAAACGCATCTCAAAACGCAATCAGAATCTATCTGACTTTATAGACTACGTGTAAATGATTACAGCAGTACACATAATAACATTTGTGTATCTTTATTGAGCTTCTAATAACCAATATTTAATAAGCTAACAACTAATATAAACGTATTAATTGAGTCAATAATAAATTATTAACTACAAAGGAAAATATAGGATCCAGAGCTGCTTGCTGCTTTTGCCTGTCTGTAATACACCAAAATTACCAGACGCTAATTGGGAATATACTTTTGTCATTAACCAGTTAGAGTTATAGTCTCTCGAAGGCTTTGACTTCACATCCCAGATCTTACTAACAGGGACTCTTCAGCAGAACTTGTTGAGCAAATCATATTCTGCAAGGGGTGTTCAAGTCAACCTGGAACTTGTGATGAAGTTTCTGATAAAACCCATTTCCAGAAGACTTCAAGTATGGTACGGTGATGAGACTCTTCGCCACACAAAAACATTTTGCACAAATTCTGTAAAGAAGACAGCACGTCCATTAATGACGATCCCGGCCGAGGTGGCTCGGAGCTCACTGCAGTCGGTCCTGTGAAAATTCAGCAATTGGAACGCCTGAAACTTAAAAATTGCCAGAAGAGACGGTTTGTTTCTGCACACACAATCATTACAAGAACTTAACTTGCAGTTATCACCACATGACCTGAGGTCATGACCTCTCTCCAAGCCATTTCCACATGTTTGGGCCGGGAATTCCTGTGAGGCCAGGGTTTCAGACATGAAGCAGGCAGTCCAATCGTGGCTTTCTACCTCGATGGAATCCAAGCACTAGTGAAATGTTGGGTGAACTGCAAGAGGTGCTCAACTATAGCAAACTGTAGCAGGGGATTATATACTGTAGAGAAATATAAAAAGAGTTTCAATCAAAAGTTCAAGTTTGACTTGTACTGTATACGACCCCTTATACTGTATATTTTCATCAGCAAAAGTAACGCTTCTTCTTTTATGCAAAGGTGAAACCCTGGACAGATTAATGGCAAGGCCGGGTCTGCTAACTCACTTTTATTTCCAAAGTCTGTGTGTGTACAGTATGCATGTTTGTGTGTGTGTGTGTGTGTGCTAATACCAAAAACACATGACATACATGACTTTATATTTTCTGTTTTTGTCGCTATGCCTTTAAGACTGAGGGATGTGGTGACTGTTATAGTTTGACCTTTTGTGAAATGTTGGAAATCCCTGAAGTCTGCTATTGCAATTCTCTAAAAAGGCAATGCAATAATTTCCACCTCACTTTAAGCTGTATTTAACATTTAATGCACCATTTTAATCTTGTTCTTGAACATTATTTTGTTCAGCTCAATAAACACTAACAACAACAATCCTGTCGTACCCTACCCACACCGCATAAGATTAAATAAGGGTGTTTGTCATTGTAAATACTGTAATAAAAAAACGACATTTAACAACCAAAAAAAAAAAAAAAGAAAAGAAAAATGATATTCAGGCCAGGGATTTGGTGTCAATTTTATTGTCCTGAGTATTTGTTTTAGTACAATTTGAAATACAAGTCAAGTTACTTTCTGGAGCATAAACCCATTTGTGTTACAATAAAATCCTAAAATCTTAGGGATTTATTAGATAATAAATTTATTTATCTCTAGCAGGATGGTACTATTATCCAGTGCAAATCTGTGAAATTGTAAACATTATGACAATATAATATTGATATTGTGATGCAATTTTGTCAGAGCTCACACATCCATACTTTTTAAAAAAATTTTATAACAATTGTGGTGTAGCTGATTAAATTTCAGGTATTATGCATGTTTTTCAAATTTCATTAACAATTTTCAAGGAATTTTGAAATAATTACAGAATTAAAATATAGATAATTGTACATGATAAAAAGTATACATGTGGTACAGTATATGCATTATGGAAAGTCACATGCTGTAATGTTTCGTTAGCCCACCTTCAGCTTTGATCACGGTGCACAATCTGGTAGCTAATTTAGGTCTAACACTAATCCACAACCTGAGTCTTGGAATATTCCCTGGAAAACATCCATAGTTGTGATACACTCATCATTCAGTACATTCAGGTGGTCAGCTGACTTCATTTTATTGCTACATAACGTTGCTGAGTCTAGACCTGAACAACTGAAGTAACCCCAGATCATAACACTGTCTCCAGAGGCTTGTACAGTGGACAATACAGTATGCATGATGGGTACATCGCTTCATGCGCTTCCCTTCTTACCCTGACACGCCCATCACTCTGGACTAGGATCACATGACCTTTTTCCACTACTCCAAAGCCCAATTTTTATGCTCCCAAGCAAACTGAAACATTTTTCTTCTGACTAATCTCACTACGAAATGGGTTTCTTATAGACGCGCAGCTGTTTAGTCCCAGTCCTGTAACTTCTCAGACAGTAATTATAGTCGTCTGTTTACTTGAGGCAGGCCAATAATTCCACCCTTCTAAAATCTGCAACAACCTTCACCAGTCTACTTATTATAAAGTATAGAAATGTCTCCAAATATTCTGAACTGACTTTTTTCACATCATCTGGCCCTGAGAGTAGCTTGACATGTGAATGCAAACATCGCTATCAATGCCATGACATGATCATGTTTATTACTACACATGGCTAGCAGTATACACACACTCCGATCAAGTTGGCTGCTAATCAGCATTCACACTGGATTTTCATTAACAGATGAAACATTAAGAGTGAATTGATTAATTCAGGGCTGTGGGTTTGCTATGAAGCCTAATATAACTGACAATGAGCTGCTGTTAAGTGGAATCTTTTTTCCCAAACTCTTTTTAAAAAATGTTGTTAAAAAAATTGAAAGTTTGGCAGCAAATGGTTTGAGCATATACAGTAATTTGGAAGAATATTCAGATGAATTTGCTTTTTGAGATCAAGGAACAGTGACAGTTGCACATTTTTGGCAAATCTTCAAAAAAATCCTCCTGCTAGAGATTCAATATACATACAGCATATTGAATCCTATACATTACAGATGTTTCTATTTCATATAAAAATAATGATTGAAACTAAATGCCCTGTTCTTCCTAAATCTCTAAACATACATGAACATAAACTTTTAATTTCTTCTTCCAGACCTGCAGGAATGGCTGTGATTTCTCTGGCGTTCGGGCGTTACGTTTTGGAGCCGATTTTTATGCCGTGTGGCGTGCCTGAGCTCGCAATCAAGCTCGCTACAGCAATCGGACTCAGTAAGTGCACACTTCCTAAACATTTATTATTGCTACCTTCAGTGATCGACTACAGTGATCAACTCTCCTCGATTTACTTCTTTTTATAAATTTAGATTTTTAAGAAAACGATCTTATTCTTCAAAATCTAAGTATACAGGGCAATATGAAATCAGGATAAGCAGGAAGTTAGAAAGTGGTCCTTTCCTGTTTGTGATGTTGAACTTTTGTATCTTGCAGCTACGGTCATGTACATTAACAGTATTAGTGTGAGCTGGACAGCCAGGCTGCAGATCTTCCTCACGTTCAGTAAACTTCTCGCCATGGCCATCATCATCATCCCCGGCCTCTACCAGCTGTTCAGAGGTAAACATTATACAACACCTGAACAACAATCATTATACTGTAGGTTTGCTTATCCCCAATTCAACTGTAAGCATTTCTTTGTTTTAAAAAGCCTCGCATAGCTCTATGACACGTGTGACTCCCTTTCATTATGAGGCCTTACCTGTTAAAAGGTACGGTGGCCTGTAAGTGCAAAACACATGTACAAATCCCATCTACTCATCTAGGAACATCTGTAGTCCAGCTAGGGACCGTGGTAGGACCTCTGGGAAACATTCACAAATCATTCACATACAATAGGCAATTAGCCTAATCCGCGTGTCATTGGACTGTTGGAGGAAACCAACCAAGCCACATACAAACTCCATGAACACAGATCCAGTGCAGGAATCGGACCTGGGGCCTGAAGGTAGTACTAAGCCAGGATGCCACCGGAGGAATATTCACAGGTTAAAGTGCTTTGCATGATTTACTGTATGAGGTCAGGGTTTTGATTTAAATAAAATATGTAACTTGTGTAACAAAAAAGATAGAGTGGTGTTGTGCTTAAATATCAGCACGACCAGTAACATCAGACGAAACCCTGTGATAAAAAATATTTCCTCTCGGTGTAAACATCCTCTCTATTTAAATTCCCCCGTTCATGTGGTCTGTGAACATGTGCTGTTCAGGAAATACCCTTTCCATTTTTATGTTAATGTTGATAAGCTCCTGATTTTGTTGTTGGTTTCACTTGTTATTGTGCTGTTTGTGGGTTTTATGTTGAGTTTTGTGTTTTGATTCACCTTCAGACAGACTGCTGTGTTTTTAACGTCTCTGCTGTCTGCGTTTAGTCGTTATGGTTTTGGTTTCCTTATGTGATTAGTTTTTAAATAAATTTGATGCTGTGATTTAAGTGTGTGTGTGTGTGTGTGTGTGTGTGTGTGTGTGTGTGTGTGTGTGAGAGAGAGAGAGAGAGAGAGAGAGAGAGAGATAGAGAGAGAGAGAGAGTTTGCTGAGATTTTAGGCCTGCTATTGTTTGTTTTGTTTGTCATGTATTATTATTATTATTATTATTATTATACATTTTAATGTAATTCATTCATTCATTTACTTTTATTGTTATTTTCTTGCTGTTTATTTTTATTTATATTTATTTATGTTTTATTTATTTATTATGTTAAATATTTATTTATTTATTTATTTCAAAAGTGATGGTTTGTTTTTTAGACATTCTGTTGTGTTTGTAGTTTTCAAGTGACATTAGTTTGTTTTTTTCATATTGCAGTTATGTATTTGACTTGTTATTGAGATTTTGCGTTTTTTGGTATTTTCTGTTTTAAGTTTGTTATTTCATTCTGTGCTCATTAAAAAAAGGCATTTCTTGAAAAAGGAAAAAAAAAAAGGAATAAGCCCTGAATGTTTTGCCTTGACAAAACTACTAGCAGTCTTCACTGTGTGCGCGCACATGCAATATTTCTGCAATATTTCTTACTTCTTAATGGGAATCTGCCTAATGGATTTCATGATTTTCCGCGAAATGATATTTAGCATATTTAATCCTAATGGAACATTTAATGGAATATTTGTCAGGTCTGGTTTGCTAGCAGCAAACCAAAAGACCTACAAGTTTATCACAGAAGTTCATAATGTCCATTGACTCACCATTAAACCACATCATGACCACTACTGACTCCTATTAGATAATCATTAAGCAGGCCTAACAAACTTCACCTGGTAACACATGAGAAGCTTTAACAGTGTGATATCACCCCATAGGCAAATCACCAAATACTATTTCCAAACTGTTCCGAACCTGCCATCAGGAGTCAATAGTCACCTTTGATGGTTTCCACCAATGAAAAGACAATATAGATGTGAGAAAAGGAAATAAGCAAGTAATTAAGAATGTATCAGTTCCAAAAAGGTCTGACGTGACTCTACTGTACATGTGGAACTACGTGAAGTGCTGCTGCCTCATAGCCCCAGAGTCCCTGGTTCAGTCCTGAGCTCAGGTTACCGTGTGTGTGTCTGAAGGTTGCAGGATAGGCTGCTGGACAAATGTTCACTAAACTCTCTAAGCAGTTAGTATACTGTACATGTACATGTAGTATAGAATTACTGTAGACTTCTTGTCTTGAATCTTCTAGAACATGAAGGTTTCCCAGCCGTTTCAGCAAAAAACGTTCAGGTTAAGTGAAAAACACTGATCACCAACTAGACATCAGCAAACTGCTAACAGGATCATGAGCACCCAAGGCTCAGCCCCATGAGGCCAAAGGCCAGACCATCTGGTCTGATCTCACAGAAAAGCCAATGCAGCACAAAACACTGATACTTCTGGCAACCTCTGTGCACCACAACCCACTGTGTTTGGGGTTTAGCATGCATGGAGTTCAAGGTTGTCGACCCGGCCTCCAAACTTATTAGAACTTGATACAATTAAGCACCCATGGGATGCATTGAACAGACAAGTCTGATTCACAGCCCCATTCCACAACCCACAGAACCCAGAGGAACCACTGCCAATGTTCTGGTGCCAAACACCACAGCACACCCCCAGAGCTCTTGTGGATTCATGCCCCGCGAGACCTGGTGGCACAAAGGGAACCTACAGAATACTAGATTTAATGTTTTGCTTTGTAATGTTATGGCTGATCGGTGTAAGCTGATATATGTACAGACTGTTATGTTTATTTTATCTTGTATTTAATCATTCTTTTGAGTTTTTTCTTAGTTTTTTCGTCTTTTCCCATCGTTTTGGTTAAGTTTACTTGAAGAGGCATTTCCCCTGAGAAAATGGCAGCATGGAAATCACATTTTGCTTTTGAATGTTTATTGGATATTTATTGGAGTTCCAGTATGCATAGCTCTTATGGTGTTTTTTTTTTTCTTTCTTTTTTTTGGAACAATAAATCATGATGTATTTGTACATTGCATGCTGCGTAATATAGTGATTTTGTACAGCGAGAATATGGTGTAACTTGACGAGTAACATATTAAATGCTAGATTTATTTATTTATTGTTGCTAGATAACATATAAGATATTGGCATAACTGTATGGCACTTCCATCCATGATCTAAAACGGATATTTCTTTACTGTAGGTGAGACCAAAAACTTCCAGAATGCATTCCAGGTGGACTCTGTGAAGCTGTCTGGCCTTCCCTTGGCCTTCTACTCAGGGATGTACGCTTACGCCGGCTGGTGAGTCGAACTAACATCTACGAAATCGTTCTGAATCCATGAACTAATAAGTAAAATATAAAACTTTATAAAGCTTTTTTTACAAATTAAATTTTCTCTTTACAGGTTTTACTTGAATTTTGTCACCGAGGAGGTAGAGCGTCCGGAGAGGTGAGCGCAGTCGGAAATGAGACGCTTCCGAAGCTAACAGCTCGAACCAATCCATCAGTCGAGAAGAAATTTAATTATCGTTATTTTAAGGACTTAAGAATGTACAGTAGCATCCTTAAAGTAGCGTTAAATTAGATAATGTATAGATGTATAACGTATAGATTATAATGAAAATCTTCCATTAAAACTCCATACTTCTGTAATGCACTTACTCAAAGGCTCGCTTCAAAGACTTATCTAATAACAATAGATTGAATAGCTACAGTATATATGTATGTTGTATAAATATATGTTCTTTCCCAGAACCGTGCCGTTAGCCATTTTCATCTCCATGGCGATTGTGACCGTCTGCTACACGCTGACCAACATTGCATATTACACTGTGATGTCAGCAGAGGAACTGCTCGCCTCGAGTGCCGTCGCTGTGGTGAGTACATCATCATCATCATCATCATCAACCCCAGGTTGCGAGCTCCTCTCTGGCAATGTCATTGGGCAGCATCCCATGTTTCCTTCCTGATGTTTGTCACTTGACTTTTCAGCTTCAGCGCACAGTTCCTCATGTTCAGTAAACATCTTGCTAGATTTCGTCTGAACCAAAAGCAAGATCGCTGTAATCACTCGCCCGTCTACCTGCCTGCATCTCACACACTATTATCCTTCTCCTGGTGTCTGTGTGTAAGTGTGTGTGTGTGTTTGGAGAGACAGACGAGATCTATAATAGAGGACGCCAGCACTTTAAAAACACACTGTACACCACCATTAACGACCGTAATAACCGACACCTTCCTTCTCCGGAAAGTAAATGTAATTTCATAGAGACGCTCAGGTCCGTGTGTTGCTTTCCTGCTGTAATCATATAGCTCTCGCTGTAACTGACAACGGCAGCGCATGTGCGTCATTGTGTGTGTGTGTGTGTGAGAGAGAGTGTGAGCAGGCATCTTGTGTGTATGTGTGTTCGGAGATCTCCAGCTCGGCTCAGGGAAGCTCTAAAAGCTTTTTCATCCCATTACACCCACGTAATGCACTCATTTATGGCTGCTCTCGCTCCACGCGCTCGCTCACACGGAGAAGACGAAGGCTTTTTTACCACACCTGTTATTCCTAAACACAAGCTGCATTCAAAATGAAAGAAAATGGAAAATCAATGTTGTGTTCTTATTTGTTTAAACTAAGTATGTTTTCATGTCCTTTCTCTCTCTCTCTCTCTCTCTCTACTTGCTTTCTCTCTCTCTATTTTGCACACTCGCTTCTCTTAGACCTTTGCAGAGAAAGTTTATGGGAATTTCTCCATTGGCGTTCCCATCTTCGTGGCACTTTCCTGCTTTGGTTCCATGAACGGATGCATTTTTGCCATCTCCAGGTGAGATCATCATCATCATCGTCAGCATTATAATTATCGTCATCATCCACTGGACCATATTCCTTCCCTGTACTAATTTGATTCTCATTTACTTTGTGGTTTTGGTATACCTTTCAGTTTTAAATGGGTTAACACTCACACGTTCGCACTGTGTCAATAGCTTCAATCTGCATTTTTTAAGCTCTGTGATTGGCTGTCTAGCCTAGCGAATTGGACTAGAATGAATAAAAATCAAGCAATAACTTATGAACTCGTATTAGGTTCCAATAAAGAGGAACAGTGAGAAGAAAAAGCGGTTTATACCACAGTAGAGGCCAGGTCTCATGGGGCTAAACTACAAGTTTTTGGAATTTTCACTGGTAGAAAGCTGATATTGTACACTACCTGCTGGATTTTGTGTTATGGGTTGTCCTACTTCTTTCTCTATTCTGAAGATAAAACTTATCTCACACATAGAAAAGCATTTAATTATTTATAGCTAAAAAAAGGCTGTTTATGTAACAGTTTATTTCCCCTCTCATCCCTTCCAACCACTCAAAAATCAGCATCACCAGTACACTAATCACCGGCCTGATCATCTGCACCTGTTTATCACTGGTTCATGCCTTAATTTTTTTTTTAATCTATTTCGTTTTTTAAGTCTTTAACATACAGAAAACATTAAATTATAGAATTCAGATATAGATAGTAATATATAGAAGTCTGAAACTGCTCAGGTACAGGGACTGGACTGAAAATGAGAGCCAAGAAACATCATTCAGGAAGCCAGGAGCACTATTCTTCAAGACTAGATGAAAAAATACAAAAGATTCCTCATGTTCAGTAAACATCTTGCTACTGTAGATTTCGTCTGAACCAAAAGCAAGATCGCTGTAATCAGGGCCAGGGGTAGCTCAGTGGTTAAGGCATTGGACTACGGTTCGGAAGATCCCAGGTTCAAACCCCACAACCACTAAGTTGCCACTGTTGGGCCCTTGAGCAAGGCCCTCAACTGCTCAGATGTGTAATGAGATAAAAAAAAAAATGTAAGTCACTCTGGATAAGAACGTCTGCCAAATGCCTAAATGTAAATGTAATCACTCAAAATAGTATAATGAAAGAATATATACAAGAAAGTCTGACTTTTTCGGAAGTAAAATAGTAAGAAATGAGGAGAGGGGGCTCAAGACCTTTTCTGATCCGCTGCCAACATCCTGGTCCCAGACACCACTGCACAGTCCCAGAGGCCAGAGGAGCCAGAGCCACCCCAGTGCCACAAGGGGAGCCCAAAATCCTAGGTGGTTTTAATGTTAATAGTTTTTTATGTCATGGATGATTGGTGTATTTTCTTTCACACAAGCTCAGAATCTGTGTTCCTGTCAATGGCTAGCTGTTATATGTGCAGTGTGTTCAAGTGCAAACTTTCACAGAAGACATGGTGTGACAGAAGGCAGTTAGTTCTTGGTACAGCTTGGAGTGTCAGAGGTTTTAAACAGATGATGCCGAACGGGATCATTAAGAATGCGAAACAGTAATCATTATTGTCTGGTTTATAAAATAAACATTAAATATTGTGTCTGAATTCTATAATTTAGGGTTAAAAATGACACAGTTTGACTGGGATGGATTATCTTCTCATCCTAAGTGCATTCCTGACTAGCATAGAGTAGTGCTGCGATATCAGTCTGTGTGTCAAATCCATATCTGTACTGTAATCAGAATCTAACCATTGAATAAACGGGAAGTACGACAAATAAAGGGATGTATTCACCATGCAAATGATGAGCTGTTTTTTGGGAAGTGACTCAGGCACTGAGTATCATCTGTGTTTGCCAAGGTGTGTTGTGTAATCTAATGTTCTAGACTAACCAAGGGCTGCTCTTACATCAGACTGTTCCCTGTTTCATCTCGTTCTTTCCCAGAATGTTTTACGTGGCCTCACGAGAAGGTCAACTTCCTGAAGTTCTGTCTATGGTTCATGTCCGTCGTCACACCCCGGTAGCTGCTGTACTTGGTCTGGTGAGTCATGCAGGCGCTCTGAACGCTTATCAAACAGGTTCTACAATAAACCGACAGTCAAGTTAACAATCTGAAACATGATGATTCTGGTGCAAGTGTCCTAGTTAATTAGTTGTATTTTTTGTATTATTTCTATATTAGCTGTTGTACTGTATGTCTGTCTAGTGTTAAAGGTGAACATTTTAGGACTAGCAGCTCTGGGCATTAACAAGATAAAAACAGTAAACCTTAAAACAAATAAGGAGCTAAATAGCATTCGCTATTTTGTAATGAGGATCAAGGTCTTATTAATAAAAAACCTAGTGTGGACCAGGGAGAGACTTTGGACAAACCGTAGAACTTATGACAAATCAATGATAAATCAGGTCATATCATGACATTAAAAGATGTTTAAAGGTCAGAATTTAACTATACAATTTCTATACAAGTTCAAATTGCCAGATTTTATGGCGATCCAGATGACCTTAAAAGTCATGTTTTGAGGAAACCATGAACATTACAGCATCTCAGATGGAAAAATGGTGTAGGTCTAACTGAAGTGTTTTTCTTCCTCTCGCCCCATGTAGTACCCTCTCACCATGCTGCTCCTGTTTGTTGGAGACATCTACAGCTTGCTGAACTTTATGAGCTTCCTGCGCTGGCTCTTCATCGGGCTGGCCGTAGTCGGACTCATCTACATGCGCCACACGCGACCCGAAATGCCACGGCCGTTCAAGGTAGATCATCCGAACGCTACAAGAGTTTGCACTACAGCAGCAGCAGCATTAGTAGTGTTGAGTTCTTGATTCTGATTGGTCAGATTTTAATGTGTTAACATTTTTAAAATAACATGTCACATGGGAGAGGACATGTATGTCCTATATATGAGGACATTTATGGAAGCAGTCTCTAGTGAGTAGCCCCCCCCCCCTCCCCTCTTTTTTTTTTTAAAGGGACCTATCATGCAAAATCCACCTTTTAGTAATGTTTAGACATTCAGATAGGTCTACAGACTACAGCATGTGTGCAAAAAATATATATAAATTTTTTTAAAGCTTTTTTTTTGTCCTCTTTTTTTTTTTCATTTTTGAATTGACCAGGGTTTTAACAAGCCGATTAGATTTCCGCCCTGTTGTGACCTCATATAAGAATAGCCCCTCCAACAGCTTGTTTCTCTGGAGGGATGTGGCTCAGTGCTACAGTATCTCAATTACATACATTCATGCTTTGTAAGAGCTCGGACACCTGTAGAGGTGGGTAGATTAGCCAAACATTGTACTCAAGTAGGAGTACCTGTACTTCGAAATAATATTACTCAAGTAAGAGTAAAAAGTATTTGATGAAAAGTACTGAGTAACTGAGTTTCAATTGTAATGTCTGATTTTTTTTTATTTTTTTTAGAAAGACAAAATGATAAAATAATGTACAAATTCTGGCATTTGCAAATAATTATATAAATGAAATGAATAAAATAAAATAGATAAGTAAAAATAAATAAACTTTACAAAGGGCGGAAAATTAAGGAACAAGAAACACAAATGTCATAATCTCACCTTTTACGCAACATAAAGCTCTTGAAATAAATCCCTACTGTGGGTAAGATATGTATGTTTGAACAGTGTAAACTATTTCCAGTGTAAGATATAATGTATATTCACTCGCCCACCAAATGGCTCAGCAGATAGAAAATAACATTAGAACATACAGTACAGTATGTACAAGAGGTTTCACTTTACCATAAACTGTATCCAGCAGAACAAACAAAAGGAAAGTTATATTTTTTAGTCTCTAGCTTATTTGCTAATTATATATATTAACATTAACATTGCAATATTAAATAAAACAGCTAAACTACAGTAACCACAACATGTTTCCTTCACTGTCTACCACAGCTGAGGATTTTTTTTCCCCTGCTATGTGTCCCCAATATAAAAAAAATGAAAAAAAGAATGATGTTTCTGCTGGGAACATTAAATCCCATTTCATACTTTTATGTTTTTTCGCTACAAATCTTTATGGTTTTGCAAATTATGAGTTGTAGACAGTAGTCATCCACAGCTGGCCAACCAGGGCTACAAATTTTTTGTACCGTCTAAATTGTCTCTCGTGTAGTCATAGTTTTTTATGATTCATAGATCCGATGTCCATTCCTTTTCATAGCTCTTGTGTATCGCACCTTAGCCCTCGTCACAATACTTTCCACTTGGAACTGGGTATGACCATGTTTTGTGTTCAGCCACAAGTGATTACTTTCCTATAAAAGCACGCCCCAAGTGTTTTATCACTTACTTTAAGGCAGCGAGTGTCACGTAATGAAAGTTGCCGGAGGTGGTGTTAAGGAGGCATGACTATTAAAACCAAGAGCCAAGAATCCCATAGAACCTCATAGGATTGTGATGAAAAGAACTTTCATCAGCATGGACTTGCATTAGCATGCTAATCCCACTCACTTAACAATCAAAGCCATAAAATGTTATTATCTTCCTCTACTTCCTTGATGAAATGTAAATCAGTAGCGAGTTTCGCAGGGTAAGACGGTGAGGAACTTTATGGACTGCTAGTCATTATGAACTCAATCAACAATCTAATACACAAATATACTCCTGCCCAGAAGATCATGATGATCTTAATGATATTAAAATGCAAATGAGCGATCATGGTGAGAAGAAATTCAATCCTGACGCTAGCTATTATCATTAATGTTAATGTCTTGAGCTGTGGCTAATCTTCTCTTGCTTCTGTCTTTTTCTCCCTCAGGTCCCAATCTTCATCCCTGCAGTTTTCTCCTTCACCTGCTTCTTCATGGTCTTCCTCTCGCTCTACTCCGATCCGATCAACACGGGGATCGGCTTTGCCATCATGCTCACGGGAATACCAGCCTACTACCTGTTCATCGTTTTCGACAGAAAGCCCAAGTGGTTCCAAAACCTCTCAGGTTTGGGAAGAACATTTAATTTTATTATATATTTTTTACGCTTACAAAACAAATGTATTCAAATACATGTATGTATTCTAGCCTTGACAACACAGATGCTGATTCATATTTAATATTGTCTTCGCTTCTGCTTCTTTTTGCAGATTCAGTGAACAGATCTTTACAAATCATCTTGGAGGTTGTCCCTGCAGAGAACTGACCTTTCCAGGCACCGCTCTTGCATCACTCGGTCTTTCATTTTGTCTCTCTTATAGAACATGCTCCCTTCATCCTGCTCTCATTTTCATTCCTCTTTTATGTTTTATAGAAAACATTCCCCCGAGTGACCATTTCTCAATCCATCACACCACAAGTGAGGAATGAGAGAGACCTTTCTGTGCTTATGCAAGGAAAAAAAAAAAACTTTCAGTCTCTCAGTCCTCACTTTGCAGTCCTACACAATTCACCACACTTTTTGTTTATTTTATTTTTTGATCCCTTCTGTGTTATTCGGTCCCCATTTTGGAATATCAAATCTTCATTGGGTGACAATCAGAGGGTATAAAAAAATTAATGCAGTAAGAAAATGTTCAATAAGTAAATATCAGGTTAGAAGAACCTGCTTTTATAATGTTTATTACAGATTATGTAAAAATCAGTATTAACATTTCTACAAAAAAAAAAAAAAAAAAAATCCAACAGTGTCCTGAGAACGCACTGAAAGTTACATATATGTATATTTTTAATATTATAAAAAAATATTTATAAATATATTATAAATATCATTTTTAACCACAAGATTGAAGAAAGTATTGCACAAATGTAAAACTGTTCCATAGATTTGATGGGTTGGAAATAGCCTGTGCACTTGATATAGTTCTTAGAAAAAAAAATATATTGCTGTTCCTCAAGGGATTCTTCAAATATTTCAATCTTTCCTCTGTTGTAGCACCATGCCTAAAACTTATAAGCATGGGTGAAAGTAGGGCCGTACGGTTCGGTTTTACTAAAAGCCTTAATGGAATTATGCAGCACAGGAAAGAGGAGAGGGCAGCTGCCTGCCAAAACCCGCCTTCAAAACCAGTCACAGAATCAATAGAAAAATAAATCTGATAACGTTATGTCATCTTAAACAACACTCTGGCCACGTTCACATTACCAGCCTGAAGTGAGTCAATTCTGATTTTTTTTTTTTTTTTTTTTACCCTAATGTGTCACAGATTCACAATTTTTTTTTCTTCACAAATCTAATGTTTTTCAGATCGGATCTGAGTCACTTTCTTATGTGGCACTAGATCAGACCGTGAATGAGAACAGGCAGATCGGAATTCATGGGACTTTGTCTCTACGCATGCATGGGGTGCTTGCTGACACATGTAATTATGAATGTGAACCATCATAACATACAAATCCGATCTTCCCAAAAAATTTAATTGAGCAATGTTAGTAATGAGTTAGTAATTGATTTTAAGTCTTTCCGATTTCCCTCTAAACTATCCATGTTGTGTTTCACTCCTTCATTATTGATAGTTAACACTATGACAGGTCATGACTCACCTTTGACTCACGGCTTTGTTCATGCCTAACGTAAGCTACAAAGCTAACTAGCGTCTAACAAAGGACTGAATCCCAAATACCTCTATATACCCTGATTATGGACACTACTTGATGTGTGGAACAAGGGATTCTAACTTACACCCTACATAGTGCACTAGCTTTTAATTTCATGTCATTTGGGATTCATTAAAAAAATTACACATAACGAGAAACTTACAATATTCGCAGGACCACCCACCACCTTCATGGTTTATTCACCTCAACTTTTCACTGTATAGTACCAGTAAGAACTACTTACACCCCTGCATATAAGTGTTAACATCCATGCGTTTTTTCTAGAAACAAAAACTAAAGAATCCTTTAGAGTGCTAGCATGACATACAGTAGTATGGCACTAAATGTTCTCTGGACACTGTACTTTGGATATTTTTTCTTAGTATCTGAAAAATCTATTTCTGTACAGACAACGCAACTGAAATGTCTCTAATCTGTTTTTAGCACATTGTTCAAAAATAGGTCCAATTAATCTAATTACACTTGTTATATATGAAATGTTCATGCACTAAAAGCAATACCATGATGGTTAGCACTACTGCGTTTGCCGAGCGCCTATAGACATAACTGTGGAGAAAATGATTGATCCCAGATGTCCTGCTGTGCAAATCTGAATTGTAATACTTTCTAATGTGGATGAATTAGCAATTCATTTGAAGGGAAGTTAAAAAAAAAAGGAAAAATATGGTTGCTAGTGTCAGTCATGTACTTACTATATAAGTTGTAATCAGAAAAGCTAATTCTCAATCTCCTTCTATTCAGCTGTGCTGGCAAACTGATCGTATCATAACCCTCCGTCTTTGACATCCTGGCAGTTATCCTGGCTCTCTAGAGCTATTTAAGTGTTTTATACCTCATAAAGCAATTCCACACGGCCATTACGGGGAGGTTGAAATAGTTTGACATATTTCGTTTTTCTACTGTTTGTAGAGGTTGTAAAATGTATTGAAGTCATCTGAGTTTACGGATAGGTCAGTGTAAGTGGCTAAGGGTCTGAATATGTTGCATTTCATATTTTTCTAATTTAAAAATAAGCACATAAACAACAGGGGAATTTCATTACCTTATTTTATTATATTTATTTTTTTGCTAGCATTCGTTAAAATTAGATATCATTTTCATAAAAATAAAAAAAACATAATGTTAAAAATCTGCGATGGATTGGCACCCTGTCCAGGGTGTACCCCGCCTTGTGCCCGAAAGCCTCCTGGGATAGGCTCCAGGCC
>JAQMYL010000002.1:3436017-3451051 GCA_030014365.1 Clarias pachynema | reverse complement strand
GTGTGGGTGTGTGTGTGTGTGTGTGTGTGTGTGTGTGTGTGTGTGTGTGTGTGTGTGTGTGTGTGTGTGTGTGTGTAGAAACCTTTTAGACTTCCTTTCAGGTTAATCTATCCTAGCAAGATAATGTACACTGTGATGATGTCATATTTTACATATGGGCAGAATCTACAGGGATTAAGGACACACCCATATTTTCATACACAGCATGCTGTAAAAGGCACTCCATATCTCCATTAAAATGCATTAAAACACACTCATGATTCCATAGATTTCAAATTTCCATTTGCTTATTTCCCTTATATTCCTGTATGCTGGAAAAACAAATCCTTAGATGAACAAGAGGGCCCTTACACACAATGACATCAGCACTTTCAGAAATTAGAACTGTATGACATCAGCACTTTCAGACATCAGCATTATCACAGCAATGACGATGATGTAATAGCTATGACATCATCCCGCTGATATCATCGTGCTTGGGCCCTAATAAATTCAAATACAGAATTATGGATGGGAATACACATTTATACAGTGGATATAGAAAAGAATCACCTCCACTGAAGCCTGAAATGAAGACTCAGATAGTTGTCTCTAGTGTTTTAAAAAGGAAAAAAAACAGATTCACTGATTTGAAAAGGATCACCACCCCCGCCCCTAAAATAAGGCCAATCAAATAAAGCTAATTTCAAAAGCAGAATGAAGTCAGGATCAGGATCAGGATGTCACTCCAAGTTGGATGAAGGAGCCAGGAGGAAACTGGTCAGAGAGGCTACTAAGAGGCCTACAGCAACTCTGAAGCAGTTGCAGGAATTTATTACAAAGAGTGTTCATTGTGTGTATGTCACAACAATATCAGAAATTCTCCACTAATAGAGGAGAGCTGCAAGAAAAAACTAGTCTACAAGAAAGGTCACATGCAGTCATGGCTGAGCTTTGCAAACACACAAGTGGTCAAGTGAGAATAAAGTTGAAACAATATGTCTGGTGGAAATCCAATAAGGCTCACCATCCAAATAACACCATTCCTACAGTAAATCATTAATGCGGTATTATCTTGTTAAGAGCTGTTTATCTGCAGCACATCTGGAGCACTTGTCAGGATAGAAGTAAAATGGACGGGGAAAAATACCAGCTGAGAAATAAATCTGCTGCCCTCTTCTGAAACATTTAGCTTCCAACATGACAATGACCCAAAGCACACAGCAAAACTGACCACACAGTTGTGGAAGGAGAAAAAGGTGAATGTCCATGCATGGCCTAGTCAGAGCACAGACTGAAACCCTAGTGGAAATCTGTGGAATGACTTGAAGACTGCAGTCCACAAACCAAGATCTTGAACAGTTCTGCCAAGAAAAGTGGGCAAATATTGAAAAGTCTAAATGTCCAAAGCTTTGCGTGTCACTGAGAAGGTGATTAGCTTCATCTCATTGAGTTTAAAAGTCTGTGTGTTTTATATATATTTCTGACATTTTGTTGTTATATCTTGTTACACTTGTATATTAAAGGCCATGTTTGGTCATGTCAATATATTAACCAAAAAGCATGAGCATATCTAAATCCGAACTAAAAGATATTGCCATATTTCCATATATGGATAAAAATACACACTCCTATGTCCATGACACCATCATTGTCCAAGACACCATCATTTGAAATATCTAGTAAACTAATGTAAATAATTTCATTTATAAATGAAAAGATACAACCAGTGGTGGTGTAAGTGTGTATTGTGCCTGGGGCTTCCTTTCAGTGCCCCGGCAAAATATCCAAAAGAACAACAACAAAAACCCTTTCCATTAACATTTTATTCAGGCATTTTGAACAATAAAAATTAATTTATTATAAATAATAATAATAATAATAAGAAGAAGAAGAAGAGACCTTCCCAGTCAGTCCCTGTCGTCGCTCACAGACTAGAATCAGGGCACCAACAAGGTGCATTGACCCACATGGTGACATAAAAAATGCTCCATGCCAAAAAGTAATAGAAAATTAAATGTTAGCACAAATATTATCATCTTATAGACTTTTCTTTTTTACTACATGCTCAGTTCCACTCCAGCTAGACATCACTCTGGTTGGCTGCTCATGCCACCCATATCTAAATCCACCACTGGATACGACCATTTCCATATACCTCAAAGAGGGTCAATATATGCACTAAAAGACTTGCCTCTGTCCATATACAGTATGGATTAAAAGACAAGCCCCATGTCCATATAGATAAATTCAACAAACAAAACAAATAGATACAGACTGACCTCTTTTTTCTGAGGCTCTTTTTTTTATTTTCATATCTGGAATTCTGGGACATTCTATCATATTTTGACTAAAGACATGTTTTTTCCACACATGGACTAAAAAGATATAGACAAAACAGCACACTTGTATTCGAAAGTATACAATAAAACAACAGGTGTCTTGTACATGGACCGAAAGACTCACCTGCACTCCAATATCTACTGACCAAAGTGCACACGATACAGCCCGTAGTGTTTGATCTGCAGCGGAACTCTTTTCCTAAATCGTGTTTATTTCACAATTATTATTTGTATGCAAATCAAGAAACATGCCTCATTTACAGCAAATAAACAACTCGATGTCAGCTTGAAAAAAACCAAAGTGTTTTGTTAAGCTAATTGCTGTGTGCGTAGCTTTGTGAACAGGTTTGCTAACACCTGCCTTCAGCGTTCGAGAAAAAAAGTAACAAGAGTGAAACTGATAAACTGAGTCATTTTAGTCGCAGCAGCAGCAGCAGCAGCCGGCATCCAGGAATGTTACAACGCAAACAAAAGAGTGAAGCGCAATCGACTTTGGAAACCATTTGCTAATCATTCAGTTCAGGTTTTATTACTTCGGAGGTTTTCTTCATGAATTTTTCCATAAAGTGTACATTTTCTACTACTATTATTATTATTATTATTATTATTATTATTGTTGTTGTTGTTGTACTGCCAACTAAAGTAAAGAAACATATAATCTGATTTCATAAATAAATAAATAAATAAATTTAAGAATAGAATAAACAGCACCTACATAAATTTACAAAAGAATTTATTGGAATTTACTTACTTATTAATCATTCCTTTATTCATTCATTAGTGTATTTATTGTTAATCCTGTCTGTTGTTTGCTGTTTCACTACTGGAACTTTTACGTAAATCACCATCACAGAACAAATAAGCCTAGAGGATGAGGTTTCGAGATAACAGGCCAGCTGGCTGGCTGGATCTTTCTCTCTCTCTCTCTCTCTCTCTCTTTTTTCTCTCTCTCTCTCGTCATTCCCTCGATGCTGCACTTCCCAACATCGCCACTTGATGGTGATAGAGTGAAGCCGAACAATGTGGACCTATTAATGAAAAACACCGACCTTCATCTCGGCAAGTGTCTCATTCATCAATACGCAAACACACAAACAAACACAAACACAGACACACACACATATTAAACTTTGACGTCTTTTCCTAATATATCTATCCATCTCCTCACTCTTTCATTTCTTTCGCAGCATTTCTGGTTTGGTCTCAGATGCCCGACTTCTGATGACATCTCTTTCTCTCGGTGTGCAATAGCAGTAGTGTGTACTTAAACACAGAGCACACTCCTTCAGACATTCATATAGACTTCATCCCTCTCTCTCTCTCTCTCTCTCTCTCTTTACAATATTGCTCTGCTATTCTACCACCATTTATCACTCAGTACGGTTCTCACAGATGTTATTTTTGGTTATATCTCTGTACCCTGTGTGTGACTACATGCTGCTCTGAACAGAAACTGTAGTTATTAATATCCTCCAGTTTACTTACTGCATCCCGCTGCACTTGTGATGTGCGACTGTCACCGACAGTGTGTTAATTATTCCTTACGTTCGTAATATTGCAATGTGATGCTGAAAACTCTGTATTTCTTTTTTTAATTTCTGTATATGTGACCTCTACAGTACATATTATTACACCCTAAACAAGAAGAATAGATCAGCACCAACTGAATAAAACATAAACAGCAATTAGACTTTTCTAATATAATATTTTCCCTCTAATTCATCATTTCCCAGCAGACACACCATTACAGATACAAATATCATTGAAGTCAAAGAGGTTCATGAAATGACATCAAACCACAGCATACTGTCAAAACAGCCAGGAGAGAAGACGAGAAGACTCCTCTAGGTCTACGCTGCATTTCCCAAAACTATCGTTTTCTATCAACCACCAGATCTATCATCCATGAACATTAAAGGTCCCATATTTTACTATTTCTTTAAACAAGTTAGGACAGGTCTCAGAGCTCCCGAAGTTTGTGTGTGTGTGTGTGTGTGTGTGTGTGTGTGTGTGTGTGTGTGTGTGTGTGTGTGTTAATGCTTCAGCTGAAATACTCCTCAGATAATCCAGTTTTTATATCTCAGACTCCCTCTGGTTCACTCCTCTTCCGAAACATGGCATTTCAGTGTCTATGCAAATGAGCTACTGCTGAACTCCAGAGAACAGCAGAACCAAGCAACATGCCGAGGGAGGGGCTCTTCTTATATGAGGTCACGTTAAGGGGGAAGTCTAATTGTCTTGTTCAAAAACAGAAAAGTTTTATACACACACTGAAAACCCATCTGAATGAAAAGTGAAATTTGAATAATCGGTCCACTTTAGGATGCTTTACATTACTAGATACTCTACACCTTTGTGGAAAGGGATACACTCACATAATGTGCCTTGACACACCCTCACAAGGACCATCTAACCCTATAATGGTTTGTACAACAGCCTTGAGCCACACTAGTGGCGGTAGTGACAAGACGGCCCACTAAACCCACATAGCAAAGTATAAAACACACAACGCATACACAAACATACGCAGAAACACAAATACAACTGTGTACATTTAGATCCCTTACACTTTCTGTATTCACTTCAGAGAAGTAATACTTACAGAAGTGTTCTTGATCAAAAGACATTTCGGAAAGGATTTATAGATACCAAGAACACTTCATTATTTAAAGAATCCTTAAAGAAACCTTTTTTTATATGAGAGTGCGTACCTGTATTCATTAAATCTGAAATCCCTCATAGTTTCCTGGTTCTCTGGGGGAATCGTTGAAGGATCTATATAGAGCTACAGTATAAGCAGAGCGTTTGCACAAAAAAGCTTTGAGGAACTTACAATGCCTTAATAAATAAATAAATAAATAATCTTTATTTAAGCATGTATGCTTGTGTAGGTTGAATCTAAACTTTTCTTTAGTTTTTGAGTAATCTTTCCATAAAGAACTCTACAGTGAAATGTTCTCAGGTCAGAAATTTCAAAATGACATACAGTACATCATAACCTTTTAGAAAACTAAGAACCGTCTCGTGAATCATTAAAGATTCCCTAAAAAAATGCATTTGTAGTTCTTTGATTGCTTCCTGGTGGCAGGATTTATAACAAACCCCTGAGTGGAGTGCTTCTCTGTCAGTAAGGGTCTCTGACAGTTCTGCTCACATCATCGGTTTGGTATTAAAGTCATTTATGCAACATTAGGGGGCATTTGTTCAACGTTCTCCCATCGTCATCATCAACAGTCAACGTTGTTCTGACATCATTTCATCAATGACATTCTAACTTTTGAAATAACCGTAGACCAATGTTGTCCATAAGATTGCCAAATTAATGTCAGCACCAGGGTTTAACAACCAAAATTGTTGGATTGTGTAATTTGACACACAATTTGTTGCTGTTACAGTATATGTGTATAACTGTATATGTGGCTTTACATAAGAATAAATGAATAAATAAACATTTAATGGAAGTAGTGAGGATCGCTGGTAATGCTACTGAGTGTACGTACACAACGGTTAGAATGTAATATGTGAATTAAAAGGCAAGCTTTAACTACAGTAATTAGCCTGACAAGCTTTTAAAAAATTATATATATGTATACAGCACAATTAACAACAATTACTAGCCTCGTCATAATGCTCCACGATGCTCCACATGAAGCCTCTGATGTGTTGACTAGCAAAGAAACAAACTACATAACCTACTGTATATTCATTAAAATGTGTGGATGATAAAATAATGTAATTACAAGCCAACTCACATACCTGGGAGTGAAAAAATAAATTACCAGCTAGCTTGGTGCAGGAGCTATTGAACGTATGGCTTTTCAGGTGTAATTAAGGGATTACCTTATATTTCTAAAAGGGTTCTTTTAGAATCTATGGTAATTTTCTATGGTACCTTTAAACATTCTTTCGAGGTACAAACAAAGAACATCTAATGTTTCTAAGTTTCAAAAGACTGTTTAGCCAGATCAAAAAGAAAAACAAGACATGATCAGGAAATCTCAGATTCTGATAATAAGTATTATACACGTGTCTGGCCAGATTATAAGCGTCAGATTACTTCATTGTGTGAACACTTTTGTGCGAACTCTGTTCCCCTTTTAAATACACTGATACAGAAAACTTTGTAAGAACAAGAACTAATCTAATACAGTGATACAGAGAGTTTGCATGTTCTCCCTGTGCTTGGTGGGTTTCCTCTGGATATTCCGGTTTCCTTCCACAGTCCAAAGGCATGCAGATTAGGCTAATTGGTGTTCCCAAATTGGCTGTAGTATATGAAAGAGTGTGTGTATATGGATTGGTGTGTGTATAGGTCTTGGGTGTTAGCTGATAGGCTACATGATTTTTTTATTTTTTTTTTTGGTGAATCATACCAGAATATGTAGTCTCAGCTAGGAGTCTGGTTTCTAAGCATAGTACAGCATGGAGCTCTCAATACTGGCAGTTTTACATTTGAGAACTCAATCCTGTGAGAATCTCTCTTCAGCATTCGACAGCGCAGACTATTCTGGGATGACAAGCCCCTCCGGCTTTGAAAGGTTCTGCTGGAGGTGGTGAGCCTTCATCCAGGCTGAGATATCCATAAGGTGAGCTGAGACGGAGGCATCTTCGGAAGGCAAGGACAGGCAGAACCGGCAGAGTATCATCGGTATTAGGGGCGATAAGAAAAGCCCCGAGTCTGGATGACAGTTCAGTACGCAGTGAGAAGAGGTGAGAAGTGAGCACATTTAGCACTCTTAGACAATGGATGCATGAAAGTTTCAGAAACATCTCAGTGAAGGAAGGAAGAGACTGCATTAAAGTGGAGTGCGTGGGTAGAGTGAGAGGCTGAGAGGATGACTGGACCCCCTGGCACTTGGTAAGGGCGTCAGTGCCTCGGCCAGCTAATGAGTTCATTGAGAGTCCAATCAGGCCGCGGTCCGCTGCAAGCCCACACACTTCCTCTTATTAAACTCACCGTATTTCAACTCTTAGAATTTTCAGAATGCACGATAATACTGGAGTTTTTTTTTTCCACCTTCCACGAAATGTAAGTTTGATTTTCTGTACGATGCCTAAATTCTGATAATGCATGGACTAGTGGCCTGGGCCCAGGATGCAGACCTTAGCAAGAATTTCAATGGACTGAATTGAATACTTGGTAAAAACTTTTTTTTTTTTTCCCGAAAAAGACTGCAGCAGAGCCGATAAACATGCAGGATATATTTCAGGAGCTGTAGCTAGAACCAAACAGATGCATTTTGCAGTTTATGTAATTTTTCTAGCTGAAGGCAGCTCATTAGACCACAGAAACCAGCTACAGGGCTAAGAAGTGTTTCTGCATGTATCATGTACTGTTATAACCATAAACCTCCTGAAATCAACATGTACGGTTTTAACACAAATAATCAGTCATAAGAGAGCTGCACAGTGACCAATCCATAATTTCCGTCTCCTCAGCACTGTACGTGAGCGCATCTCTAAAAGCCCTTTGTGTGTGAGCGATGTTTGATTGACAGCCCTGGTGAGTGACATTACTCACACTCCATATCCCGCACCGTGATTCATGTCACTGTGGCATTTCGGTGGCCTGAAGGTGAGTACACGGACGCACGTGTCACCTGGTTATCTCTGCACACCGGATCATACATGTGCCCTGCTCGCGTTAATGGGATTTTACGTCTACATGCACACGTCAGCGTCTCTGACAGGAGAGTGTCCTAAACTTGTTAGTGACCTATTTATGTTGTAGCAGCACTTGAAGTAAGATAGATAAATAAATAAATAAATAAAATGTCCCCAGCAAGGGGACTCTAATGTTGGATGAATGTGGTATATAGTTGTGTTGATGTTTGTGATAGTTTGAATGACTAATTCAACAAAATGATGCTGAGAAAACTCAGAATAAATGACATAAACACAACGTTGGAAGTACAACCTCAAAACAAAACCTCAAAACCTTTATTTGGACCATTTACATCAATTAACATCCATTTGCACACTGTCCGAGAACATCCATGGTCCATTACGTTTCTAAAAGGGTTTAGAATCTCAAACAGAGATAAAGACATACCTGTACACAACAGCTTCCCCCAAACAGAGTGTGTGTCTCATGTCATGCATCTCTTAGTGTTATAATTTACCTTTCTGTTTTATTTTCTTTTGGAAACATTACTGTGAGGTGCATCTTAGCTTCAAAAATTAGTCTGCTGTATTATGGCATTCATGGAGCTTCTTGTTATGTGCATGCATCTTATGCCCCCTAGGGGTCCACTGGTAAACATTGGTATTAATTCTGCCTTTGAAGTCATTTTTGCAACATTGTGTTAGGGGTCATGTGCTTAACTGGTCAATATTGCTTTGACATAATTTCTTCAAACTCATTCTAACTTTCAAAAGCAACCCAGTACCAACACTTAACATTGCAAATTAACATGAACAACAACCAAAAACCCCTGCTGGATCTTTTACTACCGTATCTTCTGTCTTTGTTCTCACCTGTGCTGATCAAATAATCTTTTGAAGACGTTTCATCTCACAGTCAAACATGATATATGTTTTTCCGCCTAAAAATCATAACATATGAGGTTGACTTTCTATACTGTATAGTTAAATTAGGTTTTAAAAATGCAAAATTGTGCCCTTCTTTGTTTGTTGGTGGAACTTTCAATGTAATGTTTGTAACATTTTGTTTTAACCTGGTAACACAGCTATGAAATACTTTTATAATCATTTATGGTGAATACTGTGTAGCAAATGTACAAATCCTGGATTCTGATCTTGAGGAGTCTAATTTTCTCATTTCATGAATGTGTTTACTGAGACTGGGTCAAAGCAGTGCTAATAGTTATAACTAAGGTCGTAACTGTGCCATTTTAACCAGTGATAGTTGTCTGTTTATCTGTTGGAATGAATATCTATTTGCACTCCCCCCCCCCTCTCTCTCTCTCTCTCTCTCTCTGTTAATTGAATTTCTTCACTGCAGTTAAATGTTACAGTTAACTTCTAGACCTCAAGACAATCTCACAGTTGTCTCAGCACTTAGGCTTTGGAACGTGGCAGCAGTGCTGAGTTCAAAAATTTCCATGTGAAAGTGATCGTCTTAAAGCGCCCAGCCTCGTACAGCTCTCCTGTTTAGCCGTCTTTGCTCACTCACGTTATTGCAGAAGTCAAATAGTTTTCATGCTAAGCTTCTCTTATCCTTACCCAGGACTTTCTACTGAAATATTCAGATGACAGATCATTCTCAATGGGATAACTGTGGCTTTTGCTAACTTTTTTAGGTCACTAGGGAAAATTTGCACATGTTAGAAAAGCTTTCAATCACTAGATAATTATAAGCTAGCTTTCACTAGCTAGGTTACTTCACTATCTGCTTTCCCTCCCTGGGTAAACAATCAACTGCTAGCTACGGTATTATTATTATTATTATTAATTTTAAGTTTAAGTTTGCACTTTCTTGTTTTGTTCTGTCACTTTGCAACATAGTTAGTCCCTTACTTGATTCACTCTCACACCCTTAACAAACATACTGTACACCCACTATCTTGCCTTTTTAACAAAAAGAAAAAAACAAAAAACATTGTTAGCTTTCTTGTCAGAACAGCTGTTTACTTGTCCCTCACCACATTTACTTTTACTCCATAGATAAACCTTTCACACCCTTGATTAGCCTTCTCTCACAATGATTTAGCATCAGGTCATTTTACAGCTTACAGTCAGAAAGTTCATTTTTAGTTTGCACTACCTAATGTTATGTTTTTATTAGTATTGTAGATTAGCGTAAATGCCACATTAGAAGTTATGGTTGATTTACCTGAACTTAGCTAGATTTGCTTTGGCTCACTAAATGAACCCAATTTAATATCTTTAATTTCCTAGTTTATAGTTTGGTATGTCTCTCGCTAGGTTGCGTATTCCTTAATGCTTTTGCCAACTAAATGAACTTTTACCCTTTAGAATAACTTTCACTCACTAGAATAGCTGCTAATTGCTAGTTTGCATTCACTCCCTAGATAAACTTTCACCTATTTGCTATGCTTTCACTCACATGATTAGCTTTTTATCATTAGATTAGTTCAAACTTCAGGTTAGCTGTGACTCAGAAGATTTGCTTTCGCTAAATAGACCATGCACCTGTTAGAAAAGCTTTCACTCTCTAGATTATAGCTTTCACTTCATAGTACAGTACTGTATACTCGTCATGTACTCGATTGACTATCAGATTATGTGTTGTTTTTTGCTAGGTTAGCTCTTATCCAACAATTAAATTTTTAGTAAATCTAATTTTTTTCAGTAGATTAGCTTACATGTCACATTAGCTGTTTAGTTTAATGGAACTTGCTTCGCTTTTCTAGATTTGCTTTGGCTCGCTAAAGGAACTAATTTAGGTTACCTGTTAATCATGAGATTTGCTTCCATTCCTTAGATACTTTTACAATTGTGATTTAATCCCTGCTGAAAAAAACAGCATAGACACAAACCTTTTATATAAATGCACTGGGAGTAAATGCATATTTTAAGTAATGAATTGAAATCATTTAAAACTGAAAAAACCGCAGAGACCAGCATGGTCACCAGCTTGGCCAGCAATTATACCAGCATAGGTTGTGTTTTGGTGCTGGTATGCTGGTCACCTTACTGATGCTGGTCTCCAGCATACCAGCATTTATATAAAAGGTTTGTTTTGTGTTTTGGACAACACAGCAGATATTTAATAAATGTAAAATACTGTATTTACATGTTTTAAGTAAATGAATTATTTCTGTCTCTTGTATGTAAATGCATTTAAAGATAACACTACACGGTCCAGGTATTTACATCACACACTATTTTCAGTACTAGCTATTAAAATACAGATAATGAGCTAAAATGGTAACCAATTTTAACTACCAAAACCTTGCTGGTGGCCCAGTAAAAGTACCTTATTGGTGAACTTATCAGCACATTTACGCTGGTTCACCAGCTAAACCAGCACCAGACCGTCACCACCTAGCTGGTGGTAAGGTTTCATCAGTGTAGATATTCTGGTCTTCAATCAGTTACGCTGGTTCACCAGCTAAACCAGCTTCAGACCAGCACTAAGCAGATTTTTTAGCAGGGAGGTTTTCAGTCTTCACCTGCTACAGTTGCTAAGATATTTATCTTCAAGTTTATTTAGGATAGCTTTCATTCACTAGATTCACTTTCGCTGATTAGATGAACTTTCACATGTTAGAAAACATAACGCGCATTTATTTATCTTGTTAGGTTAACTTTAATTTTTTTATTTGCTTAGTTTAGATTTTCTTATTATGGTTGTTCACAAGGATAAACAAAAACATATTTTCATCAAACTTTATTATATTTGATCAAAACATGATCCAAGAATAAAGCTAGAAAAACAAGTAAGATTAAAACACACACACACATACACACAAACAGATGGATAGATGCAATCTCCAGCCTTCAGTACAGACAGGAAGTGGTGGGCTGCTGGCAGGAAGAGGAGCGCAGAGCTGCTGATCATTACTAAAGGAGAGCAGCAGACGTTTATCGATGGTCTCCTGCAGAGTGATGGAGCATGACCGAGCTGGTGTGTTTGATTAATACAGACCAGAGCTGGCAGCCTGTGTGACACATTAGGGGGGAAAAAAATCTCTCTCTCTCTCTCTCTCTCTCTCTCTCTCTTTCTCTCTCTCTCACACACACAAAGTGTCAAACTTTCCAGATATGAGCTGAAGTCAGCAGAAAACTCAACAGTCCACTCATTCAACAAAAAGCAGCTGAGGAAATGTGAGAAAGTTTTCTACGTACTGCCACAAGAAAAAAAAAAAAAAACAGGAGTTTATACAGGTTCAGCAGCTGTGCACATCTGGAACTGTGAAGTCCTTTATTAAGAATAATAAACACTGTTGTTTGAGTTTAATTTCTCACAACCTCAATTTTCCAGATGGTCTCACTTTGTGTAAATATGCCACCAAATTAGGTGTAAATTAGCGATGTGCGTGTAACACGGCTTTGCCAGTTGTGTGATTTCCCGACAGAATTCGGTCATGTTTGTTGTGTTCCCATTATCACTATCGGGGTTATAAGGTTCCGCTGAAAAACTTCAACTATCATTCATTAGATTTGCTTTTTACAATTATGATGGATGATGGAGGATAGTGATCACACGCTTGGTTCTCTTTCTCTTGCCAGTTTGTTGTTCTCCACTAGGTTTTTAAATCGAACATTTCAGTCACCGCTGTACAGTAGCATTCTCTTGCTATGTTAGCTTCAGCTAACAAGATGTAAGATGGATGTTCAAGTCAAACTAGGACTTCTGACTGTGCAGAATAACAGAACACAGTTATGAGAGTAAAAACTCCCTGTATTTCTCTGTATGATCTCCTGCTATGCACTAATCACAGTGTTCCACTTGGATATCATTGAGGTAGGAAGTTTTCTCAGTACTCCCCAGGAACTCCTTTAATGGCCCAAACATGTGGAAATGGATTGGAGCGAGGACAGGACTGTACAGCGGAGTGGTGTTGGTGAATGATTGTGTGTACAGTTCACACAGACAGCATCTCTTTCTTCTGCAAGTTGGTGACAAGTTATCCATCGATTTTCAAGGATCAGGTGTTCCACTCGCTGAATGTTCACGGAAACGACTGCATCGGGTTTCGAGCCACCTCGGCTGGGATCGTCACTCACAGACAGCTTTCCTTAAAAACGTTCGCACCATTCAAATGATTTACTGCGTTCCATTATTTATGAGCCTGCTTAAAAATAATGGGATGTGTATGTACTGTATGAAAATGGCTGGTAATTCCTGATACTGATACTTTTATCAGACCTCTTGGGTTAAAGCTGAAAAGCTTGACTTTCATTTTTTCATTTGGACTTCAGTGTTCCAGGAATCAGATTTATAATATCTTAAACATTAACATTTAACAGGTGTTAAATTAAAATCTCTCGAATTGTAAAGTCCTTACAGCAGCAATCTTATCATGAGTCCTGTCTGTTCCTATATTGGTCACCATGTCCCTTATCTCCTTTTCAACTTAGGTAACGCAATTTTCTAGCACATGCTTTGGCAAAATGTCTTTCTGCTGTTTTTAGCACGGCCATATCAAATGACTGCCGTTTGCCATTTGTTAGATGTGACTCACTTTCAGAGGCATTTTCAGTGTTTTACCTTTAATGTATTCCTGTAAAAATAGTTCCCCTTTAAGGTAGTTTGAGCAGACAACTTTGTTTTTATCCAAACTTCCATCTGAAAGCTTTTTACTGTACAATGAAACTTCGCCGTTCAGCACACCTGGTGATGTTTCCTCAGTCGTTATCACACACAGACGGGTAACCGTGATACGATTATGGGAAGCCATTAGAATTAAACTTGGTCATATGATTAATTTGCATTAAAAAAATAGTAATGCGTTAAAATGACTAGACTTACACTATATTGTCAAAAGTATGTGGACATCCGCCCATCACACTCATACTGTATGCGGTTCTCACTGTAACTGTTTCCACAAAGTCTGAAGGACATTTTCAGAAGCCAAAACCTGATCCAAACCTGTGTTTAAAGCCAGTTCCACGAAGACACAGTGTGTTAAAACCCCCTGGGGTCGACAAACCCGCTGGTGGGATATCACTTACATTTTTTTTTGTCCCTGATAAAAGCGAAAAGCACTTCAAATGCTCCATCATTTTTGATCGTACACATAAGTCCACATTGGATCCTACGCATATACAGGTACATCCATTGGAAACTGTAAAGAGTCCACTGTAATTTGTGAAAACATTGTGATTTTGTAAAATATATACAATAGAAAATACACAGCGTGCGCTTTCAGCCGTCTCAGTGTCCATGAATATCTTTCTGAAATGCATCAATAAAATGAACTGAAACTCAGCGCAGTCATGAGCAATATATCTACAGAAAGTGTCGACTTTTAAATGAAAGTCAAAACAAAAAACAAATATTCTCAGATTATGTAACCTGTAGAAAACCAAGGTTCGAGTGGAAGAACTTGAACTTGAGTGTCCCGCACTTTTGGGATGAACTGGAACTGGAGCCTCTCCGACATCCCGACATCAGCGCCTGAGCTCACTAACGCTGCTGTGGCAGAATGAACACACACGATCCCTACAGATCTGCTCCAAAATCCAGCGGAAAAGATGAGTGGAAATTATTATGAACAGTAAAAAAAAGCATTAAATCTAGAGCGGGATGTCCAAGAGGACACGTGGGTGTGATTGTTTTCTTCATTACCGGACTCGTGTTTCGCTGTTACAGCTATGTGCTCGATGGTTGCAGCATATAAACAGCAGATTTACGCACCGGGCCGAGCCGTTTGTAGCCGGTACAGGTGATGTTTGCGTGACGGATTACAATCACGTCTTACGTAAGACCGTCTTGTGATATCCGTTATAGGGAATTTCATCAAGTCTGGAAAAAGTAACGTGTGTAATTAGAGAGTTGGTTATAATTACACACACACACACACTCAAGCACAGAGCAGTCCTGTCAGTAATGTTCAATCTCAACTTGACATCGGTTATAAATCTTTGTGTGTGTGTGTGTGTGTGTGTGTCTTTTCACTAATGAAGCCCAAACCTTTTTTTTTTTATATAAGACTCGATCTTCTATATTGAGTTTATATTTTACAGCAACGTCTGGAAGTGACATTTAAAGAGCAATTCAATTTGGCTATGTATCTCCCAGAGCCACACACACACACACAAACACACACACACACACACGG
>JAQMYL010000002.1:3413059-3428274 GCA_030014365.1 Clarias pachynema | reverse complement strand
TGTGTGTGTGTGTGTCTGTGTGTGTGTGTGTGTGTGTGTGTGTGTGTGTGTGTGTGTGTGTGTGTGTGTGTGTGTAATGAAGGAAGAGAGAAGGGAAGTTTCTGGCGATTTGTAATACATTATTTTGAATTTGCTCATTATTATAAATTCAGCATAAAGTCATGATGATTATCAGTTTCAGTACATTACACACACGCGCGCATTTCTATCACCAGGGTCTAAACATGGTGTCTGTTTCTAAAGAGCGCACACAGATCCATTAGCATCTGTGAGTAAGTTGCATCGAGACGCCCCACTGCCCTGATCCCCCATCTACAGTGATAATGATGTCATGGACTGTATAGTTATTTATAATGTAGCTGAGCTTGTTTCAGGCCTTAAACACTATTGCTGACTGTCCTAAAACTTATAAAGTATTTATAAAGTCTTACTTGTCTTTTGCTCCTAGCTACAGAGTTTATTATATTAGCGTAGGAAGCGAGCCAATATCTGCTAAAAAATAACTAAAGAAGGGAAGAAGAGATAGATGGATGAAGGGATAATGGATGTATTGATGGGTAATAAATGAATAATAGATTGATGGCTGGTTGGTTGGATGAATTACATGCAAAGAAAAAAGATAAACACTAGATGGATGCTTAGAGGGATGGATGGATGTACTGTATGGATGGATGGATAGATGGATTCATTGAAGGTAAATGAATAAGTAAGTAAATTAATAATCAAAGTTTGGATGGATGGATGAAGAAAGGTAGGGATGGATGAACAGATGATAGATTGATAAATTATAGCGATGAATAATTGATAAACACTGAACGGATGGAATGAATTCATAATAGATGGAAAGATGGATGAAACTAATGCATGCACACTAGGTGGAAGTATGGATGGATGGATTAAAGAAGAACAAATGAATGAATCAATGAATGAATAATAGGCAGGTGGATAAACAGTGAATGGATGTACAATAGATGGATAAAAGTTGGATATATCCATGTATAATAAATACATTGGGGTAGAAAGAGTGAATGATGGACGAATGGATAGCTGGAAGAATAGATAGCTAATTGATGAACATTAAATGTAGGCAGAGTGGAATATATGTATGGATGGATGGATAGATAAATGAAAGGGATGTATAATCAATAAACACTGAATGAATGAATGATGGAGTAAATTAATTAACGCTATTATTAAGATCATTATTATTAATATAACATAACATAAATTAATAAATGCTATCGATAGATGGTTCAATGAGTGGATGGATGGATGATGGATTGATGGACAGATAAGTGGATAATTAATGAACGCTGCTTAGATAAGTGGATGGATGGATGGATGTGTTTTTAAATAGATTAAAGGAGAATAAGTAAAATAAGAAATTGATTAATTGATTAATTAATTACTTGAGGATAAGTGGGTGAACACTGAATGGATGTTCAATAAATGGGTGCAAAATGTATACAGATTGAATGTATTTATATTTAATAGATGAACTGGATGGATGGATGGATGGATGGATGGATGGATGGATGGATTTATAACTAGAAGGATTGATAGCTGGATTATTGGATTAGATAATAGATGAACACTGAATGTATAAAGGGAGGGAGGAATGGATGTTAGATGGAAATTTTTAAGGGATGTATAATCAATACACACAGGATGAGTGAATGATTGAGTGAACTGATTTGATGATTTCATTTAATTAATGAATGTATACTAGTTATATAAAAGTTTCCATGGATGGATGGATGGATGGACAGCTAGATAGACAGATTAATGGATAATTCATGGAAACTGCTTAGGAAAGTGGATGGATGGATGGATGGATGGATGGATGGATGGGTGTTTTAATATGTATATTAAATGAGAATGAATAAATGAGTGAAAATTATGTACAGTGGATGGGTGGAAAATTGATGAATATTGGGTGTATTTATATTAAATGAATGAACCAGGGTAGAATAAGTGAATGATGGATGGATGATTGAATGAAGAAAGGAATGCATGGACACATGGATGGATTGATGGATGGATGGCTTGATAGATGGATAATGATTAAACAGATTAAAACTTGATAGATGTGTGAATAGAAGGATGGATGGATGGATGGATGGATGGATGGATGGATGGAGAACCATTGTAGCGAGCCACCAAATATGGTGCCTCACCATACAGAAAGTTCGGCAGCAGATTGTTAGGTGGAGATGGTGGATGTGCGTCTGCTCCTGTGGTATGTAAATGATGTTAATAGTGAAGGTTGGAGTAGAGAACATCACTTTACTGCCCCCAGAAGCTTCCTGTGGCAATAAATCAGCCATTTTTAACTTAGACAAACTCAAGAACATAATATGTATTCGTTCACAGCTAAAACTTTTTTATTTTGAGAATAAATGTTGAAAAGAACATAGCTACGTAACTCAATAGTAAGCCCTCGAGACCCTTTTGCTTTGATTTAGTTATTAATGCAGAGCTGGAAATTTGAATAATAAAGAGCTCCTCAAAACTCAAGTGTGTTTGACGAGGGGTAAAGAGAGGGTGGGTGGGTGGGTGGGTGTTGGGGCTTCATAATATTGTTCATCCTTATTTGAAGAATAAGCTCGAAAAACAACAGCGAATTTCAATGAACCGTGTCCTGATGAGAGAGAATGATGGTGTGTGTGTGTGTGTATGTGTGTGTGTGTGCATATGGGGATGAGGGATGGGTAGTCGGTGGCACAGATGTGTGCAAATCCACACCTCAAATGAGGCAAATCATAAGCCGCGGGATACGGAATAATGCGCGGAATGAAACGAACATGCGGGGGAGAGAGAGAGAGAGAAAGAGAAAGACTGAGAAACAGAGGGAAAGGGTAAAAAAAATGAGATGAGAGAATGACTTGTACACTTGGGAAGGGCCTTGACACTTTGACAGAAGTAATTAAACTAAGGCTGTCTCTTCAAAACTCTCTGCTAAAAGTCCAACACAATTACAAGTGTTCAGATCAGAGGAAGGAGTCGTTCGGGGCCCGTCCCTCTCCACATCTCTTTCCGTACGCTTCTTTTGATTCTGACACCAATTAAATTTGTGGAGGAGTGAGCGCAAGAGCACGGTGCACGCTTAGAGAGAAGAGAATGAAAGAAAAACACAAAAAAGAGCCAAAGAGAGCGACTGAGGTTGGAGACTTCTATCGTTTTACTCCCTAATGAAAAAAATAAGCACGCATTTGATTCCAAATCCGGCTTGAGACTTTGTTGTTGTTGAAAAATGGCTGGATCAATCAGTCTTGATTTGTTGGAGCCTACTGTATGAGCAATGAGAGCACCAGAAAGCTCTTTGCCTGTTCTGGGAACTTGAGGCTCCTCAAAGCTAGCCCGAGGCGACAGCAGTCATGATAGAAACCTCAGCTCCTCTGGACCAGACCAGAGGCTCAGGGCTACACCAGGGCATTTCGTTAGGAAGAAGGAAAAAAACAACGTTGAACTTTTCTACGTTCTTAGAGTGAGGCCAAAGGAAATGCAATATGTAAGGAAGAAACCATCTGCTCTTCCAGGAAGCAGTCTGAAATGGGGCGGTGTGATGAAGTGGAATTGCCGAGTTACGGTTATAAATTGCTGACACTGGAGACTCCTTCTGTAAAATGTTAATTAACCATCTCCTAACAGAAATCATCACCTTATCAATGAGTACACTGATCAGCCTACACATTAACCTTGATCACCAACTACACACCAGTAAACGATTGACAGGATCATGGGCACCTCATGACCACAGGGAACAAAAGCCAGTCCATCTGGTCCAATCCTACAGAAAAGACAATGAAGACCAACTCACAGCTTCTCGAAAGAAAGGCACCACAACTCACCAACCACAGAGTCCAGCAGGCCCCTGTCCTGACCTTCAAACTCCCCAGATGCCAATCCGATGGAAAACTCATTGGATGCTCCAGACAAACGAGCCTGATTCATAGCGGATCAAACCCGCAGCACCCAAAGGATCAGCTCCCTACATTCTGGATCCAGAGACCCCAGAGGTGCCACGTTGACACAAAAGCTTGTAATAATGTTAATGTTATTAATGTTATGGCTGCCCAGTGTCTTCATTAAATAACACCTGAATTTTTTTATCTATTTATTATTTTATTAGCCTTAGAATATGAATCACATCTACTGTACAATTCTGTGTGGATGAGCTGTTACTAAAGAAATTATTATGCACAAGCTGCCATTTGAAATAAAGTCGTAACTACTGCTTATAAAGGATGAAACCTCATGTAAATTACAATTCCATTAATTCTCTAATCAGTCCTGCATCCTGTCCTTGTCGCATAAAATGCTGAAGTTAAGGGCTTCAATCGTTGCTGCTGTGCGAGGAGGGTGAGAAAGAGTTACAGCCTGTGCATCGACTGCTGTTAGGAAAATGTCACATGGACCCTGGCGACATTTTTCACCGTCTGAACATTTAGATGTGGCTGCGATGTAGTCGCGAGTACACCAGCACATCACAGAAACATAATGGGAAAATATACCACCGACTCTTTCCATCATTCGAAACACTGTGACTCAGTGGACTGGCTGATGGGCTTGGACCTTAGGTCATTCTGTCTGCCTGAGCTCTGCCCTCCCCCTCTCTCTCTCTCTCTTACAATCACATACACATGCACATGAAAGCCCCAAGGCTTGAGTTTTCAATGTTTTCATCTCCTCTTTAATAACCTTATTAATCCAACAACCCCGTCTCCATCTCCTCCAACAACCCACCTCCACCCCCTTTCCCGTCTCGATCCCTTTGAGGAAGTGCTGACCTTAAAACTGACCAGTGTTTGAGGACGGACGGAATGGCTTGCGGTCACATGATTTATCCTGTCATAATACGCTCCCGTCAGCTACGCAGATGGACTCATTTCAGTGATTCATTTGATTCGTCAGTCTGGATGTTGGTTTTACTCTCAGGGGGTTGCGTTACACTCCGTGTCGAGGTTTCGGAAGTTCTCGATGTGTCCTTATCGGTTTATTCTGGGTTCTTCAGGTCACTTTTTAAACTTATACCTAGATGCACAAATGAGTGTGTAAATGGATATATAATACACTGGGATGCTATCTAAGTAAAATAAGTGAATTATGGATGGATGGATGGATGGATGGATGGACAAATGGATAGAGGGATGGGTGGATGGTTTTCAACCTTGCACTTAGATGCAAAAACGAGGGTGTTAATGGATTTATCCATGGTGTATCCAAATCTCAGGAACCATGTGCCTGGGCTTGGCTCCTGATCTGCTGGCATGAAGATGAACGGATTGGATTAATTGCCTGTCTGTTGGGTGATGCCTCATGTGTAACGGACAATGCCCGGGTCTAGATGTAAAAACCTGGACATAAATCTTTCAACCTGCTGGGGTTAAATACTCTCAGGTCTTCAAACACGTCAGTTTCTGACTCATTGATAAACAGAGGGCGGATTTGTTCATCCACATTGCACTTGTATTGTTCCTCTGTGCACTCGTTTGCTCTTCTTTTCTTTCTTCTTATTGCGGTTTGCAGTTCTGATGTGAGCATGTGTGGGAGTTTCCTTGAGTATATATATATATATATATACATAATATACAGTGTATATATATATATATATATATATATGTAAAACTCAAGCCTTGGGGCTTTCATGTGCATGTGTATGTGATATATATATATGTGTTAAATTGGGGCAAATCCCACCCCTAACCCCTTGTCCCATCATCCCCACGGCAACTGAGCTGTCAGAAGGCGTGGATGCCTCACACCCGCACGCCGCACCCAACCATCGCCCCTTCAACTCTTCCAGCTCTGACAGAATCTCTCTAACCTTCTCTTTCTCTCTGTCTCTGCCTCTGTCTCCCTAGGCTGTGGTGTATGCATGTGTGTTTGGCTGGTTGGCTGGGTGCAGATGCTACGTGCCCACTCATAGTGCCAGCCTGGTGCATTCTGTGGGATTTGGAGTCTTTGAAATCAGCTGTCAAGCCATCGCAGAGTTGGGAAAAACAGCACCAGGAGACTCACCCAACTCTCGGGAGATAAGAGTTCACTCGAGGCAGGCAGGGAGATGAATTTGAGACCGGCAACACTTTGATGGAGATGCATCTGTGTATGTGTGTGTGTGTGTGTGTGTGTCTCATCAGTCACACAAAGTAACTCTATCCCCCCAAGCATTCGCCTCTGCTGTGCAAGATTTTTTCCCTCATCCCTTTACACAGATAGCCAAATGTAGAAAAACGTTTGTGTGTGTGTATGTATGTGTGTGTGCGTGTGTGTGTGTGGTCGTGTTTGGAAGACTTCAGAGCAGGCTCTCAGCCCAGTAATTCTGACTCTGATGTTTCCAGTGTGTGATGTTATAAATTAAGCATTCATGCATTCATTTGTCAATTAGATTATAAATTAATTAATTGATTAATTTCGTCATTTATTTTACTCAGCCAGGCCTGTGGAGATGTGAGGCATCAGATACTGTAAGCTTGGTGGTAAAGTGGGATGATGGACCTTTGGTACACTGTAGTCAGTCATGTGAAATAAACTTAATATTAAGTTAGATACTTAGAGTCTGGCATGTGTGTGAGTTTTATTTGTGTGTGTAGTAACTGAATTTACTTTAATGTCTATAGTGCTCATTCTGTACAGGGTCACAGAGTCTAACTCTAGCTGCCAATCCATCACAGAGCACATACACATACACACACACTCCAGGCAATTTGGGGAGACCATTTTGCTTAATCTTTGGGAGAAAACTGGAGTACCCTGAGGAAACCCACCAAGCACGGGAAGAAAATGCAAACTACTGTACATGTAAACAGATCCGAGGGAGGAATTGAACCCTTGACCCCGGTGGTGCAGGTAAACGGTGCTAACCACTATGCCACCGTGCCATCTCACGTACCTGTTGAAATAAGTTAACCAAAAATCAAATATAAGATTATTAAGCTTATTTCTAGTCAAATGTTTCTAAAATCATAAGCCTATTGTGAGGTTATTTTTCCTCTTTCAAAAAATTATGTCCTGAAACAAATAAAATTATCTGTCAGAACAATTTTTAAATTTTTTATTTTAATAAACCACGATTAGAAACAAGCATGATAAACTTACAATTGGTTTGTTGTGATCTTAGTTTTAGAAAGTGTAGACAGACGTAACTACAGTGTATTCAAGGTATTTTCACTGGCTAAGATATCGTTTTTTACGATGCTCGCTGCATGTTTGGTTCACTTCCTGACATCGAGTCGATTCAGAAGGGATCTCTTTCTCAGTGTTATCAAACCACCCTGGAGTTCGCCTGTTTACTGCCTTCCTAAATTGGTTCTTGCTTTTATGTTACATCATTTTGTGTTCGACAGCAAAGAAAAACAAGACACTGTTTCAAGACTTCTGTTTCAGAACAGATTTTTTTTTTTTTATTGAAAACCTTTGTTTTGAACAGTTAGGAAAAATCTGGCAACCTTCAGGATTGAACTAGACACAAATTATTTGCTTAATCTAAACATAAGAGCATAGGAATATAGGAACAAAACCATGGAGTGGACATGCTGAACTTGCATCTATGAAGAAAAAAAAATGCATTTCAATCAAATACCACTGGTGTTCAAGTCAAACCGGGACTTTTGATTTTTTAGTACTATTGATTTTAGAACAAAATTATATAGTAGACATGTGAACCTAAAAAAAAGAATGCATTAAAGCCAAATACGAGTACGTTCAAGTCAAACCGAGACTTTTGGATGTACATCATAACAGAACACAGTTATGAGAGTAAAAACTCCACACTAATGTACTTTTCCCAGCGGTTCCGTAGTGCTTGGATACCATCATGATAGAAAGATTTCTCAGTACCATGATCGGACTCTCTGCTTCACGTCTGAAACACTGGCCTCCTAGGAACTCCTTTAAAGGTCCAAACATGTGGAAAAGGCTTGTGGGGATGTGGCAATAACTCCAGGCTGAGTTCCTATAATGTACGAGTGGTGTTAATGAATGGTTCTATGTACAGTTCACACAGACAGATGCACTTCTTCCGCAAGTTGGCAAAGCTATTTTTCAAATAGTGGGCTTTTTTTTTTTTAGCCTAATTTTAAGGCTAAATATTCATAGGAACAACTGCAGTGATCTCTGAGCCACCTCGGGCGGGCCCGTCATACACGGTCAAGTGGCCTTCTTTAAAACATTTGCACCATTCAAATGTTGTATTGTGGCTTTGTTGTTTTAAAGAGTCTCATCAGCGTACTGTCCTCAATTACATTTCCGCCTTCATTCACCTGAAATTTTATCACAAATCCCGGTTTGACTTGAACACAGCTCATATCGTAAGTATGCTCCAATCAATCAGAAACAGAGCTATTGTGCTATCCTTCTTTTCCTTCCTAACTCTGCTATTTGGATCATTTCTCCAATCACATCTCCCACTATTACCTTCTTCATCTAAAATATCGCACTAAATTTGCAAAAAATTAAAAATAAATGAAAAGGCGTATAGATCATATTACTGAACAACACATTTGTGTAGAAAGTGAAGGGCGTCAATACTTTAATCATAGGTGAATAAGCGAACAGAATGTGGAAACTGTGAGACATTTAAACACTCACTTCTGTGCGTGTTTAAGATGTAAGGGGTGCACAAACTTCCTCACAGTAACTAATCAATAACTTTTTCTTCTTTTTAGTGAATTAAATGTGTGGAAGAAGTGAACAATACAGCAGAAAGTCTTTCGCTCTGTGTGTGTGTGTGTGTGTGTGTGTGTGTGTGTGTGTGTGCACACCACGCAGTCTTTACCTTCATTAAAGGTCACTCATGAAAAAAAGAGCGCACAGAGCCTTCTCCCAGCATGCTCTGCTCACAGCAGAAATATAATACACTCGAGGTGTTATTCCTGAAAATGAAACGTTGCTGCATTAAATCATTTGTTTAATAAAGTTAATAATAATGTATGTAGTAAATAAATTCCTTTTTTTTTTTTTTTTTTTTAAATATCAGGAGTCGGGACCAAAAATTTTGAGCTGAAACGCTTAATGACAGAAAGCACTGATTCTTATTATAGGTTTTTCTGATGTTGAGTAAGCTTCCTGTAATGATTAAATAATGCAGTTTGTACACAAGATGGTTGGCGTGTGTAATCTGTAGTCATTTGGAGCACTGCTGGTGCAACTCAGTAATTAACACTACATATCCGCACGGTACGGTGCCAATGTAAATATAGCACCATGTGATACAATGATGGCAGTCGAGCTGTGAGTCAGTCATCAGTTACTCTCAGTCATGGTCTGGAGAGGAGCCAATCACAGGAGACTTAGGGCACGGGGTGGTGCGCACCCTGGATGGGGTGCCAATCTATCGCAAGACACACACACACACACACACACACACACCCACAGGCACACGATCATGCATTGCATGGGCAATTTGGGAAGCCTAATCTACATGTCTTTGGACTATGAGAGGAAACCGGAGCATCCAGAGGAAACCCACCAAGCACTCTGAAAGTGTGAGGCAACAGTGATAACCACTAAGCCATCATGCCACCTTTTTGAAGTATTAAACATTACTAAAATGATTGAATAAACATTGACTTATGTTGTTGATTGTTTAAATGACAAAAAAAATAATAATTCGAAAAAAAATCTTCTGCTCCACACTCCAGTCCAGTAGGTGGTGGTATTTCACCAATCGCGCATAAACTTTCCAAGAAGAAGAAGAAGAAGTGGTGAACCAATGGCAATAACAAGGGGATTGGAGCTGATTGTATTTTCTACCAAATCTATATGTTTTTAAGGAATTTGTCAATTTTAGACCATTTAACCTTTTTACATTTACTCAAATAATTCAAACATATGAATTGATTGTAAGTCAAAAACTATGCCATGAATTTAATGAATCAATAAAACCGATTTAAATTGTTTTTTGCCTGCCTCATGTGTGTGGAGTTTGTATATTCTAGCCATGCTTGGTGGAATTCCTCACACACATGCAGATTAGACTGCTCCCATTAGGGGTTGCCACAGAGGACCATTTTTCTCCATCTAACTCTGACTACCACACTTTCCCTTTCCACTCCAACCTCCTGCATGTCCTCCCTCACCAAATCCATTAACCTCCTCTTGGGCCTTCCTCTCCTCCTCCTGCCCGGCAGCTCCATCTCTAACATTCTCTTCCCGATATACCCCTCATCCCTCCTCTGCACGTGTCCGAAACCATCTTAATCTGGCCTTACTTACTGTACCTTAGTCCCCAAACCGTCCTACCTGCACTGTCCTTCTAATATACTCATATACAAACCGTGTCAATTAGGCTAATAGGTATTCATAAATTGCCCATAGTATTGGCGTGTGCTCTGCGATGGATCGAGACCCTGTCCCGATTGTACTTTGTGCCCAAAGTCTCCTGGAATAGGTTCCATGCCCATGAGTGAGGAACGTGGAGGAGGGTGGAGCTTGGAAAAGGGCCAGGTGATGTTATTAAATTGCCGCTATATGATTGGCCAATTGGACAGTTGCAGGTGTACAAGGTTTCGTATCAAATTAGACAATGAGTGTATGTAGTGTAAATTCACATGTATTCACTATAGTGAGAACAATTAAAACATTCACCTGAGCACTTTAAAGCCTGTTACATAATCCGCTTTGACTTATTATTTAGACGAGTGAGAATAAAAGAGAAAGCAAAAGAAACTCTCCCAAAACAGAACACACAGATAATAAGAACGGCTTCTTCTCACTCCCCGCATCATTACACATTTAGCTGTGCTTTGAAAAGTAGGCCAGCAAAGTGCTGGAATCCCGGAGTGAAAGCTCAGGGGTGTCGAGTGTTTCCACCCGGGGAGGAGAACGACACCGACACGTTTACGCCTTCAAAACGTTCGGAGGAAATCTCCATACTTCAGAAGATGCAGCTCAAAAGAAAAACCAGCACAAATGCCTCTGGGTATGCGCAGAGATGGTCTTAAAAGCCAAGTCTGGCTGTCACACACATGTACGTACACACACACACACACACACACGTACACACACAAGTACACATGCACACATATTGTTTACCTTTTTTTTCCACGGGCTTTTCTTTTTCTTTTTTCTTTTTATACAGGCAGTCTGTTACATTTCAAATTCAAAGTTTTACTCCAAACCCCAAAACAGAAAATATTTCAAGATGTACTGTCGATCAATTTTACAATTTACAGTGTCCTCCACAATTATTGGCACCTTCATCAAAATGTTTTTTTAAACATTTATCCCGCTCTTCTCCATACGTGAACCCAACCCGCCAAGGGAACCAACATCCATCACACGAGGGACAGGCTAACAGCTGTGTGTCTTTCTTGTGTTTTGGTTTTACTTTAACTGTTGCATGACAAGGGGATTTCACACACACATGCAACCTCTTATTAATACCCCTACAGGGAAACAGGACATGGTTACAGGCAAACAACAGTGTTCCTGAGGGTAAAAAGCAACCAAAACATACCTCTTGCTGATATTAATAGCTTATATAGACAAAATGGTATCATTGTTAATAAATTCAAGCCAGTCGAAAGAGAATAAAAGGCTGTGTATGATGAAATTTGGAATATTGACAATGAAATATTTTATGTTAATTTCAAATATAAATCCCTATAAATATAATGTAAAATTTAAATAAATTAATATTGTGAAAATTGTGACTAACTCTTGCAACTATTTATTATAATAAGACTAATAAGCTACTGCACTGAGGAAAGAAATAATATACAAATGAATAGTTTGACAGCAAATTGAGATAAATGCAATTTTTTGGACTTTTTAATTAATTTAGGCAAATTATTTTCGAAAGACACATGGGGGAAAAATCGACTTAATCACAATTTTTTTTTTTTGCATGGTTAATGCATGTGTCGCCACACTGACATAAAAATGTATATATATTTTTCTTTACTTATTTTTTTTTTTTGCAATGCTAATCAAATCAGCACCTGCGTATCGTGGTAAGTTCATATCAGGTGGTCCATAGCGATTTCCATCCCTAGTCTAGAATAAAATTATATATTTTTTCCTTTATTTTTTGTTTTTGTTGCACATCATTATATGTTCTACTCTTAGAGGTATAAACTATCACTGTTTTTCTTGCTGCATTTTGGATCCATTATCCACTTTAATAATTACACACATAATGTTTACGAGATCAAATTATGCAGAAATATAGTTTTAAACGCTCAGCTGGGAATACTCTTTTGAATTTTTTATTTTAAACATAAACACAAACAAAAAAAATCTCAAACCTTCTGAAATAGAAATATCTCATTTTGCTGTTAAACTTTCATAAACTTTCAAAGTTCTAAGTGCTTTACTTATAAAAGTACTGTACAATAAGCTAAGAAACATGATAACAACCTACAACATGCAACTAGAATTAAGAAATATCTCAGTGAGTACCGTAGCTAATCATAGCTGTGCCATTATTATCTATGCCTTTATTATAGCCATATATGTGTGAGTTTTAACACATTTTAATGAAGATAAATACATGAATACTAACCTTAAAATGCAAGCTGGCAACAAAGTACTAACAAAAACAACAACAACAAAAAAATTGCTTATACACTGCCTGTGTGTGTCAACTAGTGACTCTTCAGATCTTAAACCGTATATTTGGTTTCTCGAATATGTCAGATAGAAAGTTAACATTAGTTCTACAATATGTACATTTTACTGCTACCAGAATATGCAGATGACCTCGCAAAAACTTTAAATCAAATAATCCTTTTATTATTGTTTTGTCATAGAAACGACCAAAAACACAAAGAAAAACATTATCTCACTCTTTGCCTATGCAACCAAGCTTAAAATGTTATTTGTATAGTTGTATAGTTGATTAATCATGGTCTGAGAGTCCTTCAGGCGCCTATTGGTAAACTCCAGACACCTGTCATGTGCCTTTCGCTGAGGAGTGGCTTCCGTCAGGTCTGATTGATGGAGTGCTGCAGAGATGGTTGTTCTCTGGACAACACTGGAGATCTTTCAGAGTGACCATTGGGTTCTTGGTCACCTCCCTGACTAAGGCCCTTCTCCCCTAGTCACTCACTTTGCCCAGGCGGCCCGCTCTAGGAAGAGTCCTGGTGGTTCCAAATAAACTTCTTCCATTGATGGATGATGGAGGCCACTGTGCTCATCTAGACCTTCAATGCTACAGATATTTTTCGGTAGATCTGTGCACGATACAATCCTGTTTTGGAGGTCTACAGACAATTCCTTGTACTTCATGGCTTGGTATGTTCTCTGACATGCACTGTTAGCTGTGGGACCTTATAAAGACAGGTGTGTGTCTTTCCAAATCATGTCCAATCAAGTGAATTTACCAGAGGTGAGTTGTAGAAACATCTCAAGAATAATCAGTGGAAAGTTCTGATCAGTTCTGATTTTCATAGCAAAGGCTGTGAATACTTATGTGATATATTTTTCTAATAAATTTTCAAAGATTTCAAACAAACTTCTTTCACATTGCCATTATGGGGTATTGTTTGTAGAATTTTAAGAAAAATATTCAATTTAATCAATTTTTACATGAGGCTGTAATATACAGTACAGTAGCAAAATGTGGAAAAAATGAAGCACCCTGAATACTTTCCAGATACATTGTATCTCTAGAGTACTACCAGTTCTGAACTATGCAGTTAACTATAACAAGTGGTACCCACACTATGAAACATCCACATGTAGTTACAGACAATATACGGTAGGCACTCTTGGCACACCTCTTCATCAGTCATATTAGTGGATCATAACTAACCGTTGTATATGTAGAAGATGGACCTTGATTACCATAAATGTATGGATCATAAAAAGGAATGAGGTCATGATCAAAATCTACACGACACCCAAGGAAAAGCTCATCATCAGGTTTTAGAGGCAATCCTCGATCTAGAAATCAAAAACGAAACATCCAGAGAGGAAATCAGAAGTGATCAGATTCACTAGAGAAATTCTACAAAATTTTGCCAGTGGTTAGAAAAGAAAGCCAACGACAGCGTTGTTTTTCCTCCAGACCTCTGATCCTCACTCTGATTTGGAGTCGGCATGTGTTACAGCAGATGTGTCAGGGAAAATGGACGAAGATTATAACCGACCCCGTGTTCAGTTCAGGCAGCGGCAATTTTTTCACCTCACATCACCGAAATTGCTGTTGGTCACTAGTGGGCGTTCCTGATTTCAAGTACTGCTGGTTGCCATGGTTTCCATGATTTTAGAAGGTATTTCTGACACACAGTACAGCACTTCTGAAAGGTTTTATTTTTCCCCTTCTTAGTTTGATTAACATTGTTTTTTAATTCATATAAATGATTAATTATGTAAAATAACATATTCACACAACCGTATGCTTAATTAAGTGTTTCTTTGAATATACATGGTTTATGCGACTTAAAATAAATGAGTTTTTAACATTAAAATGTAATTTTCTCTTTTTCTATTATAATTATGATGAACCTTCGAGAATCTTACAGCAGTTTATTATAAATAATGTATCTTACAAATCAGTACATGATGTTATGTATATTAAATTGATTATGCACTTTAGGTGACGAGTTGAAAGTTGAAGTTTGGAGACTGATCAGACTAGTTGTTGTCGACATTGTTTTGCTTTTCATTTGCCTGAAGTTTAAATCTACTGCATCACTGGCCCGCTGTGACCAGGTTTCACTCAGAGCATACAAAAGAGATTAAATACACATACAGTACAAGATATAATGTAAGGACATACATACAGTATGCATACTGTTAGAGCTACTGTAATCAGCAGGCAAAATTATTATTGTTTTTTTTACCTACAACATCATGTCCCAAAAATCATTATTATGTCTCTTAAAATATAGCAATTTAACAATGATTAGAAATATTACACAAGAAAATACGTTTTTATCCATTTAGGATTATGTGTAATGTTTTTCCCATGCTCCTGAATTCGAACCCAGAACAGTACAATTTTAAGATCATAGATCAGAGTTCAGTATGACTTGTTTTTTTTTTTACCTAGTACGATAGAGTCCAAAAAGTGTCAGAACCCATTACTTAGTGATATAACAGCTAGTATATAGTGTGCTCTAATAGATATACTCAGCAAAAAAAGAAACGTCCTCTGACTTTCAACTGTTTTTACTTTCAGTAAACTTAATATGTAAATATTTGTATGAACACTAAAAGAGTCAACACCATAAGACATAAACTAAAAATGTTTCACAATGTGTCCCTGA
>JAQMYL010000002.1:3395964-3412959 GCA_030014365.1 Clarias pachynema | reverse complement strand
TGTAAAGTTATTTGGATTTTTACAACATTATTGTTGAAATACACAGTCCTGAAAAAGGGGCGTTTCTTTTTTTGCTGGGTATATTACACTGCATACTGTATAGTGAGGTTTAATACAGAATTGTGCAGCAGCTTCTGTAGTCACAGTTATTTAAAACACAGAGAAATAATTTCAAGTCTTGACACTTTATATCAAATTGTGAATGTATTACTGACTGTATGTACCTTGTAGATTAATAGTGTGTAGTTTGTAGACGGTTTGTAGTGACAGTTTTGAGTCTTAGGTTTTTATGATTTTATAATAATCCACAGTAGCTCGTACCATTCTGTAGATACTACAGTATGTAGCCAATTAAAAGGTGATTGAAGGCATGTGAGACACTCAAGATCTCAAGAACAGTAACAGGAAATGTCACGAGCCAGGCCACTAACAGAGAAAACCCAGACCCACCTGTCCTGTTAGAAAAGTTTGACTTCTGTCTAGTACAAAGTGCTCACACTGCATTATATTGCACTATACTGTATACATTGTTCAAATCTTTAACTCATAATTCAAGGCTGTAACTATGGAAACAAAGCATTATTCGTATAAGCATATTAGAGGAACCTGTGAATGGTGGTTGCACTACTGTTAGAACTGCTGTTATAGAAAATCAACACCTTCTCAGACTCGAGGCTTAAACGTTGCTACGAGGTAAACCGAATATAAAGGCTAAGCTGATTTTGATTAGCAAAATGATTTTAAATCTTAGATTTTCCATCAAGTTTTCTGTTCTGAAAGAATTTTAATGTAATATCTACAAAAACTTTTTGCAATGTTTCCAGTTATAATAACTTTAAAACGAAAGTTTTGTGCCTTTCCGGAGACATTTCACAAATTCCTGATGAAACATCACAGCTTGACCTTGACAAAACCTCTTAAATATTTAATAAGTGTTCTAATAATGTTCTCTGTCGGCTGGGGAAAGGGTTATTTAGTGATTTTTGTTACTTGTGGTGATGAAGGACGATCTCTATAAACACAACTCACGTTCAGTGTATGTTTACTCGATTGAGGGTCAGTTTTCAGTATTTCAATCCAACTGTGTGTGTGTGTGTGTGTGTGTGTGTGTGTGTGTGTGTGTGTGTGTGCAGTATTTGGTTAGTCATACAGTTCTCTGTCTGTGTGTGTGTGTGTGTGTGTGTGTGTGTGTGTGTGTGTGTGTGTGTGTGCACATAATGTGTTTGGTGATCCATGTATCAAAACACGACAGCTGCAGCTTGACAGTACAATCTGTAAAAAAGTGAGGCAACATGAAATGAAAAATGGAAAGGAAGTGCGTGTGCCTGTGTGTGCCTGTGTGTGTGTGTGTGTGTGTGTGTGTGCATGTGTGTGTGAGTGTGCACAGAGGAAATCGAGTCTGTGTATGGCCCTTTCATGCATCAAAACTAGCCGTAATTTGGAATGATTATTTCTATCATTTGTTACTGGATTATGACATGTATCGTCGTGTGTGTGTGTGTGTGTGTGTGTGTGTGTGTGTGTGTGTGTGTGTGTGTGTGTGTGTGATTGATTGCTCCAGTGTATCATTTCATAATAAATGCTGCACAGCTTTATTCATAACATATCCTGCTGCTTTTCAAATGAAGTTCCTTTATTGCAGGAAATGATGCCATGTTTGGATTTAGGCAAATTTCATGAAAAACAAAAAAAAAGTTAAATATGTAATCAATTGACACAAACATATGGGTATAGTTTAAAGTTTTATATTGTTATTTTACAACAACAATTCTTAAACTGTGTTAGTGTCCGGCTATAATTATGACATCACTGGTAATTCATTATGCGTCTACAGAATGGCTTGGAATTCTCAATTCTGATTGGTTGGCTGCCAACCCAGTCTCCTGTATAGCTTCAAACATTTACCTTATAAATTAATACCTGGACTATATAAATATGAAGTTCTCACATCTATTTTAGTTCATATAAACATTAACTGATTATTTTTTATTTGCCAGTTCTAAATTATTCATTGTAAAACGTTTCATTTGATCAAGTGAAGCTGTCATGAACATAATCAAAATTATTACAGATTGTCTTATGAAACAAATGAAATTAAACAAAATGTACAGTTGTTGTTGTTTCTCATTATTCAACCTAATTCCAGCTTTCTGTCACATTTTAGAAAGATTTCTATGGATGAAATATGAATTGTTGTTATTAACATTTGGGGTGAAAGAAAAAGGTACACAGTTAATTTATTGCTGAATAGTTTTTTTTTTTAAGAAATGTAATTTAATATGTATAATTATAATTAAACTAATACCCTGCAGTACTGTACATACTCACTACAGACATGTACACACTACAAAAGCAAAACAATAAAAAGATCCCTTAAGGGACCCAGAATCCCTTTATTTTCCAATAAACCATTCAAATACCAGTTGTTTAAGATGATCTGACTTTATCTTAAATATCTGATAGAGTTTCGGTATTTTCAAAATATTGACCAGTGATTTGTAGTTTGAAACACACATTTTCCCAGTTATTATATGATGAGGTTGACAGTAAAATCCATTTTGGCAGTTTTAGAAAAACAAATGACTTCCTTCCTTCCTTCTTTCTGTCCATCTGTCCATTGCAATATGATGCCAAAACTTTACACTGCTGTGCAAAACTCTTGAGTCCCCCATTTCTTCATATTTTTCTTCCAAATAGCCAGAATTTCTTTTCATTTTTGGCTCTCATTTTCAGATAATCAGGCCAGTGATCAGTGTACCGGTGATGCTGAATGCTGAGTGGTTGGAACAGACGAGAGGGGGGATGAGTTCGCTGCTGAACTTTTTACATACACAGTTTTTCAGCATGTCTCAGTAAAACATTTGGTCCATTTTTTTTATTTAATGTCCATAATTTAATTTAATTAAATTTAATTTCATTTAATCCCCCATTTTTGTCACAATGCCTAAATCAAGTGGTTGTGTTTAAGATAATTCAAGTGTGCAATTTAATGTCAGGCATGGTTTAAAATAGATGTACAATAATCTCCTTTGAACAGTTGATGTATCAGAGATGTATATCTGCTAATTATGCTCTGTACAGTAAATCCGTCATAACAGCTCTAATCTGAAGTGCTGTTTGTTAATTGGTGATTTCTAAGGCTGGTAATATCAAACTCATGCTTTGATTATGATTTTATATTCAGTCACTGGTGGAAAAGTTTTGGTGCTCACAAAACATTTTTATTAAAAAAAAAAAACAATATTTGAAAATCATAAAAAAAATTATTAAAAACAATACTAACAGTGCAGTTTACCCTTCAACCCTAACCCTAGATCAGCTTCCGCCTATACCAGTTTCACTTTCACTACAATAGTTGATAATAGTTGATACAGTAAGTCCATGACTGCTGGGGAAACTGCGACTACAGTACCCGACTGTAAACATATTTTTACAGCATTCTCTTAAATTCCATTAAATTCATTTAGTTCATTTATGGAAGCTTTTTTTGCATTTTATTTCATTGATCACGTGACAGATTGGTTCTTATTGTATGAGTTGTATTTTGTAATTTAATATGCTAATTCACCATTGCATTTTGCCAAAAAAATATAATTAAAAAAAGTACATTCAAAGCTTCTAAAAGAAGGATATTGATCAGCTTTCAAATAAAAAGTTTTGTTCTAGATAACCTTGTGTGCCTCAAGAAAATACTTGAAAAACAAAAAACAAAAAAAATTTTTGTGGTTTGTTTAAAGGGTCGGTTATGATAATTAAGAACTGTAGGAAAGGTTACCATTTAAAACCCTTTTGTTAAGATACTTACAGAGGATTTTTAAGCCTTCCTCTAAAGGTTCTCCAAATAACATCCACATGAACTGAAATCAAAGTGAATGGAGGATTTCTCGCACAGAAAATCATCAATATGACATTTTATTTAATCAAAGTTTCAGTTTCCCGGTTTGCCTTCTTCATGAAACATGACTGGAGTGAATTGGTCTGCAGTACAAACACATCTCTGTCTTTTTTTTTAATATATATATATTTTTTTTCCATTTCTCTCACAGAATGTAACAAGTAAACAGGTGCATTTCTATCTTGATTCCAGCATTTTCTCATTTTCTTTCTTCTCTCCCTCCCTCACTCGCTTGCCTTCATCTCTAGGGAGAGAGCGAGAGCTGTCACCAAGATCTTAACCATTTTCCTACATTTTGGATTTGATAATAAATCAAACGGCTTTGACTCAGATTCAAAGCTACGATAAGGAACGTGGAATGCGTGACGTGACGCCTCTGAAACTGCATTATAGAAAAAGAAGATGCTAAATAAATAAAGACATGAAGCTAAGCTCATGGTGTGTGTGCGTGTGTGTGTGTGTGTGTGTGTGTGTGTGTGTGTGTGTGTGTGTTAATAAATCAAATGATAAAAACAAACAGCACCTCAAATACAAGCTGATAATCACGATGGCGTGACCCATATGGATGTGGATTCTCTTTATTTGAAGATTGCATTAGAAATTCCTTCTTCTAAAAGTGTGAAAGCTTAAGCTTGTATTACAAATAGAAGCTAAAAACCTTGGTTTGTGAAAGAATTTCTAAACACTCTCAGTACAAAGCTGTAAAGACCTTTTTTTTGCGTCATATTCTTTCACATTATCACAAAAGTCTTTTTGTCATAGCTTTTCATTTCTTACTAGTCGGGCATTATGGGGGTGTAAACCTTTGCAATGCGCACAATGAGGCTGAGCCTATGTGCTTTACATAATTTTGAAAATAATATTATGTACTTTTATAATACTATATCTTTTTTTTCCTCAACATTTCAGCTTGTATCTACAAGCCTAATCTGATGATAAAGGCAGGTTGGACAGCACTCTCCAGCTTTAATCCAATACAGGAAACCCCAAACTGCCTTCCTCCTGTACCTCAATCATGCGCCAGGGTCTTGAAAACGGTCGAATTTCAATAACCAAGCAGCTTGAAATCAAACTTTAAAGGGGCTTCATCATTATGAGAGGGCTTCCCATGGTGCCTCTTCAAAAGGAACGCCAAACGACTCCAAAACGGAGCACTTCAGATGCATCCCGAATGATGGCACCCCACACACCCAGGATGCTACATGAACTCATACAGTGTGTTATAGCTTATTTGAGGTCCTTTTTTGTCTAAATATGCTTTTGCATGATATGCAACTGCCAGTCTAACTTTAGCGAGCTAACTTACAAAGAAAGTTCAAGTCAAACCGGGACTTTTCTTGAAATTTGAAATTTATTTTAAATGCAGACGTAAAAAGTTATTGACATTTACAGAACACTTTAAGCACAGTACAGTGATGAGACTCTTTAGGATTAAGGTCAGGGTTAGTAAAAGGGTAAGGTTATCCTCAGTAAAACATTTGAATGGTGCAGACATTTTAAAGCGGGCTCTACTGTATGTCCGTGAATGATGATTCAAGCCAAGGTGACTCGGAGCTCACTGCAGTCGTTCCCGTGAACATTCGGCGAGTGGAACGCTTGATCCTTAAAAATCAATGGATAACTTAAGGCCAACTTGCAGAAGAAAGAGTCACATCTGTCTTTAGGAACTGTACACACAACTATGCACAATACAGGAATTCAACTGGTAGTTATAGTACAGTTGAAACCCACATACAGTCCAGGAAGGAGTTCCTGGGAGGCCAGTTTTAAATGTAAAGCAGGTAGTCCGATCATGGCACAGGCTTCCTGGAAAAACTTTCTACCTTGATGGTATCCAAGCACGAGGAATAAAAGCATTGGTGTACCAGGGGATTATATAGAGACTTGAAGGGAATTTTTACTCTCACAACTGTTCTGTTATTGTGCACAATCAAAAGTCCCGGTTTGACTTGAACGCCCCTCGTAGATTAAATTTTCTATAAGGTAAGTCCTGTCATGAGGATAAAATGGTGGTGTTTTTAGGAAGCCATTTAATTCACACACAATTGTAAAATTCATTCAACTGGTGCGTTTATCCAGACAAAATCCAATCCAAGCACAAACCCAAGGGATCTGAGAGCTTAATAAAGATTTAAAAGTAAAGCCTGAATGACAAAGAAGTGCTTAAAATTGTTATGTTTTAATAGGAACGCATGTATAAAGAATGTGAGAAGTATATAAAGTCTGTATAAAGTCTGTCTTGAATTGTTTAGAAATTTCTAACAGATGTGCAAAAATGTATATGGTTATACTGATGGCCTCCTTGCACTTCTACAAGTGCCCACTAGGGGGCTTGTTGTTTTCAGTGAAAATAAATAAATAAATAAATAAATAAATAAATACACATACAAAAACACTGTTTCAGGCAGCAGAGACAAATTGAAAAACAGAAGTTTTGTAACAGAGATATAGGCCGTATCAAGAATCAATACATCATCAGTTTCTCATTTTAAACTTGTCCCTGGTCCATTTGCTCTTCTAGGTTAATAACCGACATGGTGAAGAACTTTTCATAAGCCCAGATGGAGTTGGGTGGAAAAAACGGAGGAATGTCTGCTAGTTGTGGGGCAGGGACGAGGGAAGGTCTCAGAAAACCTATTTATAACCCCGTCTGTAAAACAAATGTAGGGAGGCAGAACCTTCCCAGTGCCAACTGTTTAAAAAAAAACACACACAAGAGGAGGTGAAGCATTAGCCTTTTTCAGAAAGTAGGCCAAAAGAAAATGGGCTAGACGAGAAGCTGGAGAGGAGGACAAGAGTGAGGACAGTGTATAATACAAATAGATGGAGTACAACATGAGCTAATTCCTGTTGCTAACAGAAAGGGTAACAAAAGCAAATATTAGCATGCATGATTTAAGTTCTACTACTTATCAGCCTTTATACATTATAAACATTTACCACTATGAATAAGTACTCGGAATCCATTTATCTACTTTAAGTGTCTTACATGTCTAGACAGCAGCCTCTATAATTACTTGTAATATATCCAGTTCTAATACCATGTATACAACTCTGTAATGCAAGAGGATATAATGTAATATTATGATATACTTAAGCAATGCTGTTGTGCTGGATATAATGGCTGTAATGCAGTCGTAGACACGAGGGCTCAATCTGAGTACAGAAGAGATCACAGCCATGCTGATATCCAGCACATCAGCATGATCTCAAGTGTAATATTTGCTTTGAAAAAGCACATATTATTATATTGCACTGCCAAAACATCCTTTCACAATTGGTGGAACTGACTAACCAAGTTTTTCGACTGACAGTTAATTAATTAACAGGGGTGAAAGTAGTTTCATAAGTTTACCGGTGTTATGTAGCCAAATGATGATGAATAAACAATGGAGGTGGTGGACAGTCCCGTAAATCTGGGTGATTCTGAATGAGTTCTGTTGTATTTTTAAGTAGACAGTGTGTTCTTTAAGATGACATAACATTGTCAGATGTGTGTTCTTGCTTAAAGTGCTTCTGTTACTGATTTTGTGGGTTTTGGCAGGCAGCTGCTCTCTCCTCAATACAGACCGACTTTCACCCAGGCTGCGAGCGACAGTGAGTGTAATTAGCGATTATTAGAACACCTGTCCCAGTACTGTTATCATCCATTCTCACCACTCGTGGAAAACCTCTCATACAATCAGATTTGTAGGTCAAGATTTCATTCCATTCAAAAGAAGTCCAGTCTTATAATTAATGAATGAATTGATGTTGGGTGATAAGCCATCAGCCTAATTAGTTGTGGCTCTAACTAGGTTGAAAAGAAAACCTGCTGTCACACTCCTACCCTTTCTGGATAAGAGTGAAGTCTTCTAAAAAGAAAAATCAAAATTCAAATTTATTTGTCACATACACAGTCATACACAGTACAAGATGCAGTGAAATGCTTATATGACCACTTGTGACCTTTAAATTCTAAATTATCAATAGAAATAGAAATAGAAATAAATTAGGGAATGGAAATGAATAAAATATAGAGCAGAAGATGATAAGAAGAACAGAAGATAAAATATAAAATATGGGATATGGTATATAGCTTTAGTTTCCTAGAGTTTCCTACACCAATCATGTGTGTGATGCAATGACAATAAATTTGTATCTTTACATCTGGCCGTCCATCTGAGATGCTTGTTTGTGTGATATCTCAAGAACCCACAGTTGAATATTTGTATGACTTGTATGGAATTATCATTGTAACCAGGTGGCACAGTGTTGTAGTTTATAGGACTGTGGCCTTGCACCTCTAGGGTTGAGGGTTTGAGTCCTGCCTCGGGTCTCTATGCATGGATATATATATATAACAGAAATATCCAGGGTGAGTGCAAATGTGCAAATGTGCATGAGTGTACAAATGTACAGTATAATGTCTATAAATGGACTATAATTGTCAGTTGTGAGAAATGTCCATAAAGTGCAGTGTGCAAAAGGATGTGTTTTAGTCCTGTGTGATGTACAATTTCTACAAATAAGTACTGAACAGGTATTCAACAGGTATTTTTTTGTCGTTGACATGAATAGAAATAAAGTATAGAGGTGGAGACTGTAAGAAAGAGTTCTGGATAAACGTGTTTGATGCAACTAAGGTCAAGGAACTCTCTGCGTGAGAATTTACTAGTGATTACAGGGTATGGAGGTAATAATTAACTGCAAACAACACCATTGATGAAGCTGTCTCCAATGTCAACAGGTCTAGACCTTCTTGCTACTAATCAGTATGCCTGATATAAACTATATAAACAAAGTATGTGGACATCTGATCATCACATAGAGCCAGTGAATGGTTATCTAAATGTTATCTAAATTAAAGGTAAAACTTAGGTAGATTTTTAGGCAAAAAAAATCTACCTAAGTTTTACCTTTAACAAAACAAAACAGAACAAAACAAAAACTATGACAGATAATTTACCTTGCTAAGACCTTTACTGTACCTTCTTTGAATTCATACCTAAATCTAAAATCTTCATGCGCTGGTTACAATAAAACTCACAAAATAACTCATTCTCTATGCCACTTATCCTGTGCAGGTTTGCAGGAAGACTAGAGCTAATTCCAAGGCTAGGCAGAGTACACCCTAGACAGGGTGCCAATCCATTTAAAGATTGTGCCCATGGAAAATTGAAGTACCCAGAGGAATCCCAGCGAGCATAGGGAAAATATGCAAACTCCATGCGTAGAGACCCGAGGCAGGAACCTTCAACCCTAGAGGTGGTTACAATGATAATTCATACAAATATTCAACTGTGGGTTCTTGAGATATCACACAAACAAGCACCTCAGATGGACGGCCAGATGTAAAGATACATACAAATGTATTGCCGTTGCATCACACACACGATTGGTGTAGGAAACTCTAGGAAACTAAAGTTAAAAAACTATACAAATCTAGAAGTTAATCATCAACCAGTCTGCTAATTATCAAGTCTGTTAAATACTTGCGGTTTAGATAACCCTTATCTGTCATCCTGCCATAATCCTAACTGCTCATACCTAACTCGAGCTGAGGTCACATGGGTATGGAAAAGTGAAGCGATCTGTAATGGTTGTCTCACTGAGGCCATTTAGAGAGAGCTCCATCTGTTGAGCTGAGCTCTTCTGAGATCCCAAAACACACCCTGACATCAGGTGTTTTGTCCTCTCCATGGGCAGACAGATTGGCCGGTAGAAGAAGAACTGTGATGGATGGGAGAGTTTTAAAACAAAAATGGTGAGGAATGCAAAAAATAAATGCAGCTAATTCCAGGGTGATATTGCAAGCACACATTCTTGATCTCTTCCAAGCTGCGAGTCTATAAAATAAGTTCACCTTTTGTGTCACCTTTCTCCTCAGCCCATTGTCCTTTCCTTCCTGTGGGACTCTGGGCCAATAAGTCCTCCGACCTTGCAGTGCCTTCTATCAGAAACTACTAATTAGCCCAGAGGGGGACAGCGTACAGCGTCAGGGTTCTGTCTGCGCTATTGATTATGTTGATTATAGCGGGAGAGACAGCCTCTCCTGGTGATGGGAACAAATCAAGTTTTCCGTGATTGATTTTTAATGAGGTTAATGTTCGTCTTGTGGCCACAGTCTCAAATACAAAGGCTGAATCATTTCACCAGAATTTCTTTCTATTGTATGTAGAGTTAAACTACAAATAAAGCATGCTGTGCTAATTAATTACTTTGAACAAACTTAACTTGTAACAAGTACTTACAAACTTGAGAAAATCACGACAAACTGTTTGGAAGTCTCAGAGAGATGACTGCTAAACAAGCATGCTAATTCGAACAACTACTGAAGCATGCTTAACCGAATCGGCATGATAGTTGTTCAACTAGCAAGGTTAGTGTAATTGGTACATTTGTCTGAGATTTCATGCAAGTTACTGTACATTTTCATTTACATTAAATGTTTAAAAGCAAACAGGTTTGGTTAGGCTCAAACAACTTTTAATTAAGTTCAAACAAATATTCCACTGTTTATATTTCTAGCTAACAACTTTTTTTTAATATTGGGTCTCACAAGCTGCTCATTTACTAATTCAGAAAACATTGTTTAAAATCATTTAGAGCACTCAATTTATTGGCACATGTTTACAAAAGATAAAATGTATAACATTTATAAAAAGATGAGTGAAAGCCTTTAGTTGCAGAGTTTCAAACAAACAACAGCAATTATTATTAGTAGTAGTATTATTGAATACTTATTATTATTATCATCATTATTGTTATTATTATTATTATTATTATTATTATTATTATTATTATTAATAATAATAAATTCAATCAGCAAAAGAGTTGGTGTTGCCCTATTTTCATTTTAACTAACTAATTACCTACGTTACCCAGAATGCTGTTTGACTACCATCTCTATTTTAATACACTAATCCACCATCAATGCTATTGTGATAGTCCTCTCATAACCTCATATCTAATTGAAATGAGACTTTGCAATTAACTCATCACATCTGCATTGTAGTGTACAGTTGCACTGAATTCTGTGACTTTAAGACCAACATTTGCTCCAACAACTTCAAAATCTATTGAGTATTGGATTTCCCATTAAACTTATTTTGAAAGTCTCTGGAAAATGATCAGTAAGGACAAACAAAACAAAAATTTATTTGAGTAACTTTTTAAACACTTGACATTGTCCAAGAGCAAATTTAGAGGAATAATTCAGAATATACATTTTGAAAACATAAACACTTTTAGCTCCATCAGTTTGTTCCTAATGAGCAAGCCGGAGGCAATGTTGGCGAAGAAAAGCTCACTGAAGCAACTTACTGAAGCAACTCACTGAAGCAAGGAAGAAACCTTGAGAGAAACGGATAATACGAGCATAAATTAATAAATCGCCTCTGTAACTTTGTCCTATCGGGTCAAAAGTTTAATTATATATCAGCAAGTGCTTTTATGTTAACATAAATTCTATTTTGTTAATGTTACCAGCTACAGTATTCACTGACTTGGTTATAAACCAGTTGATGGTATTTTCAGTGCTAAAACTATCTAAGTCAAACCACTGCAATCATAAACCATCACAGAAGAACCATCCTATTAAAGCTTAACACAACTGTAAGGGAAAACTAAAGTAAACATAAATTCCATTGAATGCCTGGTTGTAGAGCTTGCTGTGGATAGAGTTGCCTGTGGCCTCCTTATAGGACTCTCACATAGCAGAGAAGAGATTCAAACCCCAAAATATTAGAACTACTGTATACATACACTCATCAGCCACAACACTAACACCACCACTAGGTGAACTGAATAACAGTGATTATCAATTATATACCAATAAACCTGTAAAAGGATCATAGACACCAAGGCTGTCTGGTCTGATCCTACAGAAAAGCCAACGTAGCACAAATTGCTGAATGGCAGACCTAGATTCAGCGCCTCTTACGATCTGCCAGCTCCTTGGTTGACCACGAAGATGATGACACAATGTACGTTCAGCACCTTGGTCAGCTCCGCTCGTCGCACAGCAGGGGTGCGGCACCCTAACTCACCGCAGTCCGGGATGTTATCAGCGCACTGTAAAAGGCCTGTCAATCCTGTATGTATGTAGCATGTTCTGGGTGCGTGACTCACGTTGCTCACGCTGCCCTGGAGACTGAGAAGGGGCCGTCACCCAAGCTCGCCAACCTATGTGGCTTCTCACTTCAGCCTCAACCAACCCAGCTCATCGACCTGCCTCTACTGACCACTGCTACTCTCACAGCCTCTGGAACTGCACTCTCTGCACCTGTTCACCAAATCCTCACCCCTCTCCCATCTCTCCCACTGTGCGATTCCCCCTGCCTTTTTGTCTCATTAAATAAAAGAGCACTTTGTTCCTAATCTGTGGGCCCTGTATCCGTATTATGGGCCTGTCCTGCTCAAAGTTTTACAGCTGTCCATGCTGGAAAGCCCCAGAACACCAAGTGCACCACAGTGTGCCGCATACAATATTAGCAAGCAAAGAGTTTAATGTTGTTGATCCGGCCTCCAAATTCCTCAGATCCCAATCCGACCAAGCATCCACAGCTAGTGTTCCAGTGCCAGACACCACAGTACTCCCACAGAGATCTTGTGGAGTCATGCAACATGGGGCCAGAACTACAGTAGGCTCAATGTTTGAGGTTTTAATGTTTTGGATGATTGGAGTACTGTACAAACAGTACAGTATGATAAGATTCACGATAAAATCAGGGGTAGTAGCATATACAAGCATTACTATAAAAACATTGTGCAAATATTTTCCCATTTTCCAAACTAGGACATTGTGTCAAAATATGTCGTTCAAGGTCTATAGGGCTGTACAGTATCACGCTCTGAAATGCATCTTACTTAGTCATGACATGGCCATGTACTGTAATAAATCTGTTCGTTTCAGTTGCATGTAGCAGCAACGTTCTATCAAGCTGAGGCACTGTCCTGGAAATGACAGTCCCATCATGTGAAAGCAAAGCACTCAAATTGACCATTTATGGAAATTTCAAGTGGCTACACAAAATGTGCGAAATCTCAGCGGTTCTAAGGTCAGGGGTTATCTGACTTCACAGATATCTGGCTTGGCTGCTTCATGCTTTGAAAATCTTTCCTGACTGACTGCTAACCTCAGGCGATAATTTCTCTGACAAATAACATTATCAAAATATCTACTGGCAAATCCAAAAGCCTGAGATCAGACCAGCATAGAAATTGCTTTAGTTTATCAGTTATTAAAATTGGAATTCTTCAGAATGAATTCTTCATGTCTAAAATATGTGTTTTTCACTAAAAGTAGTGAAAAGACTGATAGGAAAAATAAACCATAATTACATAAGAATTTTATGTTTATTTCTAGTTAAACACTTGATCTATTGGCAAATCATTTTGCTTCTTTAAAAAAATTGATTCTTAACAAATAATCAAAAAATGGCTTGCAATCGTAGTAAAATTTAACAAGAAATAAACTTAATAATCTTATATTCAGTTTGTTGGAAACTTAATTTAAGGAATTATAGATACAGTAGGTTTGTGTAATGACGCGAGTGTCTTTCAAGGGGCAGAACCAGGCAGAAATACTCTGTACTGTTCAGAACCGGCAGATACGTACTGTAGGCTGCTACCCTGCGTAGTTCTGAACAGGCAGACGCACGGTCACGCAGCACCTGGAAATGTGTCTATTCAAGGGCCCTGATACCTACGCACGTCGTGCAATCATTTAGGTAGCACCGGTAAAGGCATCAGGGCCAAAGACACGACAAGGACAAAGTGTGCTTTGAAGAGACGAAGACAAGGCAAAAGACCAAGTCACAGTCTTCCTTAGAAGACCCCATCAGATTCTGCATGCTCTCTCAGTTTAAGTTAAATGTGGAGCTCTGTTTATTTTGTGTTTTTAGTTTACTTTTGTTTTTCTTTTCAGTTCTAATTAATAATCCCACGCTGTCTCCAAACAGGAAGGTCTTCTCGTGCATGTCTCATAAGCACTCTCACAGCCTCCTGTTCCATTGATGCCCTCAGAAGCCCTGCATAAGGGCTCTTATAAATATTATTACATCTCAACAGGTTTGAGTAGGTTCAAGAATATTTCACTTTCTAAGGTTTTTTTTACAGTGTGGTAGCACGAAAATAATGTTAACATTGTCTGAAAGTCTGAAACAGAAAATTTTGTAGTTTTTAAACTATTATTTAAAAAAGACTTTTGTTATCTATATAAATCAACATCAAATTGTGTCATATAAAAATTTGGGAAATAACTAATGGAAATAGAAACATGAAATTGAGTCCAATTAGGGTTAGCATGCTCGCCTGAGTATTTTCTTATAATGATAAACCCTGCTGTGACTTATTCTACTCATACCACTCTTATATTCCCTAATGACTAAACTCACTAACTCATCTTCTATACCGCTTTATCCTGTATTCAGGGTCGCAAGGACCTGGACCCTATCCCAGGAGGCTTAGGGTACGAGGCAGGGTACACCCTGGACAGGGTGCCAATCCATCGCAGGATACATTCACACCCCCATTCACACACTACGGGCAATTTGGGAACGTACCCGGAGAAAACCCATCAAGCACGTGGAGAACATGCAAACTTCATGCACACAGAGACGGGAATCGAGCCTCGCCGGGAATCGAACCCGAACCCTGGAGGTGCAAGGCGACAGTGCTAACCACTACACCATTGTGGCGCCCCTAATGACTACAGTATTTCTTTATTTGTCTACACTTTCCTCGTCTTTTTATACACTAACAGTTATTTAATGTCATGGAACATCTGTGAAACAAGTTTTCAGTTATTAACTACATTCTAGCCTCTTTTCTTTTTTTAGTTTATTCCTATGTTTCCGCCTGAGATTTAATAAAATTGAGCAAAAGCTTGTAGGACTTATCACTGGAACTTACAGAGCCTCTAATTGGACACTTTTTATTTTATTTATTTATTTATTTATTTATTTTTTTTTTTTTTTAATAATGCAGAATGTTTGTTAAATCTATCAAAACCTGATCTTTGACTGGATATACCTTGTTTTGTTGTAGAAGAGTCTTGAATCTAGTCAAGTTTCTCTACAATTTCTGAAAATTTGATTAAAGCTGGAACTTTAAAAATAACACTGCTGCTGACGCACACATCATTTCATTTCATACTTCTTTCACTCATACCGAAGCCGCTTGTTTCACTCATTGTTTATTGTTTCACTCATAACGCATATCAACACACCATATCTTTACCTTTCTAAAGTATTATATTTTTTTATTCTTCTTATCTTACATTTACACTTTGCACATTCTGTGTAATTTACATATTTTTAATATTCATATTTAAAGTTTGTTTTATTTGTAACTTTTAAATAAAAAAAAAATTGTATATCCCCCGCCCCCGCCAACTTTATTTATTTAATTTTTTAATTATCTTAGTTATTTCTAGTTTAATTGTATTGCTCAAGTGCAATTTTCTTTTTATTGTAAGGAAATCTTTCATTTTTAGGACATGGACTGGCATGTAAGAATTTCATTGTAAATCATAACCATATCGTTTGAATTTGAATTTGAAGTTTGATTACAGCAGCTAAATGTAAGATTATTACACTTATTTCTAGTTAAAATGTACCAATAAAGTACCTTTAAATCCAATATTTCTTGTTCTATTGGCAGACTCCCTCCAAAAATGTGAAATAAGCATCTCTTAAGTTCATGAGTTAACTGTTACTATAGAAACAATAACATGTTCATGAGAAACAACAGCACTAATATACAAATGTGATTTACAACAACAATCCTGGCCAATCAGATTTGAGAATTAATCAGCGGAACACACACACGTTAACTTCCTTGAGCTGAAACAACACTTAAATTAGGAGATTGCATCGGACTCTCATTTACACAATGACAACTCGCGGCACTACAGTATGTGTGTTAGCAGGAGTTGTGCGATTGAAATATTGCAACACAACGCAAACACACACAGGGGATACAGATGTCATCATGTGTGTGTGTATGTGTGTATGAACTTCCGCTATCAGCCTTTGTCGTCATGGGTGACAGGTGTACCGTGTGTGTATGTGTGTGTATGTGTGTGTCCGTGTGTGTGGAGTAATTTTTCAGCTTGTGAAGAGTGTGTTTTGGGATGTCCTACTGAGTCTACCGTCTGCTTGGCTGACAGCATGTGGTGTGTGAGTAGGTGTGTGTGTGTGTGTGTGTGTATTAGTTGTAAATAAATCAGATGTCGGACCACATGACGTGTTGTAGAGTTTGTTTCCTGCATGGAACAGAAGCAGCATGCCGCCGTCTGAGACTAAGAGGAGACGCCACATTTTTCTAGAATGTTCTACACTTCTCTCCTACTTCTATGTGTGTGTGTGTTTGTGTGTGTGGAGGGAAAAACTTTACTTCCTGCTGTTTCCTGATTGTATTATTTCATTAATTAATGACCAGCTGCGTGATTTAAGAGTGAAAAATGGAAAAACTCTTTAAATTAAAAGCTGGGAATCTGATTGTAACAGCAACTGCATGTCTGTAAATAAGCTCCATTCTTATACAATATAATAATAATAATAATAATAATAATAATAATAATAATAATAATAATACACATATAAGCCAGAGAAGCTTCTGCAGGTCAAAATTTATGAACTTTTAAGAAGATCTAGAAATGGAGACTCCTTCTCTTTTAAAAGTGATTTTCTACAGCGGAAGGAGTCTCCACTTCCAGAGCCTCTTAAAAGTTTGTAAACATAAATGAAGTTTGTTTTCTGTTCCCCTTTCTTTATATCTTTCTTCTTCGTAAAATTAAACCATCAATGTCAAATCAAAGGTTTGGACATAACCGCTTCCTCAGTTGGTCTTTATAACAGCTTTATGCATGATTTAAGAATGTGTTATGAAGGCCAGATGAAGGTCTTCAGATAAACAGCTTCCTGTTCTCTCACATCACGGCTCTGATGTGCACAAAATGCTTTCTGTGCCCTACATGATGAGGGTTAGTCTAGCCATCTGTGTTCTCGTTCTATCAGCTGGCCTTACTGAAGTGCTTACACACACACACACACACACACACACACACACACACAACTGGTAGGTAGAAATGGACTCTGTGGAAATGGTCAGTT
>JAQMYL010000002.1:3368239-3379709 GCA_030014365.1 Clarias pachynema | reverse complement strand
CACTGCATAAACGGGCTGGACTTCTTTTTCTTCAAATACCACCAAAATAAAAGAGAAAAAAATAAATCAAAACCCAGTATGGGCTGTGTTTAAAATACTGGAAAAGAAACATTGCTGACATTTACAAGGGCTTCTCGGGGAAACAACCACTTGGGCAATCACTTTGCATCAAAGACTTGACTCGTTCTGTATGTACTATGCGAGGCACTCCGTTTCTGCAATTTACGGCTCCTTTAAATAAGGCTTATGCATGTTGTCTCTGTGTATCCATAGAACATAAGAACATGCATAAGGTAGAAGTAGCATCGCTTTTTTTATTACTACTTTGGAATTTCTTTCATTTAGTGCTTTACACTTTAGGCTCTTTCTAAATATGGGAAAATTCCTAACAACTGCCTGACAGACTGGACTTTAAGTCAAAGGTGCTAATAATGTAATATGTGTAATAATACACCGATCAGCTCTACCATTAAGCCCAGTATTGTGTAATTTTCTATTTGTGCAGCAGCTCTGGACCCTCATAGCAGGACTTGACAAGACCTCTTGGGGTGTGCCTTGTTGTCTGGCACTGGGATGTTAGTAGCCTATGCTTATGGTGCGTGGGTTGAAGGTTGGGTCCTCCATGGATTGGATTGGTGCGGAAACAGCTTGGGATCTAGGGAGTTTGGTGCACTGGGTGTTCTGGTGCCTTTCTGTATGGCCAGCATTGACATTTTTTGCTGATTTGTGCTGCACTGGTTAAATCTGGATGATCCGGAGATTTGCTGACAGTACTAGACAGAAATACAACCTGAATTAGAAGGTTTATGTGGCACGTTCATACCTAGAGTAGCCAGTTCACTTACTGAGATTTTTTTTTTCTTTTTTTGGGAAACTGGAGATCCTGGAAGAAAGCCATCAACCCAGGGATGAATGTTTAAACAGACACTAATCTGAGCTCAGGGTTAAACTGGGAATTCTGGAGCTGTTGTCCACCCTGTCATCATTGTGGTAGTGATAATTGAATTCCACCAAATGGACTAACTAGAACTCAGTAGTTAGCAGAGGACAGATTTTTTTCTGATGTAAAGAAATGAAAATAAGTGTTTGTTTTTTTAACTTCCCACAAGGTTCTGAAATAATAATCTTAGCGTTATAATGTCCCCTGAGAAGGACATATTAAAGAAGATGGTATGTTTACTCACTCACTCATCTTCTATTCCGCTTTATCCTGTATTCAGGGTCGCGGGGACCTGGAGCCTATCCCAGGAGACTTAGGGCACGAGGCAGGGTACACCCTGGACAGGGTGCCAATCCATCACAGGGGACACAGACTCACACACTCATTCACACACTATGGCCAATTTGAGAACGCCAATTAGCCTAATCTGCAGGTCTTTGGACTGTGGGAGGAAACCAGAGTACCCGGAGAAAACCCACCAAGCACGGGGAGAACCTGCAAACTCCATGCACACAGAGACAGGAATCGAGACTGGCCGGGATTCGAACCTGGAACCTGGAGGTGCAAGGCGACAGTGCTAACCATTACATCACCGTGCCGCCTTATATGCGTTAAAGATACATAATTTTATATGCATAAAATGGTCTCACACAGACCATACATGGTTCTCAAAATTTATATTACATGTCTAACAATGTGTTAAAATGTAGAGAGAATACAATGTATTGAAATAACTGAACACAGACAAGGCTGATCCTGTATACACGCCCATCTATGGTAAATACTAAGAAATATTAATGAGTATGCAAATGCAACGGTCACATGACAAGGTGTCAAAACAAACAACATGTCGGAAACCAGAGCAAGTGCAAATTCTGTAAAAAAAAGTTGACTCTGTGTCCGCCATGATGGTTGTTTTGAAGAAAATTATATTGAGGTCTCAGATCACATGATCTCAGTGCCACGGAAGGGAGGTTGGACCTAATTAGCATACTTAAAGTACAGACTGCACGAAACAATTTTATTTATTTTTTTATAGCTAGATGGGCAAGGCCAAGACAATAATATTATCACAATTTTTTTTTCATGAATATTCTTCTTATTTATGGTATACTTGTATAGTCTAAATTAATCTTTAAGCTAAATTAAATTATTATAAGTTTATTTCTGTGCAAAATAAAACTGGAATAAGATTGGTTTTAAAATGACGATGCTCATGATGGACATCTGTTTATGGATCCCAGTAAAATACTTTGCTGGTTAGTTTTCATTTTTTATGAATAAAGAGCTTCCTCCGTCAAATCATGTTCAGAATTATTCAGTTCAATTATATTCCATTACAGCTTTAATGAGTGATATAAAAAAAAGCAAACCAAACAGAGCCTGAAATTCTCAGTGGTGCAGGTCATGTAAAGCAGCACCGTATGTTGAGTACTCTCCAGACACCTAAACATGTCAGCTAGCATAAGTTCAGGTGGAGCTGTCGTGGCACGTTACCATATCCAGAATGTAGTCATGTGTAAAGTGGATGTGTCACCTTGAGTGTGCTACAGGTTTGATGCTGATTGCCTGCGACTGGCATCAGCACTCCATTCCAGTCCCATCTGCTTCTGAAGCCTGCCGACACTTTCTAAATCGATAAGACTGGCTAACGGCAAAGACACACACTCACGTTCTTCCATGCACACACACATACACAATCCCAGACACCAGCTTGCAAGACGGTGCCAGAACACCACATAGACCTCTGTCTCCGGGGCTGCCTGTGGATGTGCTACGTAGGTGTGAGGTTGGAAATCACATGTCAGCTATGTTAGGCAGGTTCATAAGGTGTTTATGAGGTTGGTCGAGGTCACAGCCTGAGATCCAGTTATTGATGAAAGAAAGAGAGGGTGAAGAGAGAAGGAGATTAGTCATGTCTGTGATGTGGTATTAGATTAAGGAAGTCAGGAAGGGAAATCTATCATGGGATTTAGAGAAAGCAAGATGATCCTGGAGTGAAACACCACACCTGTAGAAGAGGTGTAGAAATCAGGATTGCCTGGGTCTTTGAATGGAAGTTCTTCTCATTCAATGGCATTTCTTTAACATAGACATTGACAAAGAGAAGATGTTTTTTTAGAGCAGGTTCTGTGATGGAAACTGCAAACTAAAGAACCATTGCAAGGGTTCTTCTGGGATTCTTTGAATACTTGAGGTTAAGGTTTTTTTTATGGAAAAGCCTTCATTATCAGGTTCTGTCATAGACTCTGAATGAAGAACCATTTAGGTGCTTGATAGAAGCTTTTTTGAGAAGACATTTTGTTTTGAGAAGACAATCTGATTATTATTTGCAGGAAATCTAAGTCTACAAGATTTTCTTTGAATAGTTAAGCCGTGTACATTTTCTACATTGATTCCTTTCTTATTTGGGCCCCTTACTAAATGAGAAAACTCTCAGTTCATTCGGTGGAACAGAACAGAATGATCTCGGGATCTTTGAAGAAGCCTCATAGCGCTTAATGAAACTTTTGTTTTTCTTTCAGGGACGATGTGTCCTAAGAGTAAACATCCTTATAAAAAGAGTTTCACCAGAGGTTTTCCAAAACTTCTTTCAAATTGTAAGGTTTCTAAGTTTCCTAAACGGGTTCTTCTTGAAAGAAATCATACAAGAAATGACCTCTGTTGTGGTTCTTCCAGAGGAAGGGATGCGCTCTGTTTTCTGGTTCCTTCAGTGGAACAAATGGAAGACTATATGCCCTGTCTTTTCTGGTTCGCCCAGAAGAACAAACAAAAGAATGCATGCCCTGTGTTTTCTGCTTTCCCCCAGGGGGAAAAAAATGAAAGAAGGGATGTCTTGTCTTTTCTGGTTTCTTCAGAGGAACAAATAGAAGAAGGGATGCCTTTTTGTTTTCTGGTTCACCAAGGGGGAAAATGTATGAAGGGATGCCCTGTCTTTCCTGGTTCCATCAGCGGAACAAACAGAAGAAATGATGACCTCAGTTTTTTTCTGGTTCCCCCAAGAGGAACAAATGAAAGAATGGATGCCCTGTGTTTTCTTTATGCCCCAAAGGAGAAAACACTGTAGGAGATGTCCTGTGTTTTCTGGTTCCCTCAAAGGAACAAAATAAAGAAGGCATGTCCTCTTTGTTCTAGATACCCCAGAGGAACAAACTCCAACCATTGTGATGGATACTGCAAACTTAAGAACCATTGCAAGGGTTCTTCTGGGATTCTTTGAATACTTGAGGTTAAGGTTTTTTTTATGGAAAAGCCTTCATTATCAGGTTCTGTCATAGACTCTGAATGAAGAACCATTTAGGTGCTTGATAGAAGCTTTTTTGAGAAGACATTTTGTTTTGAGAAGACAATCTGATTATTATTTGCAGGAAATCTAAGTCTACAAGATTTTCTTTGAATAGTTAAGCCGTGTACATTTTCTACATTGATTCCTTTCTTATTTGGGCCCCTTACTAAATGAGAAAACTCTCAGTTCATTCGGTGGAACAGAACAGAATGATCTCGGGATCTTTGAAGAAGCCTCATAGCGCTTAATGAAACTTTTGTTTTTCTTTCAGGGACGATGTGTCCTAAGAGTAAACATCCTTATAAAAAGAGTTTCACCAGAGGTTTTCCAAAACTTCTTTCAAATTGTAAGGTTTCTAAGTTTCCTAAACGGGTTCTTCTTGAAAGAAATCATACAAGAAATGACCTCTGTTGTGGTTCTTCCAGAGGAAGGGATGCGCTCTGTTTTCTGGTTCCTTCAGTGGAACAAATGGAAGACTATATGCCCTGTCTTTTCTGGTTCGCCCAGAAGAACAAACAAAAGAATGCATGCCCTGTGTTTTCTGCTTTCCCCCAGGGGGAAAAAAATGAAAGAAGGGATGTCTTGTCTTTTCTGGTTTCTTCAGAGGAACAAATAGAAGAAGGGATGCCTTTTTGTTTTCTGGTTCACCAAGGGGGAAAATGTATGAAGGGATGCCCTGTCTTTCCTGGTTCCATCAGCGGAACAAACAGAAGAAATGATGACCTCAGTTTTTTTCTGGTTCCCCCAAGAGGAACAAATGAAAGAATGGATGCCCTGTGTTTTCTTTATGCCCCAAAGGAGAAAACACTGTAGGAGATGTCCTGTGTTTTCTGGTTCCCTCAAAGGAACAAAATAAAGAAGGCATGTCCTCTTTGTTCTAGATACCCCAGAGGAACAAACTCCAAGAAAAGTCCACACTTTAAATTCATGTGCTGTCCTGCTAAATTATGGTTCTTTCAATTAGCTTCCGTTGGCAAATCAGATGCCGCACACGTATCTTTTATATTTTACTGAGATCAAGAACACTTCCAGCTGCCTTACCACTTCCCAGCATGTTCGCTCATCAGTATCAGATTGACTTTGGAAATTGACATCAAGCATGTCAGTGTGAAGGCAATAACAAACATGCTAGGAATCGCCGTGTGTTGTTCCAGCTCAGATCTGAGTATTTCCCAAATGAAGAAAGGCAGACATATTGTTGCAACAGCAGCTAATTAGAGGAAGAATTCACTCCACTCCTTTTAGTGTCGAAATCGCACAGGAGATTTGCTCTGCAAACAGCAAGAGCGGATGTAGTCACACTTGTTTGAGAAAGGAGTTCCACATCACTCCTGAGAATTAATAACACGTTTCCTTAATGGTTAAAAACTCACCCTTAATGATACACACGAGGAACGTTTGAAGAAAACAAACCTTTGTGCACACGTGCGGAGGTTCGCGGCGGATACACGGTGCATTGCTTATGAGAAAGTGTGTAGCCTGGCATGTTCAGTAACCTATCACTTGATAATTAATTAGCACACAGCATACCGGGATGATGAGTTTTAAGCAACTTGTTTGTATCAGAAGCATTGTTGTGTACTGAATGGTTGGTAATGAGGTGTTTCACCTCCTGCAGTCGTGAGATTGTTCTCTAGCCAGTGCGTCATTAAGCTTAGCTTCTTATTTTTTTCCCAATAACAGAGCAGATGTTACAGGCTAATTAAACAGGAGCACACTTGTAAGATATTCACAGTGAACCATGGGAAGAGCTTACAAATTGCACGTCTAACAGAGGAGGGGGTTCGGATAGCAATAAATTGCAGATTGGTGGACACTTCCTAACCAGACATCCATCTGGCTCAAGCCTTGAGTGATCTCAGATCAGCTTGTGCTGAATCAAGGACCGTTAACAGGAGGGATGGTCAGGAATGTGCTACAGTACAGGCTTCATCCAGGATGTCTATTAGCAAACATTAACTTAGATGAATTCTCCATTCTGATTGGCCAAAAGGTCTTTCTATGAGAGTAGTAAGTACAATAATTTGCCTCTAAGGCATTTACACAACATTCAATTTGAAAATTCCAATGCATTCTGATATATATTTCAAGGGTGTGTGAAGGAAACTCCAGAGGACCAGAGGAAGACCAGAGGAGGGATTCACACCATCTACCCACATCTAAGATATACACACATCTAAGGTATACATGACTGCATGAAAGGGTGGCATGGTGTCTTAGTGGTTAGCACTGTCGCCTTGCACCTCCAGGTTCTGGGTTCGATTCCTCCCGCTGGTCTGAGTGCTTGGAGTTTCCATGTTCTCCCCAAGCTTGGTGGGTTTCATCTGGGTTTTCCACAATCCAAAGACATGCAGAATAGGTTAATTGGCATTCCTAAATTTCCCATAGTGTGTGAATGTGTGTGTATGTGTTGTGTGTGCTCTGGGATCGATTGGCACCCCATCCAGGTGTACCCTGCAGTATAGATGATGAGTGTGAGTACTTAGGAAATCTTAAAAGGAATCTTCAGTTTCAGTTCTCTGTAAAAGACAATGGTAAGGCGAAGCCAAAAAAAAAGTTACAAGCTTTTGAAAAACGCAAGCAGTCAAGCACATACAGTATATAAAGCTATAAAAAGTATGCTGGGTGTTCAAGTCAAACTGGGACTTGCGATGAAATTTCTGGTGAATGAATACACATCAAATCAGCTGATGTTTACAAAAGACTTCAAGCACGGTATGATGATGGGACTCTTAGCCGCAGGAAAATATTTGAATGGTGCAAATGTTTTAAAGAAGGGCGCACATCCGTGAAAGATGATCCTGGCCGAGATGGCTCGGAGCCCTCTGCTGTCGTTCCCATCATCATTCAATGAGTTCAGTTAAACACAGGTCACCAACCTGCAGAAGAGACGCATTTGTCTGTAAGAACTGTACACACAATCATTCAACAACACCACTTGCACATTACTGGAGTTATTACCACACCTCCGTACAGTCCTGACCTTTCTCCAAGCCATTTCCACAAGTTTTTGAGCTGTTAAAGGAGTTCCTGGGAGGCCAGCGTTTCAGATGTGAAGCAGGCAGTTTGATCATGGCTCCGGCGTACTGAGAAAACTTTCTACCTCGATGGTGTCCAAGCACTAGTGAAACACTGGGGTACGTGCATTAGTGTAGCTAATTGTTATCTTGTTTTTCACAATCAAAAGTCCCAGTTAGACTTGAATAGCCGTTGTAGAATGTGTATTATTCCTTACATAATATGCTACATCCCTACCAATACTCTGTCACTGCACTATCTATAATATTTCTGCATTATTAATAGTTACCTTAATAATACTGGCTGAAAACCTCTTCGCACACTTCGCACACTTGTAATAATGCATGTGCTTGTATATATTTTATTTTATTATCTGGCTGAGCCTACTGTAGCACAATCATTTCCACCGTTATTCAATATGCTATTTTTTTTTATATCTTTATACATCACTGGTTTTTGGTTACATGTTTCATATTTATGTGTTCTGTTTCAAAGAAAGGGGAAAAAAAAAAAAAAGAAAAACTGGATCTTAGACGTGCCTAGAGATTTCATGTAGGAGGTTTGGAATTTAGGAGAAAAACACAACAGAACACATTCAGTACTTCTAAGTTCCAGATGTCCTAAACAAAAACAGGCACACACACGTACAGGGGTCTAACTCTACTGTGACACCTGGCTCACGGCAATTCTCTCTTTTTAACTTTGTGAACTCTGGGAAAATAAGTAAAACCTCATCGTAATGTCAATCTGATAACAGAAAGCGAGCAGAATGCGGAATGTCGAGATGAGATCGGGTCTCCAGGAGTCGTGAGGCGATAATAAGAAATATGCCTTCTTTTCTGTCAGAGTTCTTTGTTTATTGCCTTCGGCCTTCTTCCTAAACCTTTCTGTCAACCCAACGCACACACACAATCCGGCACACGCGTACACACACGCAGTATGTCAGTATGCATCTCTTTCATCATTCATTCTCCTCAGTTGTGCGGGAAGCTCCTGGCTGATTAGCTAAATATGCCTGCATTATAAATCATGCTGTGATAGTGAGGTCTTCTCCTCTCCATCTTTCCATCATTAGCCCTCCAGGAGATTTCTATAACCACACACATACACACACTTATACACTCACACATCATTTTAATCAAATGTAGATGCTAATCTAGATGTTGTGTCTGATGACCCTTCACAATCCTTTGTTTAAATTGATGCATTTGCTTTATTTTCTCATTTTGCAAATATCATGAGGCAAACATCTTCCATGCCCTCAAATCCTGTACTGCTATTTTGAAATTGAAATAGCACTCCATAAGGAATCCTCAGAACAGTTGATAAAGCCTTGTGAGGATGATAATAATGACACCATGTCAAAACCACTACTATAAGATTGTCTGGTTGCACCAACCGTTTGCTTACTGCAGTGCGATTTGAGTCAATTAGTGTATAACATCCAGGTTTAATCAAAAATTAAACATCATAGTCTAATGTCATAGTTGAATGCACTTGGGCCTCCAAGACTTTAATAATTATAATCTAAGAGCAGTCTTCAATAATTCACTAAATGACTATGGATAAGTGGGCTTTTATAATGATTTGGGACAAGGGTATGGAGACACAGAGTCTCTGTAGACTCTATGGTGATGGAAGTGTTTTATGAAATAGGGAACCTCTGTAGGTTGAAAGGAGATAGGAAGCTGGAAATGGACAGTGTGTCTCTGTAGACCGGCGGAGTATTATGAGCTTTAAAGGGGATTGTCAGCTGGAAAGAGATAGGAAACTTTGTCTATTATCAGGGGATTCGGGTTGGAAGGAGATAGGGAACCTCCGGAGACTAGCAGGAGATTGCGGCTTAAAAACAAAAAGGAGTTGTCTGTGGGCTGAAGGAGTTCAGGACCTGGAAGACATTAAGGACATTGTGTAGATTAAAAGGAAAGGGAAGTTGGAATGGATGAGGAAACTTTGTTTACCTGAAAAAAGGTATGTTGGAATAGGATCGGAAGCCTTTAAGGTTAATGAACTATGCTAAAGGACATCCCCTCTGTACTCTACAATATTAAATGGAGGTGGCAGTCTTCACTAAGTTCCTCTAGAGCGAAATGTTATATGCATATGATATACAATAGACTTGCAGGGAATAGGAAAATCCATTAAGTTATTAACCTTTGTAGACTGAACGGGCATGGGGATCTGGAAGGGCATCCGTAGTTATAAGAATAGGCATCATAAAGGGCATTTTCACATTAGGCATGATTGATTTGTACTGTGTGCAGGAACAAATATACCTCCCTCCCCACATTCACATTATGTTTGTTCAGGCACACTTATGTATTTACACTGATACAGTACAGTATACTGTATATACTTGGTTTGTTGTTAGCCATCAGGCTATGCCTTAAATATTGATATTTGGGGGAAAAAATGTCAAGAGTCTTCCTACTTTATCAGCAATGGCTGTGTAGGTCAGAGGATGAGATTGAATTAAGACAGAACAACTGAGACAGACAGCACTGGTGACGTCTCGTTTAAACAGTGATCTACTTCTATTCTCAGGCACGATTGGTTCCATATCTCAAATCTTCTTGAGACTCGGGCATGGTTCCAGAGTGCGGAACGATTGTGTTCTTACTGATCAAAATCAACCAGACTTTGAAGCCAAGTGTTCTCGGAAGCGATCCCAAGGCCATAATGTAAAACTATAGGTACTACTGAGTATGTACTACTAGGATACTAAGATACTGTAGGTACTGGTGACCCAGAAGGACATATTGAGTCTTGATAGAAGGTGATAGAAGCTCAGGTTATCACCCATTTGTAGACAGGAAGGGGATAATGGGTTAAAAGAAGATAGTGATATAGTGGGAAAAGACCAAGCAGAAAAAGACCAAGCATCATTTTTTTTTAAAACTAAAAACAGAGAAATCGGGAGAGCAAATGTTCCTCTGTAGACTGGAATTGAGGTAAAGGGATGGCCTAAGTTTCATGAACCTTTTGAGACTAGGTGTTTTTCGATGAGTGGAAAATGGATCCTCTGTAAACTGGATAAAGGACACTGAGTTGTACAGGGATAAAGGATAATCAGTCTCTATAGAATAGACCTGGATAAGAAACCTCTGATGACTGGTGATAACAGGGACCTGGAAAGAGATGTGAAGGAGGTAAGCAGCTAATGACAGTGACCATTTGTTGACTCCTAGTAGTTAAGGCAATAAAAAAGATAGGTTACTGTACACAAGGAAGAGGATCAGGAATTGGGTGGAGATAGCAAGACTCTATCCGTCTATCCAGTGACAGAAACTTCAAAGCACTTTTTGTAAGTCTCTCTGGATAAGAGCGTCTGCCAAATACCTAAATGTAAATGTAATATTGAGCCTTTATAGACTGGAATGAGATGGGAAGCTAGTGATAATGACTATCTGTAGAATGCTAAGTGACAAGGAGGTCAAAAAAGATGGGTGGGCTCAGTGGATAGTGAAATACTTCTAGACTGGATGGGGATATGAATTTGGAAAAGTACAAGGAGCTTTATAAATTGAAAGGTTTGAAAAAGACACATATCTCCGGTAAAATGGAAGGAAAATGTTAGATTGATGATAGATTATTCGGGTCTACCGAGTCCACCTACTTTTCACCCACTTGTCACCTAGCATTCTACAGTCATTATCATTACTATGTTCTAGGCTTTATTGGCTCATTATCTTCTCCCAGGGTGCCACAGTGGCTTAGTGGTTAGCACTGTTGCTTAGCACTTCTAGGGTTGGGGCAACACCAGGGACAGCCATGAATATGGAAGTGGTGATGGTGAAATGTAAATGAAAAATGCTAATGGAGGCAGCATAAAGGCTTAGTGGTCAGCATTGTTGCCTCACACCTTTGCAGTTGGGAATTGGAATTTTGCCTTCTGTGTGTGGAATTTGCAAGCTTTCTCCATGATTTGTGTGTCTCCCCCAATCCTCCAGTTTCCTCTCACAGTCCAAAGACATGCATTGTAGGCAGGTTGGCCATAGTGTATGAATGGGTGTGTGAGCTTGTTTGGGGGTTGAAACCTCATCCAGAGCTTACCCTGCCTTGTGCACCAAGTTCCTTGGGATAGGGCCCAGGCCTGCCAAAACCATACCAAGGAAACAATGTACAGGGTGGGCCATTTATATGGATAACCCTTAATAAAATGGGAATGGTTGGTGATATTAACTTCCTGTTTGTGGCACATTAGTATATGTGAGGGGGAAAACTTT
>JAQMYL010000002.1:3354982-3368139 GCA_030014365.1 Clarias pachynema | reverse complement strand
CACAAACAGGAAGTTAATATCACCAACCATTCCCATTTTATTAAGGTGTATCCATATAAATGGCCCACCCTGTACATATAATAGACAGGTGTACTTCCAGGTCTCTGTAACCTTCCAGCTATGGTGAGCTAATTATAATAATCATCTGGTGAAAAAGGTAGGCTTTGTAGACCTGGAAGTAAATGATGAGATTCTGTAGACTGAAGGGGAGTACCAAGCTTCTGTAAGCTGAAAGTGGATAACAAGTCTCGGAATGTGACCATGCACCTCTGTAGACCGAAAAGAATGGGAAACAAAATGATAATAATGAGCCTCTGTAGACTGGGTGGAAAAGGATTTCAAGCCAGTGTCGACTGAAGGGGACTAGGGAGCCCAGAGGGGATAAAGACCTCCTTTAGGTTCAAAAGAGACTGCTAGAAATGAACAGGGAATCCATAAACTGGTAGAGAATGTGAAGATTAAAGGAGCTTTGTTTGTTATTTGTTTTGTTTTTTAATATTTTGAATCAAACTTATTCATATTGATACAGTTAAGTTAGATCCAAAAGATCGTAGCAAGACAGGAGTCTACGAATAAAGACTTCATCGTGGATCATGATTAAAATAGTTGGCATATTTATGACAGACATTCTGCTAATAAATTACATTTTAGCTTTATATAATTTTACAAGCAGGCAACATATTTACAATAAATCTACAGTAAATAGTTTTTCCCAAACATGACAATGTTTTATACTTTTCCTTTCATTTTATGACATCAAGCTTATTCTTTTAAAGTATAAAAACAGACCAGAACTGATTTATAAGAGAAAGACTGATGGAGGGACTAAAAGAGGAAGCCATAAAAACAAGTACAGTACAGTGTAATAAAATGATCTGAGACGGGATTGAGAAGTAAAGTCGAGACAGTGAAAATAGAAAGGATCGTACAGGAAAGAAGGTGGCAGACAGACAACGTGCAGAAATAAGGCAGGGGTGAAGGATATAGATATCATAAAGAGACAGATAGATGGAAAGGGAAGGTAGCGAGGAAGCCTTTGTATGCAGCGCCAGGCCTACCAGCTGCTCTTTTGGCCTCGCTCAGAAACCCGATCTGTTTGTGCTGCTTTCTATCTGCTTTCTTTATTCTGTTAATCTCTTGCTTGCTCGTCAGCTATGAGGCATAATGCTTTTACCTGGAGGCTTTGGAATGGCGTGATACACACCACATGGTCGAACTAAATAATGACGACAATACAGTGGATATTGATACCGATATTCATAAAAAAAGAAAAAAGACAAAAAGAAAGAAACATTAGCGTATTCATTTGCATCTGTGATTCAAGGTCAGGTCTCATGACTTCATATGAAAATGAAGAATGCTACGTTTTTAAGTTATTCAATGAAAATCAGCGTCGTCTGATCGACTTGTTTGTCTGATTCTAAAGAAATAATGATGTAATATGAGAGCGAGGGATGATATATAAAGTAGCACCAGAAGGCAAAGGGGCAGAGAAAGATGGACATATGGAGAGAATGATGGATGATCGAGGCAAAGGAGCAGAAACCGAGCTTCGCTATGTAGCACATGAAAGTAGGCCAGGTTAGGAGCGTGTCCTCTGATGATAGTGTGCGGGTGTGTATCCGTGTGGGTGTGCGATTCGGGATCCAGGTCTGAGCGGGGTCTGCGAGGCCATATGGCAAATCATTCAGTCTGGGAGCAGAAGCGAGGTCACTCCCTTGGTCATCTGGAGCGGCGATCCTAGGAGAGAGGCTGTACGGCACTAACACAACCCTTGCAATGTCGGAGACCGTCTGTTGAAAGTAGCCACACACACACGCACTACATGCAGTATACTATATATAAAATATACTGTATATAAGTACTTGCTTTCGAGGCATTTCTGTTTATTATTTATGAGCTCTGCAGAAGGGGAAAAAAAAGCTAGAGAGAACGAGAATAAATTAAATAACCAGGAAAAGAGTAAAACAATGTTCTAATTTTTCTATTATTCTTCATTTGAAAACTAGGCCCTCCAAACTTCAGGAATATAACCGTACCCTTATTTTTTATTGCAATAAAAGAACCCTAGATTTAACTGAATTATACTGAGAAACAGAGGTAGAGAGTGAGAGAAAGGAAAAAAAGAAAGACTGGAGGTTGCAAACAGATAGGCCGCGTTGCTCTTACATCTGCTAAGCTATTGTCTGTGGGGTGAAAGGTCATCGGGAGGAAGGTTAGCATGCAGTCTGTGTGTGCGTATGTTAGGGGTCCCGTGAGGCACGTATGAGGGTCAGTATTTCACTCAGGAAAACAAACATCACAGACAAGAGGAGCATCTCTTCCCTCCAAGACGAGTGGGACGGCGGGTCAGCTGTGAGCCACGTATTTGGACATACACACCCATGTTCAGTCACTGAAACTTTCTCGGTAACTGAGGCTCGCTTATCTTTTCCTATCTTGATAAAACACACTTGATCTCGCACTTTTTTTGTTTGCCAAGCACCTCACACCGAGACGCACATGTTTTATATTCTCACACCTATTTTTTTTGTACCAGGACGAACACTACAGAGGTTTTTTTTTCACACTTTCCATATCATTTCTGAAAAGAAAATGGAATGAAATATAGACGGAATCTTATTTTCTTTATTGAACACAATGAAAAGGTGTTGAGACAGACTGTCTAAAAAAAAAACTAACAAAAACAAACGTCAGACATGTATTACTTGGAAAATCTGGAGCTGCAAGGATGAAATTATGAAATGACCTTTAAAAATGATCATTGTCGCAAAGCAGCCTAAAACAATTAGGGAAATGAGTTCAAAAAGTTTAAGGAAATGTGTGAAAATCAATGATCAGATTGTCCCTGATGAGCAATAGGAAGAAACCAGACTCAACAGGGAACTCATCCTCATTTGGTGATAACGGATAGCAGGGGTTGATCTGCACTCATACTGGGTGTTAGGAGGCTGGAAGTTCAGTATAACAGGAGATGTGTTTAAGTTCAAATGGAGTCCACTTTTATTACTTTTATTGCTAACAGTCACATAATGTAGTAAGGCGGATGTATATTTTGTGCAGCGATTGTGGAAGGACTAATTACGACAGCATGAATAATGGGATTTATTTATAAGCTTACAAAAGAGAAGAGGAGGCACGGATAGTAATATCGATCGGCAATAAGGGGGCGGGGTTATGTCCAAATAGCTCTTTCTCAACTTTCATTTAAATATGTTGACACATTAATTATGTTATTTACTACAGGAACCAAATAAATATCACATCAAATGTGTAACCTAGAAAAGCCCCGTGTCATGAAGTTGGAAAAACAGAAACAGAAAGTTCATAACACGAACAGTTCCCCAAATTTCACACACTTAAAAACCAGAACAAACTGGTTAATATAGATAAATGAATTTTAAAAAATTCTAATATTATTAAACATTATTATGGACATTTTCATATGACAGTATAAAACTAACATGTTCCATGACCTTGTTCTTGATCTTTAGAATCGTGCTGATGGTTAAATAATCATGTTAAAAGAACGAGCGATGGCCCCCGAGTGGCACAGCGGTAAAGATCTGATTGGCTGAGGTCTCTCAGCGAGGTGGGATGGGAGGTACCCTGTGCTCCCACATTAATCACACCTCTACAGCCAATTACGGGCGTCTGTGAGCTCATGCGAGTGGAAGGAGTGGGTAACGCTGTCCTACGAGTGTGTTACGCCGCCCCCACCCGAGCACGTAGTTTCGACAAGATCCGGTCGGCTGGCATCACGCGGTTCAGAGGAAACACGTGATAGTCTTTTGCCCTTCCTGACTGCTGGTAGTAGTAGCCTTAATGTGGGAGCCCCCTAGTGACAGGGAGGAATTGGATACAACTAAATTAGGGATAAAATCAGGTAAAAATCCCTTCTTAGTAGTACCAGTAGTCACCAAGAGAGACTGTCAGAACTTTTGAAATGCTGATGTAGAAATTCATAGTATGTTTGTAACTCCAAAGATTATATTATGAGGAGTGTGCATGTATGTGTTGGAGGAAGTGATAAATTTAGCTTGTAATATAGTAAAGTTTGCACAGATGTACGTATAGATTGGCAGAGAAAAACCCGCTGTTTCACTGTGAGTAACTGAAAATAAAACGCTAATGAAATACAGTCCTCGGTGCAACAGCTGGAAAAACCCGGTGTCTCTTAATAGACAGAAAGAAACAGTGGATGCTGGACTGTTTACATTTCTGCCATTCTTTTGCTCTCACTCACTGAGGACATACAAACAAATGGAGAGAGAGAGAGAGAGAGAGAGAGAGAGAGAGAGAGAGAGTGATTCCACCCGGATTCCTGTTTTAGTCAGAGTCAATGCATAACAGAACAATGAAGTAATTTTCTTGACATATCTTGTTAGAAAGCTGCCGCCAGAGCTCAGGGTCAGCCATGATACAGCACCCCTGGGGTAAACAGGGTTGGAGGTCTTGTTTAAGGGTATCTTGGCTGTGCTGGGTCTTAAACCACTAACTTTATCCTCGGTGACCCCTAACTGTTATACCACAGCTGGTTAGACAAGTACTTGTACTCTAATGAAAACCTTCTCTTTTATCCCTCCCTTAAAGAGATTTGTTTGAGTCTGTTTAAGTATATTACAGTGAGCTTTGCTGGTTATAATTTTTTCCTGCTCTGCACACCGAATGTGAAGAACAATGTAAGTAATTGGGGCCAAATTCCAAAGTGCAAAAATGCTTTCCATAGTTCAGCTGAGACTCATATGAAGCTTCTGTAGTTCCACTGAGCTAAATCAAGATGTTATCTATCAAAGTTATGGTGTTTTTAGTACAAATTCAACTCTTTTCCTTTCCCCAGAACTACCCGTATGGCTAACTGGAATGTATCTCAACTAAACTTCAGAATGCAAATTGATAATTTGGCTCCAGTTTCTTAAAATGTACGTCTGTTCCAGGTGACAAACATCATGGTGTGCAAAGCAGGAAAATGAATAACAATAACACTAGGTATTAGATCATGCTAATACCTAGTGTAATGTATTTGGCAGCATGGTGGCTAAGTGATTAGCACTTTCGCTTTGCACCTCCAAGAACTGGATTCAATTCCCACCTCGGGGTCTGTGTGCATGGAGTCTGCATGTCCTCGTTGTACTTACTCCGGGTTCTCTGGTTTCCTCCCATACTCCAAAGACATGCAGATCAGGCTAATTGGCTTTATCAAAATTGCCCATAGTGGGTGAATATGTATGTGAATGTTGACCAGAGGTCCTACAATGGTTGTAAAAATGGGAATAAATACAATGGTCCCTATTGGCCACAAATGGTTACTATTGGGCTCTACAGTCCCTTGTTGGACTTCAGAGGTTCCTAGATGGATGGATGGATGGTAATGTACTTATATGCACCTCAATTTCCATTTAAGAAAAACTTAAAGAAAGAATTATCTCTTTAATATTCTAATAAGTACCTTGGTGTCTCTGCATCCACATGGAAGAAATCCATAAAAAGAAATATCTTAAATATCAGACACTGCTGAGAAATTTATGATCTCTGTCTAATGATATGTTGCATGTTCACGATCTGAAGTTCAAACTGTGTAAAACTGTTGAAGTGCAAAGTGAGTATAATTGTCTCTCACAGCAGTCAATCTGAAACACCCATCTGATCAGGTGGAAAAGGAACGTTTTGCAACTTTTAGCTGTAATTACATTACATTACATTTAGGGACATGCTGTACGTTTCTTGATTCTACCTTCTTAAAAAAAAAAAAGAAAGAAACCTTTTAATATCACAGTGCAGTTGAACCCTTGCTTCTGATTGGCCAGAAAACAAATTGAAATAGAGGAAATAAGATTAGCCAATAAATCAGGATCAAATTAATATTAGAGTGTCACTGATACTGATAAGGAAGTTTCAATTCACAGCACTTTAAAAACAAACCTTTTTTTCTATTTGTAAACTTGGATGTGATTAATGAAAACGTGAACATGATCAGCATTCCTCAATGGTGATATACGAAGGGTGTTCGAGTCAAACCGGGTACACAGTACGGTAATGAGACTTTTAGCTGCAGTAAAACATTTGAATGATGCTAACGCTATAAAGAATAACTTGCACACAATCATTCACCAACACTTGCACACTACAGGAACTCAACTGGGAGTTATTAGCCACATCCCCCGTACAGTCCTGACCTCGCTCCAAGACATTTCCACATCTTTGGGACATTAAAGGAGTTCCTGGGAGGCCAGCGTTTCAGACGCAAAGCAGGCAGTCTGATCATGAGTCCGGCGGAGAACACTTTCTACCTTGATGGTGTCCAAGCACTTGTGAAACACTGGCATAAGTGCATTAGTGTAGCAGGAGATTATATAGAGAGATAAAGAGAGTTTTTACTCTCAGAACTGTGTTCTGTTATTCTGCACAATCAAAAGTCCCGGTTTGACTTGAACACCTTTTAGTAAAAAATCCGAATGATTAAAAATGTAAAAATAATAATAATAATAATAAATTAGTGCGTTTGGCTTATGAAACGATATGATGGAATGATACACTGCTGGCATTTATTCTGAAATATTATGATATTATGCCCTTCTTTTCAACATTCCCCAATGTCATTCACTGCATTGTTATGAATTCTGAAGCGGTTGAATGTAAGTGGGTGTAAGTGTAAAGCAAAAAGCAAACTGAGAAGTATAGACTGAGCAGATGAAAAACATGAAAGAGTAATCTAGTCAAAACCAAAAAGACAGAAAGGATTGTGGAATGACGGGCAAAACCTCACAAAGAAATGCCTTCAATACACTTATGTGTGATGATGTGTAAAACACGAAGCAGGTGTGTTTAGAGTTCAACAGGGTGTGAAAGCTGTAAAACCCGGACTGGATCTGGATCAGGGTGGATAAGCAGTGACTTCTGGATTAACTGTGACAGGAACAAATCTAAAGCTTGGGAGCTTCATTTTTCACCCACAAAGGGCCAGTTGGAGGGCAGATTCATTCTAATCAACTTGCCTGATTCCACTTGCTAAATCAGGTCATCTTGCTGCCCAATCAGACAGTAAATGTACCTCTTATTCGGCTGGAATGAACCTCTGCAGCCACAGCAGTCAAATCATACAAACTTTCCCATCCAAGAATAATAATTGCGATTATTAAATGTGATTATGATCATTATCCAAGACATGCTATTTTTGAGCTCTTACAGTATGTCAGTTTTTAATTAGTCTTAACTCTAATGGATTTCAGTTCAGACAAGCACCTGTTACAGAAATGATGCCAAAATGAGAATTAAATAAGAATCACTGTTAATGACAATTCAGCTGTCATGCAGCAACTGCGGAGGAAATTGTTTTCTGAGAAAGAAAGCTGGAAGGAATGTGGGGGAAAAAAATTATGCAGCAAAGCTAATAATATCATTTCTCCTTGAATTGTGGCAGTTCAGGGTCAGATCCACAGTTTGGCATGACTTTTCACCCGAGAGAAAACAGTGCCGGCTCTCTGTGGAGGCAGCCTGAAAGAGCCTTTGTTTGAGAGGCAGGCTCACATCTGGTGGAGAGCGGGCATGGTGGTGTGTATGAGAGAGAGAGAGAGAGAGAGAGAGAGAGAGAGCGTTTCGGGTTGGCACAGACTGCTCACGCCGAGGCCAGCTTGGCGGCACGCCATGCCATAGACTTTAGTGTGAAGTATGAATGAAACTCATCCCTGGAGGTGGAGAGGATCTGGCAACACTTCTGAGCAGCCAAGGGTTAATTGTTGACTCTGAGGGCATATGAAGACAACACACACTCAAAGACACACATACACACTCCCATACACACACCACACACACACTACACTACTCTACACACATCAAATTCCACCCTTCAAAAGGAATAGTAGCGCTTGTTATTCTTCAGGGCTTTTTCGGCATTTTGCCTTTTGATTCCGTGGGCTCTTTTGACTTGTGCCAGATTAAAAGCTTAGTGTGAGTTTAAAAAAATCACAAACTTTGTCTCACTCTTTTAAATGTTCACAGAGGCACACACATTGCTGTGAAGGATTTTGACACAAGTTCTGTCAAAATCATCTCTTCACTGAGCAGGAAGCAGAGATCCAAAGCGCACATGCGTCCTTGACCTTTACACCACCACAACGCTGTTCATTTCTCATATCTGACTGGGAGGAAGAAAGTTGTTGCTCAACTTCTTTTACATCTACTTCGATATCTTCTACAACAGAAGCTCTGACAATAGTTGTTTTCTGCTAACACATACCAACCTTGGCCAATACTTTAGCTAATTAATGATTCTTCACTTCTCTGACTGTAAAAGTTCTAATCTCAACACTGGATTAGCTTCACGCACTTCACTATCTACAGCAACATCACTATCTAACTTTTCAGAAAGACTAACATAAGTGTAAGACACGTCCTCTAATATGATGATTTCATATGATTGCTACCAAAGTCAGGCACTTGTCTCAAATCCATCAGAAGGAGGATGGATGGGATGATAGACACCTCATGGGACAGCTTCAAATACTGTAGGTATAATGTAAATGAAAAATGCTAGTTGAGGCAGCATGGTGGCTTAGTGGAATTTGCCTGTTCTCCTCATGCTTGGTGGGTTTTCTCTGGGTTTTCCTCCCACAGTCCAAAGGCATGCAGAGTACGCTGATTGATGTTTCCAGTTTGGCCATAGTGTATAATTGGGTGTTTTATGAGAATGTGTGTGCCATTCAGGGTGTAGCCCACCTTGGCTCCAGGCCCAACATACAGTACCGTGATGGTGGTGGTCAAGACTTTTTCACAGCATTGTAGGATAACAGTATAATTGGTAGATGGATAGATGGAAAAATACTAATAAAAAAATATCCTTCTTTCCTCAAGCCTCAATGTGTGTTTTATGTGAGCTCATTTCCGAAACACAACCTAGTAATTTTCTTCAATTGTAGGTCTACCATAGGATGTGCAATGCATAATCTGAAATGGAACAAATCTTATTGTTCAGTCTGTTAGAGAACTTGTTCGAGATTTTATAATGAAATTGTACAAGTTAACAGTAAAACATTTTGGAGTTTTTATGAAAACTTGCTTATTTTTTAATAAATATTATAGATGTTATGTAATGCCATAATTAGTAGTAGTAGTGGCCACTTTCTTGTCTTTAGATGCATACCTGCATGGTCTTTACCAAATCCAGGTCGACAACTAGTTCAAACAGCTACTTTAAAAGTAATCAACTAGGAATTTTAATTTCTTAACATTTCCACTTGGGGATCACACCAAACAAACAAACAAGCAAGCAAACAAACAAACAAAAAAACAATATACAAAGCAAATCACAGTAGTCTGACTGCTGACCAATGGAGGCGGGTACAACAACCCAGCTGGCACTAGATTTTAATTCCACCATAAAATATTTCAATACCAGACCGCGATTGTGGATCTCAAGGCATCTGGAGTTAGCAAGCACAGCCCAGCTCCATAATTCTTCAAACTCACTCCCTTTAAAGTGACATGTAAGATATACGAGGAGTTTGTATGAGTGAATTGGAGCACTTCAAGGTGCAGCCAGACTATTGAGCTTCAGGATTATTCAGATTCAGCTCTATTCACTCCAAGCTCACATACTGTATTTCATGGTTAACAGTAATAGGGACCAGGGAAATGAATGGGAGAGATGAAAGGAACATGGTTGAGGCTGGTTGAAGGTGTCCAGCATTGCTGTATAAACCCTGGTGGTTGCACTGAAATGTATTTTTTTTTGTGTGTGTAGTTATTTCAAAGTCAGTGCCAAATGATTTTTAATAGAAGAACACTGTTATTTGTATTGGCAGTAAGGCACAAAAGAAGGGAAATTGTCCAGCAGTGCAAGAGTGAGGAGGGTTTTTGAGAATATTCTTAAGGTACACAGTATGTGGTGCTGAGCAGAGAATAAACTACTCATGCCATATACAAAGGATAGACAAACACCAAGCATTCTGATCATGTTGCACATTTTAGCATTTAGTTTGGCAAATTCTATTTATATTATATCTCTTTCAATTTTAAATACAATTTGTCCAGATTCTTTATAAAACCCAAGCTTGGGCCCCAGGGGTGCATGAAGGAAATTTTAGACCCCCTGACAGATTACTGTCCCTGAAAGGTTCCCATTCTTGAAGTTTCTCTTGGGACCCCAATTTTGGAATCTACCCCACATGACCACCAGTCTCTTTATGGCACTCCTGCTCTGAAAAAGGTCCTTAAGCTGCAGTAGCTCCAGGACCTACTGTATGTAATGTCTATGCAAAACCAGTTAGTTACAAACAAAAACTTTGTCCTGTTGTTGATGGACTTGAAAAGGTACCAGAAACTCCACAGCTAGAAACTACTGGACCTGACAAAATACAAGAAACCACACAGTTGGAAACTGCTGGACATGAGCAGACACCAGGAACTGCATCCCTGGAAAATATGGACTTGAACAGGCCCTAAAGACAGATGCCTAAAAGCTAAAAGACAACTGGAGTACACTGGATTTGAGCAGGCCCAGAAGCCACAAAGCTGGACAACTACTGAACTACAGATGCAAGAAACAGCACAGCTGGAATCCAACTGACAGACCTTAGCAGGTACTACACAAACAACACATCTAAAATTGACTAGGTTTAGACAAGGAAAGCCAGAATCTTGTAGTATGGTTCTGTTTTTTCCAGAAACCAGAGATCTGGAAACTACTAGACGTGAGAACATACCAGATACCACATGGCTTTACATGACTGGAGGTACCAGATCACAGCAGGAAGGTAGGAAGGTACTGCACCTGCACAGGTCAAATAATTTACATACTTGAAAACTACTGAAGCTAAGCATGTACCAAATACCAGACATCTGGAACCTAGTGGATTGCAAAAGACAACACAGAATCAGCTGGAGTTGAGCCCTCAGATACTGCACAGCTGGAAAATATTGAACTTGAGCATGTCCAAGAGACTATTAATCAAAAAATGACTGGACTTGAGAAGATACCAGAACTCCCACAGGTGGAAAGTACTAGACCTGAGCAGGTAACACAAACCAGATGGGTGATGGAAATTACTGGAAATGAGAAGCTACCAAAAACTACGAAGCTGGACAGTACTCGACCTGAGCAGGTTAAAGAATTTACACACCTGAAAACTCCTGGAATTGAGCAAATTCAGGAAACCATACAGCGGGAAACTGCTTGAAAGTTTGCTCATGTTTCACTTTTTCCGGTTCCAAAAGTTCTGAAAGTTTGTGCAGCAGAAAAAAAAGGGCCTCATAAGATCTGTGAGTGCATCGCTCAGTAGTGCATCAATGTATGTATCTTTATTAGAGAAGCTGACACATCCCACTGGGTGTAGATGCATGAGGTGGAAAGAAATTTGATCAAAAGTTGTGTGCTTTGTGAAACCCCGTCTCTGATGGCTAGAAGGCGGAATGAAGTATTATGGAGAGGAGGATGACAAATACTCTTTAACTTAGAGAGGATGGAGGGGGAAAAAAACAGACTGACATCTAATACGTCAGCGAGATTTGAAGACTGATGGAGCGTGCGCGGTAATGGCATTATCAGTCAGGAGGAAGAAAGAGAGACCGAGTAGAAGAGCCATCAAAATAAAGCAGATTAAGGAGTTTCCATGGACTTGCCCATATTAATGTTCGACAAAAGTCGGTAATAAAGAGGAAGCAGAGGCGGGAAGGTGCGCGCCGTCCCGGAGATGAAATATTTACTCAAGTCAACACTGTGTTTGCTTGCCGGCACCGCTGATCGCTGGCCATGTTTTATTCATGCGCTAGTGTTTATGACAGTGCGAGGATGTCATAGTGACAGACATTTCTAAAAAGTAGGCGATCGGCCTTTAGACGCAGACAGCCAATTATCATCACAGCAGTTTATCTGGGATGATGAGTGTGGGTTGAAGCCTCGAGAAATGATAGCGAGCACACACAGGGCGAACGAGGTGAAGACATCAAACCCAGCGTGAACTTTCATCTCCGTCTCTTTTGATCTCCCTGACCGAAGGTGACGGCGCAACAAATCAACAGCACTCCTGGTATCGCGCGCGACCATGACGCTAATGCCTTGCACCTAATCACCCCCGTATTTCGCTCACTCATAATGGCGTCTCTATTGATTAAATAAACATGGCTGTGTGATAAATCTGAGTCTTAAGGTGAGCTCCTCTTCTCCATGGCGTCACAGTTTGCTCTCCATCAGGCCGTGTCGAGCCGATTAGCATCGATCCGACCCACCATCCACACCTAACTGCTGAGGGTTTAATATCCTCGCGAACGTATTAGCAGCAGACGATTGCATCTCGCCTAAAATGATTACGCTTCAAATCAAATCTTTTACATGGATATATTCCTGCTTTAATTTTTCAGCTGTCTTTTCCTCTCATTCTTTACACATCCTCTACTCGTCTCATGGCCCGTGGTGGTATTTCGTGAATGATAATGGAATTTACCGAGCTGCAGTGGGATGAAATAGTCATAATGTTCGGTGTGTGTGTGTGTGTGTGTGTGTGTGCCTGTTAGGGGTGTGTATTTATGGCCTGGTAGGGACCAAATGGATTCACGAGAATAGGAATATCTGACATTTTTGACCTGATGGAGAATTTTTTTCCCAAAGTTTGTGTGTGTGTGTGTGTGTGTGTGTGTGTGTGTGTGTGTGTGTGTGTGTGTGTGTGTGTAAAATTGATAAGATTAAATTAATATAAAAAAGGCAGATTCCAAAGATGTGGAACATGAGAGATATCAGAAATCTGTTCACTGAAACATCAAAGTATAGAAATTGAAATTACATGACATCCTCTCTCTCTCTTTCTCTCTCTCTCACACACACACGCGCACACACACACATCTCTCGCTTCCTGAGGCGTGTGTAAAGCAGATAGTACACGTGTATCTGAATCTGTCAGGGCCCCAGGCCAGGAACTAAGCATGTCCACAGAGAGCTTTTAAAAGCAGCATGACTGAATCCCTCTCTCTCTCTCTCTCTCTCTCTCTCTCTCTCTCCCCTATTTCTTTTTTTTACTCCATCATTTTCTAGCTGTAGTACAAACTTGGAAACTTTGAGTTCCTGATGGTTGACATCTCCTGGACATTTCACTGACAGTGTGTGTGTGTGTGTGTGTGTGTGTGTGTGTGTGTGTGTGTGTGTGTGTGTGTGTGTGTGTGTGTGTGTG
>JAQMYL010000002.1:3325109-3338658 GCA_030014365.1 Clarias pachynema | reverse complement strand
TACTCCACTCAAAATCAAACATCTGATGTGAACAAGCAAAGGCTAAGTAGGATAACTCTGTTCCATTAAATTTGGGAAAAAAGGCAGTAGAATGCACCAGCCAATAAATGCCAATGGATGCGGTAAAGGTAAAGGTAAAACCTGTGCAAGGTGTGTGAGTGTGGATTGGATGGACCACTGTGGCGAAACTCTGACGGAGACATCCAAAAGATCAACAACAATATTTTCAGAATTTAATACTTTTTTTTTTTTTAAACAACATCTAAAAATATATTTTAATGATTTTTTAAAATAGGAAATTCTCCACATTAATGACAATGCTGCAGGGAAATCATCACTGCAGTATCATTGGAGATCCAGGATAGTGATGATGTTCCGTGCCAAGGAAAATGCATGGGACATTGAGAATGCAAATGCATGTAAAGCTTTCGTTAGAGTGTCTTTCAAAGATTTGGCCAAAAATCAAATTTGCAAAATTTACCACTTAACCCAAGTGTTTCTAGTCTGCTGCTTGCTTTTCTTAGTTTTACACTGGAGTTATGAGTCTATCTCACCAAAACACAGTCTACAAACGTCCACCTTTAAGTGCAGCAAAATGGGTGTGGCTTCCAGATCCTTAGGAGCAACACTTTTTGTATAGACGAAAGTCAAACTCAATATAGTGGAAAATTTCATATTTATGCATTAATACTTCCTTAAAACAAGCAACTTGCTGACAGAGTCTGGTAATGCCGGCATAAAACAACAGCGGAGAAACAAATACTGTATGCCCCATAGAAGCTGTGCTGCAAATAGACATAAAGAAAATATCGATGTTTCAAGCTGCATAACTCAAGTCGATGTATTAGAGTCAGACTGGGCAGATCTCCAGGCGTACCAAGGAATCCAAAAATAACACGCTGAAACGCACACCTCACTTGCTCCTATGCAAAACACGCTAACACATTGCAGTAAGTGCAAGTTAGCCAATGACAACACACACCCCGTAGCCAACTTTCCCCACACATACATTGTGTATACATAACACACATACACACAGCACAAACCCCGCATTAAACATAACCCTGTCTGCCATACACACCACACATTGATCCGTAAATAGAGGTTAACCATGTAGAAATATACATGTAAAAACACACACACATACACTACCTACATACACACCATAGTCTAGAGGTTTGGAACACAGACAGCATTGTGCACATCTCAAATATACAAATGACACTCAACTTAACTCCGGCACCACAGATGGTTGCCTCAGACATCAGAGAAAACCCTCTCACACACACACACACACACACAGGAAAAGTTTTTGTGCATTTTTATTTAATTGATATAATTTTAAATATTCTAAGTATCCGAGAAACAATTCGTAATAAATCTTTAGTGAATTAAGAATGTTATAAATGTCTGGATATAATTAAATCAGAAAAAAAAAACATTTCTAATAATTGTAATTAGGCACTTAGTTATGTTTTACAGTTAATACTAGCGCTGTCTATTCCTCTTTTAACTACAGGCTTAATGGTTTTATCCTCTGAGCGCTCCTGCCTTTAATAAAGCCCTCATTTGGAGTCGTATTAGGATCTGAGAACGAGCAGTTAATAAGTTCCACAAAGATTTCGCTTTCGTTGTTTAATTATTATTATGTATGGCTTTGTTGGTCCGTCGCAGTAATAAAGATAAAACTGTAATAAAACAAAAACAAAACTCAACAACAACAACAACAACCCTTTTTATTCCCAGTGTAGAACATCCAGACACTGCATCCTGATTTGTTTCCTGATGAATTATGGGAAATGTCAGTCCGTTGATGTTCATCGGTGATGCCAGCTTTTCCTGTGAACCTTGGTGACTCTGAGCCATGTTTAGTGATAAAAGTACCAGCAACCGTTGAAATCCAGCTTGTAAGACATTATAATTCCTTTTGTTTCTCTCTAAATTAGTTGTAGCCAATTCCCACCCGTCTCTGTGTTAGGTCACACTCCCATCAAGGTGACAACTACCAAAGACTATCACACACTTTCTCCAAGACACTTGACATGAAGCCCACCGCATCCCGGCTCCCGAGTGGTGCTATGGAAAAGTGTTCACCCTATCACAGAGTTCGAATCCCGGGTGATGCTCCAGTCATCTGTAGTCAGGGGTCTAGAGAGCAGATTGTCCATGGTCTCGCACAGGGGAAGGACAGAATACCTGCACATTCACATTAATCACAGTGACAACAGCCAATCATGGGATCATGATGAGATCATGCAAGCGGAAGCAAGGAATAGCACTTTCCTCCGAGTGTGTTGTGTGAGCAGCAATTAAACATTATCATTCCTATTAGCTCTGTAATTGTATGATAGGTTACGGTTAGGGCTGGGGGGGGTGGAGTTAAAGCTTGTAGCTGTCACCATCTTGCCACTTGATGTTTTTGGTTGATCCCCCTTTCATTTTTAAGCCATAGACAGGAAGCAGAGCAGGATGTGGCAGAGCTGAAGATGCTGTGATTTGCTTTCAGAGTGACAAGAATGGACAGACTTGGACTTTGGGTGCAAAGTTTGAGAGGCCAGATTAAGGTGCTTTGGACATGTGGAGAGGAGGGATGAGGGGTATATTAGGAAGAGAATCTTAGAGATGGAGATGCCAGGCAGAAAGAAAAGAGAAAGAGGAGGTTTATGGATGTGATGAGGGAGGACATGCAGAAGGTTGGAGTGAAAATGGAAGATGTAGAAGACACAGTTAGATGGAGACAAATGGTCTGCTCAGGTGTTCCGTATTGGGAGCAGCAGAACGAAGAAGATAAATTTTTAGGAATTTCCTGTTTATCTTCATCTTCACCTCTTTTGAGGTATCAACGATCTTTGCTACCTCATACAAGTTTTATTGTTCCTTTGGAATGTCTCTATAGGTAGAATGTTGGCTTAGAGGTTAGCACCGTTGCCTCAAACCTACAGGGTTGAAGGTTCAAACAGAATTTCACTCTGCTTTTATATTCTCCCCATGCTTGGTGGGTTTCCTTCTGATGCTTTTTGATTTCTCATTGTTTGGCTTCCCCAAATTGCCCATAGTGTATGACTGGGTTGCCAGACATTGAAGTAACATAACTTCTTCCACTGGTATGAGGTCACAGGCTATTGCAACCAACCTAGAGCTAAATAAATAACAAATAAAAAATTGAAAGTGTGAGGAAGAAGCTGAGAAAAGTTGGACAACATGCATGAATCATATTTGTCTTTAGCCTTAATATTTTACACTTTAAAACCAAGCAGTGTATTCTACACCTAAATCAATTTACCAGTTACTGCTACAAACAAATTATATGATGCAAACTAACACCCAATACATTTATGTACAATAATATTCAATACATTTTGTAATATTTAATCCACTGAAGTTTATGTTGCTATCACACTTTAACTCCAATGCATCACCCAAATGCACAACCTCAATTGGCTCAAAAGCACCAGCCAGTAAATGAAGACTGAATGCAATCGTCTACCAACAAAGTTTAATTCCTTATGTCTAGCACACACCTACACACAACAACACATACACACACAAAACCTAAACATCTGTGTTAAATGATTCAAGGGTTTTAATGCGTATACAGACCATTAGTAAAGGGTTATGGTTAGTTGTGTCAATGAACTTATTCCTCTTGTTTTCTCCTCCCTACTCCATACACATACATACACACTCGCAAAATACACACATCCTGGCACACAGTGACAAACTCCATCCCAGGCATGCTTGCTCTAGCGTGACGTACCTAAATGAGCTGAGCATATTTGAGATTCAAAGTGGAGTTCAACGTCCCTCTCACGTATAAACAAGGAGAAAAGACAAAAAAAGCGTAAGTGTGGTAAAGTGTGGAAATTATGTGTGTGGATGTGTGTGGGTGTGTGTGCGCGCTTGTCTTGTGTCCTGCTCTTGCATTTGATGATGTTCATGATGTAATTGAACATTAGGGCTCAACTGTTAAAACCAATCAAGCTTGAAATGAACAAACAGGAACACTTTGTGTCTCAGTGGATGTTCGAAGACACAGTAGGTATACTTACAGATTGCGTTTTTTGGACTCACTGGCTTTCCATCTTGTTTTCCTGGATCTTCTGTGGTCAAGTCGAGGAACCAGTTTAAAGCTGGTGGTCCGGAGAGTGGATCCCTAGACTGAGTATCGGTTCTGAGCTCCATTTTGGTTTCTGGTTTAAAGTCACTCTACAGTACACTGGGTTTACCATCTTCAACTTTTTTATCTTCATGGGCAACATCTTTTGGATCTGGAATATGGTTTATTGGCTCCATCCTTTTAGTCTGGAATATGGTTTATGGGCTCCATCCTTAGGATCTGCAACATGGTTTAGGGGCTCAATCCTTTGGTCTCACAACATGGTTTATGGACTCCATCTTTGGGATCTGTAACCTGGCTTATGGGTTCCATCCTTTGGGTCTGCCACTTGTTTCATGGGATCAGTTATTTGGATCCACAACATGGTTTATGGACTCTATCCTGTGCATCTGCAACTTTATTTATGCACTCCATCCTTTGTATCTGCAACCTGATTTGTGGTTGCAAACTTTTGAATTTTTACCTTTTTATCAATTTGGATTTGTAGCTTTGTTTATGGTCTCCATTCTCTGGATCTGCAACTTGATGTGGATTGAGCAATTTTCGGATTGCAGCTTGGTTCATGCTCTTTAACTTTGTGCTTGCTTTATACTTGGTTTATACTTGCTTGTCTCCTGATGGGCTTTCTGGCACCACCTTGGGTTACAGTACCCAATCATTGAAGATTTCGCATGGCTCCTATTGGTCAAAATCTCTGTTATCAGGACACAGAATCTTCAGCTTGCCTGTGGTCCATCCAGTGGTTCATTGTACCTTCAGCTAAGCTTATAATTTCTGGATACAGTATATCCAGGCTGGCGTATGGCTTACATTCTCTGAAGCTCTAGATAAAATCACGAACAAGTAAATCTCTGGTGTTAATTCCAAATAGTTCTTTGATCTACTTGCTGGTTCTCGTTCTCACACCACTGGGTTTCCAGTCGCTGAATCAACTTATATTATACCTGATCATTCCAAGCCTTGTAGGCAAAGTATCCCAAATAAATGTATGGGTCAGTGCAAGTAAATGTCAAGAATACTGATGTAGACAATGAGACAGAAGTTCCATATTCCCTGCCTAGGATATTTGGCCAATCAGCGTACAGGAAGAGGGAAAATTGCCATGATGAGATGGTAGTTAGGCAGAATTTCCTACTCACTGAGGTTTGGTTTTTTGAAACAAATGGGCATTCATCATTTATACCGTGGGATATGTTCAAGACTGTACGAGAATTTTATTGCATGTGGCTTGTGGTAGTATGAAATGTTTCCAGCATTCATGTGGTCTATATTTTTCTCCCTGGCTTGTTCTTTTTTATTTTGCTTTACTCATATCTATTTTTCTCTGTGTTTTCTTCTCTCTTTTTTTTCCCTTGTAAAAAAAAAACGTTTCCCTTGCAACGTCTTTCCTTTTCACCGTGTTGGAAGCTGCCCGCCTTCAAAGAATCCAGCCTGGGTTTAATCAACCCACACATTTCCTGGATTAAGATATACATAATTATTCAAGTCATACATATGCATGAGCTGTGTTGGTCGTATGCTGGCTGGAACATCACTGGGCTTTATTAACTATATAAAGAGAGAAGGACAGGAAAGAAAGAGAGAGGTGAATAGAAAAGCAAGGAAAGAATGAATAGAGGTAGATTATGGCCAAGGCATTTGGCATTGTTTCTTTTTTTTTTTTTTTTTTTTACAGTGCTTTCACAGACAAGTAATTACAGGGAAGAACTATAAGTCTGGGTAAAAGTATACAGAAGAATCTTCACATGCTTAGGTTCTTCCACACTGGAGCCCGGGATGAGCTAGTGTAATTTGTGAGTAGAAAAAAAGAAAAAGAAAAAGATGTTGACAGCAATCTCAAAATGACACCAGCACAAAAGTTCAATAAGACAAGAAAAACAAATAAATGCACAAAGTGTTTTCTCCCTCCAGCATGTCTAGTAATGAGAGAGTTATGGAAACACAACATATCTCATATCTCCTGATGATATGAGAATATCATCACAAAGAAACAAAAATACATTTTTCTTCCTTTTTTGTCTCAGGGCATGCATACTTGCAAAACAGCCAACTAGCAAGAAAGGAGTTTAATTTAGCTCGCTAACAAGCTAATCAAGCTCATTCTTATGCTAAATCATAATCACAGCTCTTAAAAAAGTAATATCAGTAATATTGTTTCCACTGCAGTAAGCTTTTCAAGGACTTTCGAGAAACTTAGAAACTCAAGGTGTATAGTACAGTATGTTAAAAAGGAGTTCTAGGAATATATATTTTTTAATTTCCGAATAACCCAGAGCCCTAACTTTATAATAATAATAATAATAATAATAATAATAATAATAATAATTGCACTTTTCTGTAGGACAGAAAATGACTTTTTCTTCATCTTCTTCATCTTCTTCAGTCATGTTGGCTTTATGTCAAAAGCTCAAAAGAAAGGACTGTTAAAGTTTCAGGGACACTTTCATTTCCATGAGTGACACATCAAAAGCATGTTCAAATGAGCTGACTTGCTTGCGGTTAGCCTTGAATGGTAAAATGGTCTTTTCCTGCTTCTCCTTGATAGTTCCTACTGTCGCTTGACTTTGTGACATCACATGCCTCAATCACCTATAACCAGAATACACCTACCACACAAACACTACACTATTTACCCACAAAGTACCCATTACAGTAAACCTCATGACTTGATAAGACTTGATATAATTCCTCACCTGTTTACAGAAACCTGCATCCCTGTGTTTTGGTTACCTGTAATTACTGAAGCTCTGAACCTGCTGTGCACTTCTGTAATAAACACTACATATTTAGTAGTTTAGTCACAGGGTTGGATTAAATCCCGGATTTTGTATGTTCTGTTTCGGAACACACTTTTTTTTTAGTTGTTTAGTGAACAGGGTCGCATTTAGTGGTGGATTTAGTACAGTAGTTTAGCACAGGGTGGATTATATGCCAGCTTACACCTACTGTAACACATACACAAACCACATACACATCATAAACCACATCACACCACAAACCACAAACCACCTACAAACTGCTATAGTGCACCTTCAAAATAACACACTTTTTTTTACAACGTTTTTAGTAGTACATTTCAAACCATCGAGCATGATGAAGAATTTCTCCCAAACTCTAAGAAACCTTCATGATGAAGGATCTACAGGTCCAGATTCGGGTAAGTTTAAGAATGTGGGAAGGGCCAGTTGGTCTCGATCTTCTTTGTGTTAGCCATGTTACGTGTGCTGCGTTAAAATGCCACATTTTTATAGTTAGCATGATTTCTGGTCATAATAGCCATGCATCTTGCGCAGCTATGTACCAAAAACTCCATGCAGGAAAATTTCTATTCTAAACAGTTCCTTGAATGGTTCCAGACCCTCAACAGGAGCTTATGTCTTTCAACTTATCCTTTCACATTTTTTGTACCAATTAATTTAACCTTTTAAACACATTTTTTCACTTTCTTAATAATTGAGTAAGGTACTGTAAGGGGTTAATGCATGTTTTTAGCTTCTCTGCTATGATGCTATCCTGTAACTATGGCCATTTCACCTGATTTAGACTTATCTTTTTTTTTAAATAGGGGGTTTACAAAGTACTCCACTCTCACTCATTCTCTATATGGCATATCATGCTCAGGGTTGTGGGAAGTCTGAAGCCTATCCCAGGAGACATGGCGACGGTCCATCACAGGGCACACAAGAACACCCACTATGGGGAATTTGGGAACGCCCATTAACCTAATCTGCATGTCTTTAGACTGTGGGAAGAAACCCGAGTGCCCGAAGGAAACCCACCAAGCACGGGCTGCAAACATGTTCCCCGAGGTCGAGGTGCGAGGCTAACAACTGTGCTAACCACTATGCCACCATGCTGGCTCAAACGACTCCAGTGCAACAGAACTTATGACTGAGTATAATTTCAGTCCGAGTATCCTCCAAGATGGAAAGAAGAAATACAAGAAGAAGAAAAAGGAATAAAAAAACTGATTGAACAGGAGTGACTTCCCAACCACAGCGTCCCATTTCTGTGCCTGAGCTTCTCTTAAAGTCAACATACAGAGAGCGCTGGCTGAGACAGGAAATGACATGTCATTAAGAAAGTGTCTGGAGTTGAGGTGCTGAAAAAGTGCGAGCGAGAGCATGTGGGAGAGAGAGAGAGAGAGAGAGAGAGAGAGAGAGTGAGTGAGAGAGAGAGGACTGTGCTGGTTGGAATGGGTCGGCTGGGGATCTAATAAAAGCATGGCAGCCATAGCTAATGTGATTCCTCTTGCGTGAGTCAGTGGCATATAAATATCCAGAGAGGCCCCTCTCTCTCTCTCTCTCTCTCTCTCCCTCACTTTCTCCCTCTCTTTCTCCCTCACTCTCTTGGTCAGACACTCTGCAGGCTGCACATTCACAAATCACTAAAAGGCTCTTGCTTTGGGATTTTATGACTATTTATTAGGATGAAGGGCGCTCTCGTTTCCCCAGATGTAGAGGGGACCATGATGGAGTGTGTTTGTGTCTCAGTGTGTGTGTGTGTGTGTGTGTGTGTGTGTGTGTGTGTGCGTGTGTAGATTGTGTGATGTGCACACACCAGATTCCACAGCAGCTTTATTGAGCCCAAATGAATAGAGAGAGTGCTTTCCTTCGAGCACGGCCTCTTGCAGGGACTCCCCTGAGCCTGCACCGAGCTCTTCACATTCTATCAATTCCACGATTCTTTGTACAGTGGAACACACACACACACACGCACACACACACACACACAGAGATGCACAGACACACACATGCATACAGACACACACGCATGTGCCGAGGGCACATTAACAGGGCTGTAATCATGTTGAGTTAGTAACCGGTGTGTTGGTCCTGACTGTCTCTATTCATCTTAAATGATCACCTGCATCTCATAGATCTATATCTCTCACACACACACACACACACACACACACACACACACACACACACACACACACAGAATCTATCTATCTATCTATCTATCTATCTATCTATCTATCTATCTATCTATCTATCTATCTATCTATCATCTCGTTTTCTACCCTCAACACTTCTCCTTGCTATTTCTTCACCGCTCTCTTTCTTCTCCTCTATCTTTCCTACCTTTTTACAACTATAATTTTTCTTTTGCTCTGTGTCCTTCTCCATCTATCCATCTATCCCTCATTCAGTTCACCTTTTCATCTCGTTTTCACGCATTCTCATCTATCTGTCTCTTATTTTTTTATTCCTCTTTCTCATGTTTGACCATCTTTAAACATTAATCTCTCTCTCTCTCTCTCTCTCTCTCTCTCTCCTCTTATTCATCACCGCTTCTCTCATCATTTCGCTTTCTCTCTTGATATTTCACTTGCTTTTGATATCTTCTTTCTTTTTCCATTTCTCTTGTCTTTTCCACATCTCTCATCTTTCCTTTCCTTCTCGCTCTCATTTTTTCTCCCTATCTCAGTCCTTCCTCAATCGTTTTCTCTACTCGCCTTTTATTTTTTTACTTTTTCCACAATGTTTTTCTTTCTCTCTCTAAACCTTTCTATTATTTTTTTCTCCACTCACCTCACTCTCTCTCTCTCTCTCTCCCTCTGTATCTGTATCTGGACCGTCTCCAACCTGGACTCACTCAAACAGCTGCTTTCAATTTTCTCTCATTACGCTGATCCTGCAGCTCGGCTCTTCGCTTCTCTCCAGTTCTCTCTCTTTCCTTCCATTTTTTTTTCTCCTCTTTTTTTTTCTTCTCTCCTCATTTCCTCTCTTTTCTTTTTAGACAAGAATTTTGCACTCTCACATTCTACCAGGCTGCAATTAGCATCCTCGTTGTGATCTGTCTCCTCTGATACCTTGAGCCTCTCCATCTCTCTCTGTCTCATTTTGCTTCTCCTTTTGCGTCTCACTCCTGAAATATCCTCCCCGTACAACTCAACGTCCTGGAGGAATTTCGTAAACAGGAACACGGTTCAAAATAATGAGCTTGAGGTATTAAGGATCTATATGTTTCTCGATCATGGGTCTCGATCATTTGAGACGAGCGCCATGGTGATGCCTCAGGCTCTTCGACTCGGTCGTCAGCATTCCAAGAGCCCTGATTTCAACTTGTGACCGAATTCATTTACAAACAAGCAGCTTTCATTTGTGACATCGAACTCTGAGGGAGCCATACAGCTTCATTTGGCTCTGAGTGACAGGGAGCTGTGAGAGCTTCCTCTCATCTGTCTCATTGAAAAAAAAAAAAGTGATTTCCTCCTGGGTCCTAATGAACTCATTTATTACTCTGATTTTGGGGGAAGTCATACACATAGCAGAAAAGCAGAAACACAGCTTGTCCACAGTGTCTGGATGAAAAGATAATTTCAGAGAATAAGGAGAATAAGGAGGTGTTCAAGTCAAACAGGGACTTCTGACACGAGAGTAAACACTGCCTTTATTTCTCTATATAATCTCCTGCTACAATAATGGACTTATCCCAGCGCTGAATATCATCAAGGTAGAACGTTTTCTCAGTTTCTTTCCGGAGCCAAGATCTGACTTCCTGGTTTCAATTCTGAAACTCTGGCCTCCCAGGAACTCCTTTACTGCTGCAAACATGTGGAAATGGTTTGGAGCGAGGTCAGGATTGTACAGAGGATGTCGCAATAACTCCCAGACGAAGTCCTGTAACGTGCGAGTTGTGCTGGTGAACGATTGTGTATAAAGTTCCCGCGAGGCTTCCGTGTGATGTTGGCTTAATGGTTATCGCTGATACCTGAGAACCTCCAGAGGTGAAGGTTTAAATCGCACGTCTGGTCGGTGTGTGTGTGTGTGTGTGTGTGTGTGTGTGCGTGTGTGTGTGTGTGGAGTCTGCATTTCCCTCCCTTTGCTTGGTGGGATTCCGCACTAGTCCATAGTGTTGTCGTCCAAGACAGGCATGGTTGTTGAAACTGGAGTTTTAAGCAAATTCTAGCAATGTCCTGACAATAAATGACCAAAGCAGATGGCAGTGTTGATTGATAAAACAAAAAGAAAGTGAACATTTGCAACTTATTTCAAGTTCAAATAGTTAAAATTTTATTTGTCACATACACAATCATAGTATGAAATGTAGTGAAATGTTTTTTTGCGACCACAGAGTCGCGACGGCAGCCACCTAGGGCGCCATCATCCACCTAGGGCGCCATCATCCACCTAGGGCGCCATCATCCACCTAGGGCGCCATCATCCACCTAGGGCGCCATCAAAAGGATTTTTTTTTTTTTTTTGTGGGTAAGAGAGAAAAAAACAATGAAGGATGTGGTGTATTAGGAAAAGAATCGACTTAGCTCAACTTCATCGCATCACCTTACTGTATGTACAGTAAATGGGACATTTCTATCTTTATTTATTTATTTATATATTTATTTATTATTATTATTATTTTTCTTTTTACAAAATTAACAAAACACTTTAAACACCTGTTTTTACTTTGTCATAATGGAGTATTGTGTGTAGAGTGATTCAAAGAAAGAAATTATTTGAATCCATTTTAAGATGAGTGTGAAACTTAACAAAATGTGAAAAAAGTCTACTAAAGTTGAAAACGATGTGAGCAGCCATACTGGTGATGGAAATCAAGGGTGAAAAGACCTTGTGAGCAGAAATTTCAAATCCATTTGGTATTTTCTTTCTTTTTGTTTCTGGTCGGAGGTCTGAAATTCCGAGTTATAACCTTTAGTCGGAAAAAAAAAACAGCACTACACCAATGAAACCCTAGCCTTTAGATCACTAAAATATTAATACTCTCAAATAAAAAGGCTTCTCTGACAGAAGAGTGATTTGCTCAGATGTTTGCAGATGACTTGAAAAAGCCGCCAAAAAAGCAGTGGCCTGGAACGAGAATTTAAGAAAAGGCGTTGCCTTAATAATTCAGGATGCTGAATGTCAGCCATATTTGTTCCACAACAGAGACGGAATCTGGAGGATGTCCAAAATTCTCTGTGTATAAGCTGAAAAAATGTCTTTGAAAGATACTACTTGTTTACAGTAGATGTATTTCTCAGGCTATTTTAGACAGCCTTTCAAAATGTCTTTGACAAAAGAAGGATGTAATGAAATCACTATCTGGAAACTTTTGCAATGATTGCAATAGAATCTTCCTCTAACAAAAATTTCTGAAGATAACTCCAAAGGAGATGATGACCAGGTCAAGATTATGTTACTAACGCTGAAATTCCAAAGTAGGAAAAGATCCTTTGCTATGTAGTGTTGCATCATTCCGTCGCTCCGTTTTGGACCCCTCAGCACTCCCGTCGTTAATTGGAAAGTATAAAACAACGATTCGCATTTTCTTTTGCTGACTTTCCCCAAATAAATTGGCTTGAAACATTTGGAACCATCTGGAAAGTAATATTATTGTCTCAGTAGGATTGATTCTCTTACATTCCAGCTCAGCAGACTGTAGGTGAAACTCACAGTTGCCAGAAGCTGCTGGATGTAAATGCGGGTTTCTTTATTCAGAAACTGTAGTCAAGACATCAGCACTTTCTGAAATGCAGGAGCAGAAAAGAGAGAACAAGTCGTCATTGCCATCTATGTAATCCAAATCCAAAAACAATGACAAACACCAGAACCATGAGAACAGGACTAGAGAGCCAGATGACATGAACAAGACACGAGAATTGAGAAAAACAGGAAGATAGGCATTTGGTTGTTTCTTGGCAAGTCACTTTGTAAATACGTACTACATGCAAAGACATGAGAACGGAGAACAGGTCTGTAAGAGTGCTTCATGGAGCTGCCAGTAGTAAGGAGCTGAATTTTCACTTTTACAAGCTTTCAGCTTCATGACACAGGTAGATACATTCAGTAAGCTACTTTTCAAATAGGATTTCCCAAATCCATCCTGGAGCCGAGCACGGCTCAGTGATTTACCTGTTCAAGACATGAAGTTTCAGCCTCAGAGGATTCACACAAAGAGCATCTAATAACTTTTTTTTTTTTTTTACTGGTTTTTGGTCACAATTCAAAATTATGAAGCTTGCAATGTGCTTAACTTAGCTTACAAACCTCTGAACTTCCATTAAACTGTTTCCAATCAGAATACAAACTTTTAATCACCGTGAAATTATTAGCATTTCAAACAATATCAGAATAAAGTTAATACAGGAATGAGTAAACAGGCTAACAGGCTAAGGAACTAAATAGCCACTACAGAAACCAGCACTGGAATATTCAGGCTTTTCCAAAAAAGTATTGGTGACATAACCTTAAATTTATATAGGACGAAAGTAAACAGTTTAACTGCAAATTAATTGTGTTTAAAAGCTAATAAAGGAATTGTATTAGTTAGTATTAAAGCATTAAAGTAAACAGACCAAGACAGAACTAGCGTTTTAACAAGCTAACACAGTGACTATCACGAAAGAGGCTATGATTGGTTGAAATGGCGAGGTCACATCTGATTGGTTAAAAAGCACGACTGACGCGGACTGACTCACGTGGG
>JAQMYL010000002.1:3286261-3310630 GCA_030014365.1 Clarias pachynema | reverse complement strand
CTGATGCTGATGAAGATGAAGAAGAAGAAAAAGAAGTTTATAATGATGATGAAGATGGTGGTGGTGGTGGTGATGATGATGATGATGATGATGATGATGAGGATTATGATAAACATAAAGATGATGATGATGATGATGAGGATTATGATGATTTTGATGAGGAGGAGGATTATGATGATGGTGAGGTTGATGTTTATGATGAAGGTGATGATGAGGAGCAGGAGGATTCTGCTAAAGATGATGATGATGATGATGATGATGATGATGAAGAAGATGGGGATTATGATAAATATGATGATGATGAAGATGATGATGAAAATGGTGGTAGTGATGTTGAGGAGGCGGAGGAGGATTGTGATGATTTTGATGATGATGATGATGATGGTGGTGATGATAATCTTATTATTAGGATAATCTTATTAGCTAATGTTCTCTTTTTCATAAAAGCAGTTTTCATTCCCAATACTTATGAAGCTCATGTGGCTCTCGTCTGATTTGCCTGGAGGACTCCAGCCTCCTCCTGACCCACATCGATAACTCCACTTTGTAAGTGGAGAACCTAGCGAGACCACCCAATTCCACCCAAACTGATGCATTATTTCACACGTGTGGTGCGCGACGCTGAGATCCATCGACCCGCTTGGTTTTGAAGTCTGTCAGGGAAGAGAAAAGCAAGCCGGTGTTTTTTTTTTCCCTTTCTTCTCATACTCCTACACACAATCTCTTTCATCGCTGACACACCGAATGCTCAGAGACTGCTAGAGCAAAAGATCATACATAGACCATGTAATTAAGTGATGAGTGGGCATAAGTGTGAGTATGGTTTGAGGAACATGCCTAAGGGGTGGTGAAGTTTGACACTGTAGCTTTATGTAGTTTTTGGTCCATTTTCCAAAAATAAAATTTGTCCATTCGTACCCCTTGTCCGACCTATGACCTTTATGTATTTTATGCTACTTTCATTCCATTTCAGTCATACCAACGCACTTTCTTGCTCAGCCACTTGGACACTGAACAAAGCAATCAAATATAAAATTTAATCACCTAATATAGAAAAAAAGGTCTCACAGTGTTTTGCCATCTTGGACAGTCATATATCAGTGGTTGTATGTCAAGAATTGTTTTTTGTTGAAGATCCTTTGCAATTATGCTAATGAAGTCCATTTAAGAGAAGTTGACCTTTGTAGGAATGTAACCTAACCCTTATTTAATAAAAAATGTTTATTAGGGCTGTATATCTCCTTCCAAGACAGGGCCACACCCACTTTACTGGAACTGAAAGGCAGACAGGCCACTCCCCTTTCACTGGGCCTAACACACACACAAGCACAAAACAAAACCTTGTTTACTGGGACTGAATTACAGCAGTGATGCCCCCTTCAATTCAACAGACCTACAAAACAATGTCTGCTTCACTTAATCCAAAAAGGCACAGAGGCCACACCTATTTTAGAGTAACTGACAAACAAGGCTATGCCTCTATTCTTCACTGAAGCCACACTCATTTCATGGAAAGTGACACACAAGACCACACCTCAATTTTGGGACTGATACACATAGGCCACATCTATCACTAGAACTGATATGCACAGATGCATGGTCTCCATGTCTATTGGCTCCAGTGAAGAAGGCATGGCTTCAAAATGTACTGTTCCAGTGAAGGAGACAACGTCCCCCAGTGGACAGACATAGAGGTATGGCCTTGTTAACTGGAACCAGTAGACTTTGAGCCCATGCTTTCTTCATTGGAACCAGTAGACATGAAGGCCACACCTACACGATGACTGTCACACAAAGAGCATGGATCCATCAATGGGAGTGAAACAATGGGAAACTAACTTGTAGCATGACTAATCACGTTCCTCAGAGGTACTTTAGATGGTTAAGGGATTTCTTTTACTTTTTTGAGGGGGTTTTACTTTGGACCTTTTCTGTACACTAGGGTTCACAAAAAAGCTTTATAAGTAAAGAACCTGGACCATGCCACACATAAAATGTGTGCTTTCACCTGTTTGTTGATGGGCAGCCTGCCAACAACTAAAAACTTTGAGAAGATAAAGCTCTCAGAAGCAGTCACACATGATAACATATTCTCTTTAACATCAGGCCTTCTGGTGGGCCTTAAGTGTGGCCAAGCTCATTAAATTATACATCCACGTCTTCCTAATAGGACCAAGTCGTCATTCTCCATCCCCCAGTGTTTGCTCATAAGTGCACACAAGGTTCTATGGGCTCAGGGTCATGTGTGCGAATGTGATAATCTGGAGCATTGTCCTCAGCCGGCTGGGCTGTCTGTCTCACGCAGGGTGTCTCTGCCGTGCTGGTTTGAGGCTGAGTGAGAGGTGTAAGGTCACAAAGCTTCACAATGGGCTCGAGCCGATACAAAAGTCACAAAGTGTGTCTGTTGGGGGGCAGATGCACCGCCTGGTTTTGGAACAAAGGACCATCAGCATCCACCCATCCTCCCAGCCACCCACAGAAAAGATCTACTGGCATGCCCTCTGTCACAGGAGCACAAGGGGGGCACTGGCAGGCGTGCAACACCATGTGCTAATATGTGGGAGAGTTTTCTGGGGGGGGGTTTGAGTACAAAAGAAGGAGGACTAAAAGTGTGCCTCTTGTTTTCTTTTAAAAATTGAAAGAAAATTGATGTGATTCTGGGACTTTTTTTTTTTTTTCATCTCAAGCCAACCAACATACAAGACTAGATACATTGCTAGAGTGGAATTATTTCATAGAAGAGACAGAGCATACCCTGTCTTGGACACATTTACATCCAGGGTTTATTTAGCAAAGAAATTTAAACGCCTGAAGAAAAAGTACGAAGAACAAACAGATACTAAACAAGGCTGAACTTGGTAAGTTGAAACGGTGAACCAGGTAGCCTAAATACTGTATATAATTTGTGTTTACTGCCTTAGAGCTGCAAGGAAGAGCAGTTCTGAGTCAGCCAAGTGGACTTTCTGCTCACACTTTTTCACACTCCTTCCCGAGCACTCAAACAAAGAGGACTTGGAGCGAGCCATCCATCTTAATCATGGCTCGTGCACAAAACTAACGACCTGGCAATAATGACTGATCACCACAGCTTTCCCACAAACTCACTCGGCTTTATTAGCGCTACCTTTAAAATGTTTTCAGAGGGAATGCTTTTCCCTCCAAATCTCTGTCCTCCACTTCTCCACTGTCTTCCATTTGCTTAATCCTCAGTCCCGATGATTCCTCGGCTGAAGGCAATACGCAACTCAACATTCGCCGATGGGAAGTTACCTTGAAGGAATCGAGGCTTGATAAGGTTCCAGACAATGGATAATCATTGGAGATGTTATTATTACCAGATATCCTAAGCATCTTATGCTTAAGAGTGACAGAAGAAGAAGAAAAAAAATCCATTCCAATTTAGTCCGGAGAACATTCTAATTTCTACCCGGTGATTTCATTACTTTAATCCTAGCTCTTTCTGGAGGCTTGGCACCGAGGTTATGAATGATAAATAAGCCCAAAGATGCTCCCAGAAGACTGGCTGTAGTGAGCATGGAAATGCTTTTTTTAATATGTCAAATGAGATTTGCTTTACCGTGGCCCACATTTCTGATCGTATTTACCTACATGCACCAAAATAAATGCTACACATTTGCCACCTAATGCATAAGTCAGAAGCAAGAGACTAATCTCAAATCATTCCTTGTTTATCTATAACAAATCAGTCAGTTCTTTTCCAGAACCTGGTTCATCAACAAGACCTGGAGATGTTAGGGAATCAGTTGGCGCGATTTCATCACGATGACAACTTGAGCAACTATTGAGAGTGGATTAAGTTTGGAATCAAACAATTCAATAAGTATTGTTATAGGAAAATGAAGCAAAGTATGCTTCAGTAATTGACGAATGGTCACCATTTCATAAAGAATGACATATTTACATATTTGGCAGATGCTCTTATCTAGAGCGACTTACATTTTTATCTCAATATACATCTGAGCAGTTGAGGGTTAAGGGCCTTGCTCAAGGGCCCAACAGTGGCAACTTGGTGGTTGTGGGGTTTGAACCTGGGATCTTCCGAACCGTAGTCCAATGCCTTAACCACTAAGCTACCCCTGGCTCACATATTGTATGACTTTTTAGCCATTTACACGTACATTTGGCTACCAAAGGCCAGCCTGCAAGAGTGAGATAATGAGACCCAAAGCAGATTATGAGCATTATCATGAGGAGATAAATATGACTACAGAGGATACAGTAAGTAGTGTTTGGGGGACCATCTGACCAAGAATCCCGATCACATCTCTGTGGACTGCAAAGAGCTGTTACAACAGTGTATGTCCATGGGAACACACCATCTCCAGCAAGTTTAGCTTAAAGCCAACCACAGATGCTTTTGAGTTTCCCTCCCCAACACACTACAGCATAGAAGTTGGAGAGAAAGTTTTCAGAATGCTCAGTGTATCACAGCTTGCCATGTATGGGGCCCAGAAGGCAAAGAGTTCAAGGTTGTTGACTTGGCGTCCAAATTCCCCAGATCTCAATCTGACTGAGTATCCACGGAATGCACTGGACAAACAAGTCCCGATCCACAGAGGCCCCATTCCGTAAGCCACAGCACCCAAAGGATCTGCCACTAGTGTCCTGGTTCCTGACACCTCGGCACACCCACTGAGGTCTTGTGGGGTCATGCCCTGAGGTGCCCTGGTTGCACAAGGAGAATGTGCAACAATACTGGGCATAATGTTTTAATATTTTAACTAATTGGTGTATAAAGTAAAACTGTATGCTGGTGTGTCAATTTTGACATCTCCTACTGAACTCAGGTTTGAGAAAACCAATCCAAGTAGGAATTCCCAGTTGAAAGGAACATTGTCTTTTTCAAGTTGGAAATCATGAGTTATGACCATTATTCAACGGCAGCATTAAATAAAGGTGCTTCTAATTATGAAGTAGCTTTACACCAGACATTTCCTTTACAGTTTTATTACTGTCACTTGTTGCACATCTGGAAAATATAATCAGCCATTTTGTCTACAGACATACTCTCAGCTAGGTTGTGTGCCTTGCTAGCAATCTTGGCAGGGTGGTTGCAGCTGAAAAGCATTTTTATGTATGTATGTATGTATGTATGTATGTATGTATGTATGTATGTAACTTAACTTGAACACAACTAGGAATCAATGTACCATCCGAATATATTTGGACTTTGAGCCAAACTGAACATGCGAGTTATACAGTACTCCTTTGTGAAGAAATGAGGCCAGCTGCATTTAATAAAATATTTCCCTGCGATGTTTTATCCTTAAGGCAAACTCGCATCCGTGATGGATAGATGGACAAACCACCGGTGCATGTGAGCGAAGTATGTGAAAGGTCAAGAATGAAAGTGTGTTTATGTTGGCCACACTGGAGAGACGTCTACTTCCTCAGGTTAGAGGCTGTAAACCTTAACCTACCCCCCACTATAGAATCTGAAAGATAAATAGACGCTCGGTTTTAAAGGGTGTGTGTGTACGAGTATGTGTAGCTTTAATTGAACCTATTACCAGGTCTTCGCAGTACAAGGTCAAGTTACTCTACTTTGCTCAAAGAGTGTTTGTCCTTCCAGTCCCTGCGCTGTATAATCTGGTTAGGATCACATTAAATAGAGGAATTTTTTACCATTCACTACCCCTACGAAGGGGAATTCCTACTGCTGCAGATGATTTGGGAAGAATGTTTAGCAAACACTTTGCCTAGATCCTTCTTGTTTGGTCTATTATTCTTGTGCCAGACAAGAACTTAATTAAATGCAGTCAAAACATGGTAATAATCATTTGTGCTACACTTATAAGGGCTGAGAACAAAGTACGGCATACTGTTAGGAAGTAATGTACGACAATAAAGGTGAAGAAAAACAATACCAGAGAAGTAAGGGATTGGACATAACAGAGAATAAAACTACTTCTATGAAATATGAAACATTAACCCCAGTGTAACAATTGGAATGGGGATCAAAAGTGCAGAAAGTTAAAATCAAAACAACTGAAACCACTTCATAGAAGAATGAAGAAATAATGTGCTCTTTGACTTAATGACTCGAATGCAAATTAAACATATTTTAATCTTCATTGTTCCATCTTAACTCCATAAAATCCCCTCCCCCAATAAGACCTAAAATGTACATGTCTGGAAATTCTAGTTTGTTTAGAGAACCACAGAATCACTTTTTCACTGCTTATATGAGAAATAAATCTGTTGCAACATTAACTCGACCATTCTTATCACAGTGACTCAAATCTTTTTAAATTTATTTTAAATACATAAAATTCTACAGAATCGTAAAGAAAACAAAAACTGAAACACAAATCAGCTGAAATTTGTGCTAGATGGATCTCTCATATTTCTTTTCTTATATCATCCCATTATACATAAACTTTAAACCAGGGCTTTTTTTTGAAGTGTCAATCCATAATTTTCTTTCTCAGGGGACCTATTATGCTAAATTTTTAGACCTTCAGTTGGGTCTATAGTCTAAACAAGAAAATCTGATTTTTCTCCTATTATGATATCATATAACATAAAACACTCCCCGGCTCAATGCTCAGCTCTGCACAGTTCTCTGGATGCCAATGCTAACAGCTAATAGCTATCCTAGCCTTGTTAAGAATCTAAAAAAGGACCCAGTAAAGGCCCTTAGTGCTTAGCATTTAGAACCACTAAAGGCTAGTAAGCATTAGCTCTTATGGGATAGGTTAGTCTTCAATGGGTGACAACTAAAATCTAAAGGCCTTCTTCAGCTCTTAGTTGTTTTCTTTTGCTCAATATTGAGGATGTCATCATTGAATAAACACAAGTGCATATATTTTACTCCTTAATATGTTCGTCGGAAATGTTGGACGGAAAATCCTGAAAAAGGGTTTAAAATGCTTGATAAGGTCTTACGGCATTGTAATTTCTACTGACTGTTTCTCTTTATTCATAGCTGATAACTATCAATTTAATCAATGTCTTCAACCAGGAATTAGTTTGGCAAAAGTTATACCTAACAATCTTCATATCAGGATATATATAGTAAGTTTATGTGAAGGTTCTTTTATATATATATATATATATAATATAAAGAAAATGTTATGCCATGTCCTCATATGAAGGTCATTTGGGTCCCAGGAGGTTAAGATTGATTAGGAAAGTCCACTTCCTCAGGTGCTCAGGTGCAGTTCATGTAAAGCTAAAAATTTCAGCTGGAACATTAACACAAACATTCTGGAGATGCCTAAGACATCCAAGGTAAAAAAAAATAAATAAAAAAAAAATCCTTGTTAAAAAAGCTGTGTAATATTTGACCTTGAAAAATCCATGCGTGGAAAAAAATTACAAGAAAAAAAAAAAAGACATCTAAAAGAGTAGAAGACGGGAAAATCTGGCAGTTATTTTTCTGAGAAATGTACAAAGCAAATCTTTTGAAACACATGTTCCTGAGATTTTTTTTTTTCTTTTTAACATTAAACCTTGATTTTCTGTACTCAGGGAACAAACATGTAATCAGACATCTAAAATCTATTTCCATCTTTAAAAAAAAAATCTGACAATAACAAGTCCTGAAATATGAAATTCTTTCCAAGAAACAGAAATCTGAAACTTTTTTCTATATTTCTATAAGAAGGAACACAGTAAAAAGAAACTTTATTTAGTTGTTGTTGTTGTTGTTTTATGTAGTCATAGCCCTTATTTTTCTTTACTGGGTGTAAAACTGAACAGGTTGAAAATGTAATCAGAGACTCAAATCCAGCGTTAGTAACACATTAAGATATAAAAGCATAAAGAATAAATAAATAAAATAAACGTGAGAGCGCTCAGAGCGAGAGCTGGAGGGGGCTGAGAACAGCTTTGTGCCGCTTGGTGAAAGCCGATCCTTCACTCCTCCGAGTTTCCAGTGTAATGGCCCTGACGCTGGGAATCCATTTCACTCCGACCGGCCAGACTCCCCTCCGACTGGCCGCACACATCTGCCAAGCCAAACAGACGGCGAGAGGGAAGGAGTTAACGAGCGAGGGGATGCTGGGAGAACTTCCCCCATTCTGATATATGTCACGTCTGAGTCGCTCACACATGCCCGAGTCACCGCTGCCCCCAGAAGTGTGTGTGTGTCTTTGTGCTCCTGAGAAAGGGAGTGTGTCGGGAAGCAACAATGGGTCGCTCCAAGGATTTGTGCGATGGGTTAGCACGTGCTGGTGTGTGTCGGCGTGTGTAAGTGTGTGTTAGTGTGCATTAGCATGTTTATATGGCCTACTGTGGTAATGATAGAATTCAAAATCAGTGCTAAGGGTAAGAGAAATGGGGTGAACAAGAAAGGAAAGGATAGAAAGGAAGAAAAAAGGAGAAAGACAAAGAAAAAGAAGAGAAAGAACGATGGAAAAAGAAAGGAAAAGCAAGAGCAAAACAGTGAAGAAAAGAAAGTATATCCAAGACAAGAGACAACAAAGACAAACAAGAAAGAAAGAAAAAAGAAAATGAGTCAAGAATAGAAAAAAGAAAAACTGCAGACAAAGAAGAGAGAAACAATAAGAAAAACTGAGGATGAAAGATTTGAAGGAGTATTTAGGATATAAAAGGCTTCAAAAGTTTGTGGAAAGATACAAATCAACTGAAGAAGTGAGACAGGATAGAAGAGGAGATAAAAAAACAGGCGTGAGAAAGAAAGGATGCATTAAAGGTGAAGGAGAACAAAAACAAAAAGATTAAAAAGAGATAAAAACATGAAGGAGAAAGAATGAACAATGCGGAAGGGAGGAGAAGAAGTGTAAGAAGAGAAAAGAAGGAGAATTGCATGAACTAACATTAAACAAGAGGAGCAGAGAAGAATGAAGGAGAGAAAGAAAGTATGAACTGAAGAAAGCGTGAGACCAGAGGAGAAGAAAGTGAGGAGAGGGGAGGAGGATGGAGGAAAGAAGTGGAGGAGGACAGAGAGAATTAACGGTCGAAGGCGAGGACAGGGGGATGAAATATGATAAGCAGCTGTGAGTGAATGATCAAAAAGAAAAGCAAAAAGTGAAAGAGAGAGAGAGAGAGAATGAAAGAGTGCACAGTGAATGTGCTGCACCGCGCGGCTGATATCAGATAGACTCGGCCTTAAGCCACACAGGCTGGAGTAACGTATCACACAGCTGCGAAAACAGGCGATCGGGTGACGAGGCGACAGCTGCCAGACGGACGGAAATCTCGATCACACACACACACACACACACACACACACACACACACACACACACACACACACACACAGTCCAGAGTTTTATTCTCAAGGACATAACTCCATGATCGGAGCGCTCAGGATACACAGACTTCTGACTCCTGACTGAGAATCACACACACACACACACACACACACACACACTATTGCACAAATATGATGTCAACACTGCTCACATCATCTCTTGAGTTGCCGGAAAATTAGCTTGAACTAGAAACATAAATCCTCTCAGTTCCCGACTCTGGTCTTATCATCGCATGTTTGAATGTTTGGAAGAGATTCACATCATCATCATCATCATCATCTTCATCATCATCTTTTTCTTCATCCTCATGATAGTGGCGATAATGAGGATAATGTAAGTAGATAGATAGATAGATAGATAGATAGAAATATGAACTGGAGAAAGGAAGGTAAAGGAATGACAGAAATAAAGAGCAAAAGTAGTTATAAAAGAAGGAATGATATACATGTAAAGAATATGAAAAAGAAAGAAAGAAAGAAAGAAAGAAAGAAAGTATATGGAAATGGACAAATCTGACCCTAGAATATATGAAGAAAGAATGACGGAAAAGAAGACTGAAAACAGGAATAAAAGAATGAATTATATATAAAGAAAGAGTAGGACATGAAAGAAAGAAAGAAAGAAAGAAAGAAAGAACAATCAAGGAGTACCATGTTAGAAACGAGAAGAAGAAGACAGGAATAAACAAATGACGAAATAAACAAATAAAGAAAGAAGGAAAGAAAGAAAATGAAAAAGCTGAGACAGAACTATAGTAGGGGAACTGTGTGTGTAAAAGACTGAAAAAGTGTAAAAGAACGAACAAAGAAAGAAACAAAGAATGAAATACAGCTGAGCAAAAGAAAAGTAGTTAATGATTGAAAATGAGGTGGAGCATAATGGAGAGAAGATAAAGAGAGAAGAAAGAAGGAAAGCAGAGACTGAGAGAGAGAGAGAGAGAGAGAGAGACTGAGAGAGAAGGAGAGAGAGAGAGAAGGAGGGAGAGAGAGAGAGGTGATGAACGATGGAGGGAGATCTGGTTTGCAGGAACTGATCAGGGCGGCAGTCCATGGGTTTGGTCTACGTCACGACCTGTGTAACAGGATCTGGAGATATTAGCGAGTGTACACACACACACACACACAGAGTACTGGAATGACCTGCACACTTCTCCTAAAATGGAAACTCTGGAAGTGTGAGAGGCCCCTCGAAGGCCCCTTAATGAGCAGCACACTTCTGACACAAAGCACAGGAGACGGAGGAGGAGAAGGAGGCCACGAGGAGGTCCCACACACACTCTCACACACACACACTCTCACACACACACACACACACACACACACATGAAATCACACTTCCTTTCCCTCATTCACACACATGCGCATCCTCACTGCTGTCACCATTCACATTCAAGCATACACACACACACACACACACACACACACACACACACACACGTACACTTTATCACACCCTAACACACACACATGCATGCAGCAGGGCGATGATAAGCTTATCTGCAGGAGCTGATAGCGATGTTTGGGTGATGAGCTTACTGCATTCGTCTCCGCCGCTATACCGAGTGTGTGTTGTTGCACCGCCGTCTCTCTCACACACACACATACACACTCACACACACACACATACCGACCTGCTGACTGCTCGCCGAGTTCACCGCACAAATCAACTTCCTGACATGCAGCAAGAACTGAAGTACTGAATATTTATATATATGTGTGTGTGTGTGTGTGTGTGTGTGTGTGTGTGTTGATTTGTTATATCAAACTCGCAGACACAACACTGGAATCGTGCGCTTTTAGGAAACTAATCAGCTCCAGAAACTGGAGACTCATTCCTGAAACATTAACTGAAACTTTCTTCACATCATCAGTGATTCCACACTGTTTTATTCATTTTATTTTTTGTGAGCTGCATCAGTCCAGTTGTTACCGTAGAATCGCTATTGTGCAGAAACATTTAGACCAATCAGAACGCAGAGTTCAAGAGACGTAATAATTCCTTCCACTTTTTAAAAATAATTTTCTTTTCTTTTTTTTTTTTTTTTTTTTACATTTTTTGTTGTCCTTTCTTTTTGGAAAGAAGCTTTGAATCTTCTTTTACCTTAGTTTTATTTTCTTTCTACATTTGTAAATTTGTATTTATTTGTTTGTCTTTCCTTCTTTATTTTGTCTTTCGTTATCTTTCATTCTTATTTTTAATTCATTACCAGTTTTATATTAATTTCTCTTCTTCTTTCTTTCTTTCTTTCTTTCTTTCTTAGCTTATAGCTTATCTTGTTTATTTGTTTCTCTTCAATAATTTTTTTCTTGTCATTTTCTTTCCTTCTTTCTTTCTTAGCTTCATATTCATACATTTTCATATCTTTTTTTCTTTCACTTCTCTTCCTTCTTTTTCTTGTAATTTTATTTCTTTCCTTCCATCTTTCTCAGCTTTGTAGTTCTTTCTTTCTTTCTTCCTTCCTTTTTTACTTTCATAGGTTTATATTTGTTTTTTTCTTTATACATTTCTATGTTTATTTTATTCCCTTCTTTCTCACCTCTCTCTCTCTCTCTCTCTCTCTCTCATCTTCTTTCCTCAGCATTCCTGAAGCTGAAACCTGAAGTTCATCACCAATCTAAACAATTCCTTCGTACCCAGAAGCCCCTCAGCACACACACACACACACACACACACACATGACCGAACTGCTCGCGCCGTAACTTCTCATCTTGACATGAAGAAATCCTGATGCTAAAATATGAAAGTAACTTAAATATTGATAAAGTCATCTGAAGTGAGCTGAATGTAATGCAGCAGCAGCGTGATGTAAAATTTACAAGCAAGGCAATAATGATCTTATTATTATTATTATTATTATTGTTTAGTTTTTGGTTTACAGGGTCCCGTTTCTCAGTCGTCCACCATTCCCAAATATTAATAAAATCATTTTGTTACAAAACAGGTTAGTGTAATCACGTTGGGGGCCACAAATCAGCCATGTGCGCTTGGACAAAGGGCTCATCTACAGGACACGTATACGCACGTGCCATATGCACGCGATAAATCTGACTTTAAAAAAAAAAAAGTTCAGATGAATAACAATAAAGCATTGAGGAGTGTGAGGTCTCAGAAAAGTCGGCCTTATTGCCCTGCACTGAAGCAGAATGCTTATGAGACGAGGGGGATGGAGGGGATGGAGGGGATGGAGATTGTTCTGCAAAGAGGAGGAGGGAAAAGTAAGTAGCAGATGCTCGCGTGCCTTTACAAACAACCCCCCCAGACTTCCCCCTTCCCACATCCCCACTGGTGATCTGGAGCATTCCGCTGTAATGGCCCTCCTCCTCTTCCTCCTCCTCCTCCTGCTGCTGCTGCTGCCGCTCTCCATTTCAGCCCCCTCCGGTTTCCACACGTCCCCCTTGTGCGGATCGGCTACGTCCCACCTGCCGTGCTCCCTTTGTGCTCCTGATCCCTCGTTTTCATTTCAATGACAAAGTTTAACTCTCCCATGGAGGAGGAGGGGCAGATTCGGCAGCACACACTCTCTAAAGGAAGCCATCTGACTGAACATATGACTGGGCCAGATTTCCAAACCAGTGCACATGTTTCCCCCCTTAGCCCACTTTAAGCTCTGCTGTAAAACTATTTATTTGAACAGGACACGATGCCTGTTTAGTGCTGCACCAATTTAGGCCTTTAGTGAGGGACAGTGGGTGCTGAAAGTCGATTGTTGGAACAGTCAGGAGGAATTGATTTGTGAAGTTGTGTTGGTTTCATTTGATTGAGCTGTTATGTTAAACAATCTCATGCTTTCATGAAATGATCTAAACAGTAAAAAAACAAGCTAGAATTAGCAGTAGGGTGAGAACCAGACCCGGGGTTTAAACGTAGGATGCATCGATACTGATGATATAAGATTATTTCCTCATTTTAACCATTTGAAACCAATTTCCATTGGCTAATCTTAGTATTAAAGCTTGTTCCTAGTAACAATATCTAGAAACAGGGTTAATAATTATACTGTGTGTGTATGTATTGTCATCTTACTATAGAAAATCCTAAATCAGTTTGATTATTTTGAAGAAACTTTCACTAGCTAACATTCTATGTTTTCTGCAGCGTAGCATACGCGCAGGCTATCAACGTATAGTTAATGAGAGCTCTTAAACCAAAGCAAAATGTAGCAACTGGTACAAAAAGATCAAGAGAAGGAACTAGAGCATCATCCTATGTTACAGGTAGCTTTAAAACAATGCAAACATAAAACTTAGCTTGAAGAGATAATCGATAGAAAATTAATTTTAAAAAACAGCTTTTCATGGGGGACAATGAGTAAAAATGTCAGCCAGTATATTGGTTTTTATCATATACTGTATATTGGGGATTTCTTTGAAGCAATAAAAAAAAATATTAATAATGAACAAAAAAAGTCATTCTGTACAGCTGTGCTTTTCCAACTTGAAAGTAAACATGTCATGCTTACGCTAGTCGAGTTGACGAAGCTAGCTATAGCGAATACACCACCTTTAAAATGAACTCTCTAACTTTATAAAGAATTCTTGTACACGAACAGTAAACACAAAAGCTAAATGACGTCCCAATACCGTACTTGTATTTTTTTTTTTTACGGTATTGATGCCTCCTTAGTTTGTCCCTAGTGTACGATTCAATTGAATGCAATCCAGCGAAATCCAACCTTGCTTGAATCCTTACAGATTTTACACCAGATCACGCTCGATCAAACATCTTCACGGCATTGTGTGTGTTAGTTTAATAAAAACACGCAGACTTGGACTTCTTTGAGCATGAAATTGGATTAGAGTGCTGTAATGGCATTACATCTTCGAGTGAAGATTCACACATTGGAAATGGGTTTTAGAGAGAGAGAGAGACAGAGAGAGAGAGAGAGACAGAGACAGGGTGATGGACAGAGAGAAAGACAGAACGCGTGCACGAGTCCATTGATAACTTGATTATGCTTGAACACGCGCCCTGACTGTGCCAAATACACTGGATGGAAAGTTTGGCACGTGAGTATGAGAGGAATTTTAATATGAGAGTGTCCTTATTTAATTATCTCCGGATTTTAGCACAATATAAATCTTATTTATGAGCAGACCTGTACTGCTTAACTACCTGCATCAGACATATGCACTTACCCTTATGTAATTAGCAAGAAAAATGCGTTTACTGGAAAGTTTTTTCTTTTTTTTTTTTATTCATTTACTTATTTTTATGGTCTTCTTGTTCAGGCATTTATTTTCATTATTTGTTTTACAGTTTTATTGCTGTTCAGTCCTTTCAAAAAAAAGAAAAGAAAAAAAAAAGATATTATTTATATACCTTCTGCTGTATTCATACTGTACCTGGTCTATTTTTATTGCCTCGTGAAGCTGCTTTAAGGGCATTTTCCTTTTTTGAATCTACACCTAAACCTTGATTTAACAAAGCAAATCTGTAATTAATACTTGAAAAACTTCGAGTAATATATATCTTATTAATGTGCACATTTTAACAGCCTTCATCAGATTTAGTACTTAATGTTATGTACGTAATGAGAGCCATAAATTTAATTTATATTATGCTATTATTTTATTGTTTTCCTGTATTTTTTAAAGAATGCCCCATTTTAAGGAATTTTTTGTTTCTTGTTCAAATATTCATGATTGTTTTTCCTTAACTAGTAATTTATTTTTACTATTTAATCTTTAATTGTTTGTAAAATATAACTTTATCCAGAAATACGAACTATTCATGATTAATTTTTTTCATCTGTCCTTAAAGTATTTTAGAGCTATTTTTCCAATTATTTGTTTAGACTTTTTTTTAAATTTTTTTAATTCAAGTAAGAAATACAATATGAGCTTGTAATTATATTCATTTCCCCCCTATTATGCATGTTTATATTACTTTTTTTTTTTTGCTGTATAGTTTGGTTCAGGCATTTATTAGCAATCTTATTAATTTCTGGTGTTTTTTATTTATATATAAAAATAAGAAAAATAAATAAATAAGTCTACATACTTTTTTCTTTCTGTCAAGAACTTTACTACTAAATAAAATCTGTCATCATTTTAATTGTGAAAGCTACTGTATCATTAATATTGGCTTTTCCTTTTTATGCTTCCTTTCATGTATTAATATATACATTCTTTTATTTACTTAACCTCGGCATCCCTGTTGTGCCCCGAGATAACTTACCAAGCACGTATCTAATCTCTGTCCTGAATTTCGGCTCAGACCAGGCTAGCCGATCGTGAAAGATGATATCCAGAGAGAGGAAACAGGAACAGTTGTGTGCTAATGCACTGATTTGTGAAGTCTCCTTTGCTACGCTAGCTGCTCTCCACACCATCATGTGCAATTAAACATCTGCTGATGGTGCTGGTGATGGTACATGTGGTGCCCTGAATTGCGGTGCAGTTTGTATTGTTTACTTCCTGCTGCGCTACATTAAAACCATCCAATTAGAACAATGATAACAATTAACAACAATACTTCACCATAGTTGCACCCGTGCTGTCTGGTTTACTCCCAATTGGTGTGAAAAAGCTTCTAATTCAGCACAATTATCTTGATTTTATTTGACTTTGGACCAACTTATTATTTCCTGCCTGGGCGGTATGTAATGAGAAGTCTTAAAGAGAGCGGTCAGATTGAAAGGGAAATACAAATTGCCTAGAAAACATATCAGGAGACCGTGGAAACAGGAAAAGGAATTATGCTTCCTGTAGAGATTAGATAAACATGGTACCTGGAAAGTCAGTTAAAATAGTGAGCCAAGGGGGAAACTGGCTCTATTTCGGCTATGGGGATAAATGAAGGGTGCAAGGTCTTTAATATTAACTAATAACTTGTCCATCAATAGTTCTTTTAAAAATGTATTAAAATAAATAAATGAAATAAAAAATCTAGTTATCTGCTTAAGATTAGCTTTTCACTAACCACTGAAGGACAAGAGCCTTTCCAAATCAATTCACATTTAACTTTTAATTAGTTAATTTATTTATTCATTGCTTAACCTCGGCTTCACTGAACTCCATTGAACCATCCGGAATTGTACTGAACTACCTCCTTTATATGCATTTTATGTAATTGCATATAAGAGCATTTTATATAAAAGTTCAGCTTATGTAAAAAGCATCACATATTCCCGTCTATCTCATGTCTGGATGCTGACTGAAATACAGATGGTTTTTGGTCCAAGCTGCATTGCCCCGCATTGCTCCAGATGGTATACCCCAACCTACCCCCCGCCCCAAATACTCCCCCCTACAACTAAACCCCCAAAATCACAGTACATCCCACATCATATGTCCCTCGATCCTGTAAAGTTTTCACCAGCATTCACCAAACGCTGATGTTAAAAAATAGTAAAACTATATGAACTACTCGGTTTTCTTTACCACCTCAGACTTTGAAACCAGGACGCATCAGATTCTAAAGGCTCTCCTGAGCCAAAATTCTGCCTTTAATGCACTTTGACAGCTCAGCCTTGACAAAAAAAAAAATGATGTGAGGTAGGTTTAATTGGCTGAGTAGTCATTTTAACACACGCGTTTATTCCTGACCAGACTTTTATGCCATGACGTTCATTATTCTTCGCATTTGATTAGGTGTTTTTTTTTTTTCTCTCTTTTTTTGATCTTCTTTCAGGAAAGTTGATAATCTTCGTTCGTTTAACTCCTCAATTTTTCTCTGCATGCACTGTATTTAAACGTTCACCGGATTTTGCAGTCGAGTATAAAATGTTACCACAAGATGCAAAATTCGGAGAGATCAGATCAGGCAGATGCTCAGCAGCTTGACCCTTGCGAGGAAGAGCATTCATTCACTCAGTGCTGGGGGGTTGTGTGTGTGTGTGGGGGGGGGTTCAGGAGAATCCTTTTCATCACTAATTCTCCACGGCCATAGTGCATGTGCTCGAGTGTGTGTGAGTGTGTGTGTGTGTGTGTGTATGTGAATAGTCTTCAGTTAGCTCATCATTCTCTCACATTTATAACAATCTATAAAACACACTGTAAAAGTGAGCGCTGTGTGTTTAATGCAGCAGCTCGACTTAAGTCAAGGCCTTATTGTCACCAAGCTCATAAAGTCTGTTGTAAACAAGCCATGAAAACCCACACACACACACACACATATATACAAGGTGTATTGTAAAAGAGAGAAAAAGAGAAAGAGTAAAAGTTTAAAAGAGAGCAAGAAAACAGAAAGAATGCTGTGTTTTGTCTAAAGAGAAAGTTTTTTTTTTTTTTTTTTGAGCTTGTTCTTGTTCTTAATCATGGCACTGTTGCAACCCAGCCTCACTGTTGCAGCACACTTCTCCATTTTGTCTTTCTTTCTTTCTTTCTTTCCCCATGGTGGGGGGGGGGGGGGCTGAGATTTTTTTCGAGGTTTGAGGGAAAGTGTGTGTGAGTCCAAAGGGTGGGGGGATTAGTATGTGTGTGTGTGTGTGTGTGCGCGCGCGCTTTTGTATGCGCTTTTCAGAGCTGCAGCCTGAGCGCCAGAGTCGCAGACGGCGAGAGGGCGCGTAAGAGCGCATACACACACACACACACACACACACTCTCTCTCTCTCCAAGGCGCCTCCCACAGACACACACACACACACACACACAAGGCACAGTTTCTCACTCTGGAAAGAAAGTGTCCGGGTGTAGTAGTGTGTAGGATTAGGCTGGAGTCGGGGCTGAAGCGCGCGGCGTCTCCGGCTCCTGATGTCTCCTCCGAGGAATACTTAACGCGCCGAGGGGAACCCAAAACCCTTGGACTTGTATTTATTTATGTATTTATTTATTTTTATTTATTTATTTTATTCGGTATCTGACCGATGCAGAACGATGTGCAGGAAGGATTTAACATGCTCCGGTGTTAAGAGGAAGTAACACTACAGATCCGGCTTGGAATTACGCGTTACTATTATTATTATTGTTATTATTATTATTATTATTATTGTTCCTTCCCCTCTCCCTGGCTTGGAAACATGGCACAGATGAAGAAGACCCGCACCGGAGCCGCGGCGCGCGCCCTCCTCCTCCTCCACCTCCTCGCGCTCCTGCACCTCGCGCTCCTGGTGACGCCGGCGGCCGCGGTCACGCGCGACCCCCCCGGTAAGTCGCTGAAGTACAAAGTTCTGGAGGAGCAGCGCGTCGGCACGGTGATCGGCCGGCTGCGCGAGGACGCCGCGGGCGCCCTGGCGCGCCTCCCGAGCTCGGTGTCGCCGCGCTTCCGCGCCATGCACGCGGGCGGCAGCGCGCCGCTGATCGCCGTGCGCGAGGAGGACGGCGAGATCAGCGTGGGCTCGCGGATTGACCGGGAGACGCTGTGCGGCAGCCACCCGAACTGCACGCTCGAGTTCGATGTCGTCATCCTGCCCACTGAGCACCTCCAGCTCTTCCGGGTCCAGGTCGAGGTGCTTGACGTGAATGACCACACGCCCAGGTTCGCCCGCTCGGTTGTGCCCGTGGAGATTTCTGAGAGCGCGGCGGTGGGGACCCGTCTCCCTCTGGACGCTGCTTCTGACCCGGATGTGGGCGACAACGCCCTCCATGCCTACTCCCTAGAACGGAACGGCTTCTTCCGCATCGACGTCCGTACCCGTACCGATGGTGCCCGCTATGCCGACCTGGTTGTTGTACGAGAGCTGGACAGGGAGAGCCAATCTAATTTCCAACTTCTCCTCAGTGCAGCAGATTCGGGCTCACCGCCACGATCCGGGTCGACGCTTCTCAAAATCAACGTTCTGGACTCCAATGACAACAGCCCGGTGTTTGAACAGCAGGCCTACTCTGTCAGCCTTCCTGAGAACTCTCCACCTGGAACACTACTGGTGGATTTGAACGCCACAGACCCGGATGAAGGAACCAACGGCAAGATCATCTACTCCTTCAGCAGCCACGTGTCCTTTAAGATTCTCGAGACATTCAGGATCGATTCTGAAACTGGACAAATCACTTTAATCAAGAAGGTAGACTATGAGACCACTTCGTCCTATGAGCTTGACGTCCAGGCACAGGACATGGGGCCTAACTCGATTCCAGGCCACTGCAAGATCATTGTTAAAGTGGTGGATGTAAATGACAATAAGCCCAAAATTAATATCAACCTGATGACGCAGGGGAAGGAGGAGGTGGCCTACATCTCAGAGGCGGCACCGGTGGACACCTTCATCGCGTTGGTGCGCGTGGATGACAGTGACTCTGGTCTGAATGGAGAAGTGACGTGCAAACTGCACGGCCATGGACACTTCCGGCTCCAGAAAACCTACGAGAACAATTACATGATCCTGACCAATGTTTCTCTAGACCGTGAGAAGCGTTCTGAGTACAGCCTGACGGTGATTGCTGAAGACAGGGGTTCTCCTAGCCTGTCTACCATCAAACATTTCACTGTGCAAGTGCAGGATGAGAACGACAACCCGCCTCGCTTTGAGAAGAGCCGCTATGAGATCTTTAAGTCTGAGAACAACTCACCTGGTGCATATCTCACTTCAGTGTCAGCCACTGATCCAGATTTGGGCACCAATGGTCAAGTAACCTACTCCATCCTGGAAAGCACGGTTCAGGGGGCCTCCATCTCCACCTATGTGACCATCGACCCATCCAATGGTGCTGTATATGCTCTGAGGAGCTTCGATCGTGAGGAGGTGGGCCGCTTGGCCTTCACTGTTCAAGCGCAGGATGGAGGAGGCGGGGCCTCACTCAGTGCCAATGCTACCGTCATTTTGACTGTTCTTGATGAGAACGACAACGCGCCAGTAATTGTGGCACCAGCACTCAGCAACCACACAGCCGATGTGAAACTTTGGAGACACGCCGAACTTGGGCACTTGGTGACGGTCATCAAGACCACCGATCGAGATGCAGGAGCCAACGGAGAAGTGACGTGCTCCATTATGGGTGGAAATGAAGAGGGGCTGTTCTTAATGGAACCACGAAGGTGTGAGCTCAGGACCAACGGAAGTGTGGATTTTGTGGGACGAGAAAGTTTTGACCTGGCTGTTTTGGTTCAGGACCGTGGGGCATCTACGCGTCTCTCCACTCGTGCCATTCTTCATATCCTGTTACGAGACCACCCTGAGAGTCACTTTATCATCCCTGATTCCAGCAGCCAGGCCACACTCGACCTTTCCATGATCATTATCATCTCCCTGGGCGCTATCTGCGGTGTCCTGCTGCTTGTCATGGTCTTGTTTGCGACGCGCTGCTCTCGAGACCAGAAGGACCCTCGTCATTCCTACAACTGCCGTGTAGCAGAGTCCACTTACCAGAACCACCCCAAGAAACCGTCCAGGCAGATACACAAAGGTGATATCACACTGGTGCCCACTGTTAATGGGACGCTGCCTGTGAGGGCACATCCACGCTCACCTTCAGGGTCTCCGGCCCCTGACAGCAGGCACAGCCATCACAGCCGGCAATCACTCAACAGCCTTGTGACCATCTCCTCTAATCATGTGCCAGAAAACTTCGCCTTGGAGCTCGCTCATGCCACACCACCTGTGGAGGTAAGAGTCTGTGTGTGTGTGTGTGTGTGTGTGTGTGTGTGTGTGTGTGTGTGTGTGTGTGTGTGTGTGTGTAATAAATAACTATTCAAATAACCCATCACATACTAATGTATCTCTAACCTACATTCTAAAAAATGTAAAAAATGTAAAATTAACGATCTTTGTATGTTGCCCTCAACTTGTTATATGTGTATTGAATCCTTATAATTTTGTTTGTTGCTATGAATATACCATTGTACACTTTTATTTGTATGTGCATAGAGTATTTTCGTTTCTTTTCATCCATTAACCCATCCATAAGGCATGATCCCTCGTCCATACCCCCCGCCCCCACCCCAAACCTCCCCGCTGTGTGTTGCATTGCTGTCTGGTCCACCATTACTCATTTTTTCGTTTTCCATGTTTTTTGTTTGCCCCTCCCCCTTTTTGTTCTGTTTTTCCTGTCCGGCGATAGCAAGTCTCACAGCTTCTGTCCATACTTCATCAGGGCCAGTACCAACCCAGACCGAGTTTCCGTGGCAACAAATACACTCGGAGCTACAGGTAACCAATCGCCTTTCAGCCCTTCGCGCTTATAGTTTCCCCCAGGTTCGAGACTGGGCGTTAGACAGCTCAGAGCTCAAGGAACCTAAGGAAGTGAAATGTGCTCAACCCTAAATCCTATATTGCTGCCTCCATTTTGTTAAAAGGAAAAAAAAAGCATGTTTTTTTTCTTCATATAAAGTCATCTGCTTCATACAGATTGATTTATTGTTTGCTGCTTCGTCATGGAGGCTGAAAAAAAAGTTCAGTAAAAGTTCATAGCCTTGCATTGTAGTACGTAAGCTTTTGTAGTGGTGATGTGCATGAGTCTATAGATAACTTGAATGAACTTCTTACGAAATGAGAAATCTTTTTTTTTTTATCATCATTTAGGTATGCGCTGAACGAGATGGATAAGTTTAGTCTGAAGGACAGTGGACGAGGGGACAGTGAGGCCGGAGACAGTGATTGTGAGATGGGAAGAGAGTCTCCGTTGCTGGGAGAGGGATTTGGAGAGGTCTTCACTCCTGATGGACAGCACCGACTGCATCCAGGTAAACCATGAAATAGATGATCGTCTACCCTTTGAAACATTCCATCCATTCCAATCTTTAGCTTGAAGCCACTGTAGCTACTGTCCATGTTAGCTATTTATTATCAGATGCAGCATAATCCACCTAGCATGTCCTTTATGGATGTTTGTGGAAGTTTAACCCAATTTCTTTGCATTTGGACACAAGACTTATCAGGATGGCTTCACTATCTAGATGAACCCAGTCAGAGGAAATGCTCACTACCTTGTTTTATACACATGACTTCACTGATTGGCTAATGAAGCTGTGATTTACAGGCGAGATTTGTATCATCCCTCCCACTCAGATCGTTACCAGGTTCATGGGATCATTGAGATTCAAACTCATGATCTCCAGGTGATAGAGCGCTTTTCAGTCCATCTCTTCAAATTGCACACTGCATACTTCTTTTTCTTTAGATGTTTCACTGATAATTGTGTTTTTAATTGCATAATACTTGAAACACAGTTACGCAGTTACACTTTAATTAGCAGCCTGATTCCTTGAAAAAGCTAATTTTTCCCTGTAAATCTACCTAGTTTAATCTTTGCATCTCTCCTTTTTATGTGAGCGAGACCCAAATCAATGCCTTGCTGAGGTTTGGCAAATGCACCAGATTTTGTTTTTATTAGCTCTAAGATGTATTATAAATGGCCCTTTCAAAGCTAATGGGCCCGTAATGAAGTCCCTGGGATGTGACGGAGCAACAGCGTGCATGTTTAATGAAGGTTATAATTTGCCATATTTGATTTGAATTATATATTCTTTAGAAGGGATGGTGAGGAAAGTGAGCAAGAGAGAGAAAAGAGGCAGACAGAAAGCGAGGCAGCCCGAGCGGGAGAGCTTTTATTCCATTGTTCGGCTGTAAACAGACTTATTTGAATGGTTAAGAGGCTGAATTAATTTGGTGTTCCAGGTTTTACGCATATTGTGCTAGTGAGTGCACTCAGAGAATTAAATGGAGTTCAGAGGCGGCGCGAAAAACACGGCGCATTAGCTATTATCTGAATCATTTCATTTCTCTAAAGGCTTGAGAGGAAAAGACGAGCCTCGCACAAAGGCAGCCATGTTCAAACGTGCCGTCCTTTTCACGAAAGGACCTTTAGTCAGTTTGAGAAAATAATTAACAATGCAAGCTAATGTGAATTGTCTGTTATTTGTTTTCTTTCCGCGGTGTGTTTAGCGATGAAGCTGTGTACGGAAGAGTGCCGCGTCCTGGGTCACTCCGATCAGTGCTGGATGCCCCCGCTGTCCTCGCAAGCCTCAGCCGATTACCGGAGCAACCTTTACATTCCTGGGGAAGATCCTCAGCAGGCTCCTGCCCCTGAAACCTCCCAGTCAGGAGAGTCCACCCTGAGGAAGAAGAGCTTCTCTACATTTGGTAAAGAGAGCGAGGAAGAGGAAGGCCAAGAGGGCGACGCTGAGGATGGCGAGGACGTTTGCGGGACCACATCTCTGCTTTCTGAGATGAACAGCGTTTTCCAGAGGCTCCTCCCTTCATCACTTGATGCCTACACTGAGACCAATGAGACAGAGAGAGCGCCAGTAGGGGCGGGGTCGCTGGAAAGGAGGAAGGGACACCTGCCAGGTAAAGCGAACGCCGCTTCAGCCTATCAGCACGGCGTGGCAGCCTGGGCCGCCAACACTCATTTCCAGAACCCAGGTCACGGCCATGCGCCTGCCAGTCACATGACTACCTCGCTGGCGGCTCCGCCCCTCACCACACCTCTATCGATGTCAGCTTCCTGTTCAAAATGGCTGCCGGCTATGGAGGAGATTCCAGAAAACCACGAAGAGGACGAGCTTGAGTCGGTGCTGCACGGAAAGCGTTGCGAGAGCCGCAGCGAGATCATGGACGCAAGCGAGCTTGTCGCGGAGATCAACAAGCTCCTACAGGACGTGCGGCAAAGCTAGAAACCGATACCGCTGGACATGAACACACAATGTGCGAAAAGTGGTATTTAAAAGAAACAAGTGAAAAAAAAAAAATCCGAGACCTGCAATTGTCCTTAAAGTTGCATTTCTGACCGTCACGTGTTTTGTGAATGCTAATTATCCAAATGATGTATGGATTTCCATGTTTCTTTTTGTTTTTTGGGACACAGTGTACACAATGTGAGTGTATTTATCTTTGTATTTTAAAAATACAGTTTGTAGTCTTTATATTTATAAAAAAAAAAAAACACCATGTACATAAACCTAAGCAATCAGATTTTTATTTTTATATTTTGAACGCATGTTGAGAAAATAATCAAGGCTGACATGCTGGTGTAAATAGTCCTATTTATGAGAAACAAACAAACAAAAAAAACACCCAACACATTTTTATGTTGTTACATATATAATATAAGTATATTGAGATTATTGTGTTATGGGGAGGGGAGCATGTTAGGGTTTTGTATTTATAACGGTGTATTCTTGATGTATTGTGTCAAGCTCGGTTTATGACATAAATAAAAAAGAAAAAGAAACTGGACCTGTCAAGGAACGTTCCTGTCCTCCTCATCATGCATGGCTTCTAACTTGCTTGCGTGTGTCTGTTTGTGTTTGT
>JAQMYL010000002.1:3247746-3259554 GCA_030014365.1 Clarias pachynema | reverse complement strand
GGGGACCTGGAGCCTATCCCAGGAGACTTAGGGCACGAGGCAGGGTACACCCTGGACAGGGTGCCAACCCATCGCAGCTTTTTAACAAGTTTTCATGTTCATTTCTATTTATTAAATATTTTGCACATTAATCTACATCAGAATAAATGAAAAATAAAATAATCAAGGTTTTGGAATGTCCTAGGCAAAGTCCAGACCTCAACCCAGTTGAAATGCTGTGGCAGGACCTTAAGAGAGCTGAACGGGCTAAAATTCCTCAACAATGATCTGAGAGATTGATAAAGTCATACAGGAAACATATATATATATATATATGTTGTTCATCTGAGGCTGTATTTGCATAGTACTGCGACTCCCCAGGATCAGATGATTTTTATTCTGTTTTTACACACAAAAAATATGGGGGTACTAACTTTTCAATATAACTGTAACTGGAATTGTTGGAGTTTAACGAGTTGACATGAGACAATGTGTACAGTATGGATGACAAATGTCAATGCATATAAATTAATGTTAGGGACCTTAGCAATTTAGGTGCTAATTTATTTAGCTGAGCTAGCTAGCTAGCTATGGTAACTGAGATAAGTGGACAAGTTCCAACCAACAGCCAAGCTCTGTTCATTCTGCTCATTTGCCCATTTATGGATTAAACAGGGGTATAGGCGGAGTCAGCTCCTGACAAGATGGTAACGACCAGGACGCCCACCTTGGAGCTTCAAAACTGCTCTTCGGAAAATCTATGGGTGACATCATGACGGGTTCGTCACGTTTTTCTACAGGCTATGAATACACCACCAACAAAGTGGGGACTTACAAATCAACTTTGCAAACCCAAAACAGTGGCTCAATTCCTGCCGGGTTGCTACTGAAGACCCAACGGACAGCCTCTCCTGTCCTAAACCCTAGCTGTATCCAACTCTCACTCCAGTTCTCGAGTCTGGTCCCGGCCTAGTCAATAAGCTGTGCTCAGTCATGATGCTAAGCTCAGTTCCAGCCCAGTGTTAAGCTCATTCACAGTCCCCAGCTATGCCATAACCATCACATCACACCCTTCTCCCAGGCCCAGTTTCTAAAACTAATCATTTGAATTATGTTCCCATGGTGTCCCTTGCTTCTCTATTCTTAGTTTCAGTGTCCTACTGCTCACACATGTTCCTTGTTTTCAGCTCATCATTATTTAACCTTCATGTTTCTCAGTCCTGCAGCTGTTTCACTATGTCTATTTCACTCTATTACTCAGTCCCAGGTTAGCCATAGTTTAGAGTTCACTTCAGTTTCGTGTATGTGTATGTTAAATAAAGATGTATTTGTGCTTACATCATGTCTTACCCTTGTGTCCTTCTTGCTGGGGTTCTCTTGGATTTTTTCCCATTATAAGACATTTTAATTCAAGCTGTGTATATATGGTTCTTAAAAACCCTGCCTTGTCAGCTTTTATTGATCAAAACCACTCTCTCTCTCTCTCTCTCTCTCTGTCTCTCTCTCCCTCTCTCTTGAACTCACACACAAACCCAAAGATAAATAAACGCCCCTCACAGTTGGAAGAAGACTTCATTACACTTATGAGAAAGAGTGTGGCAGCGAATCTAATTCACTCACTGCAGCAACACACTCTTATTGCCTTCCAACATCCGTCTCTCTCTCTCTCTCCCTCCCTCTCTCTCTCTCTCTCTCTCTCACTCTCTGTTCCTTCTCCATATGTGGCTCTCTCAGCCACTACTATATTCGGGTTGGCACTCACCTAGGGAGTCATCTGCGGCGGGGAAAAATAAATCCCTGATATTGTTAAGCATTATGAGAGCTTAATGTTCTAACACGTCTGGGCACTAATTGAATACGTTTCTCACTTTCAATAAGAAGAGCCGTTTTATTTTGGGCTGAAGGGAGTTACAGCAGCCTCGAGACACAGACAGACAGACAGAGATAGAGACAGAGAGAGAGCACTGTTGGGAGTTTAAAACTGTAATCGGTCTAATATTAGATTTCTTTATAGTTTACTCATCCAAAAGTGCCTGTAGGCTCATTAACCTTACATTACAGGGAACTGAACGTCCAGGAAATGCCTCAATACACTGACCACCTACTAAATAATGAATTTTTTATATTTAAATATTTTTTCTCATGATATCATATGATAATCCACAAAAACTTTTGAAGGTCATTCATTCCGAATTGCCTCTGAACTATTTGTGTTGTGTTTCATGACTAACTAACTTCTAACACAAGACTGAATCCCAAATTCCTTTCTAACCCCTGATCAAGGGCACTACTAGATCTGTGGAACAAGTGATTGTACACCCTACACAGTGCACTAGCTTTCCATTTTTCTCTATTTGGTATTCAACCACTGAACAGTTAATTGTCTATTAATTAGAAAGCTTAAAACATCAGTATTAGTTAGCACATAATTTTATAAAGTATAAAGCCCAGTGAGTTTCGTACTGTAGCATTATTTCATTTCCAACAGATGCACTGAACGAGCTAACTCAACCAAATCCAGGAGGAATCACGTATTTATACATAATAAGTCTGTAGAAGTTTAATTTGTTATCATTATCTCCATCCATTTTCACACACTTGTTTGTCTTTTGAAGAAGTTATGAAGCCCAACACAGAATACTGCATGTGAAAATAATCAGCAGAACAGAAGTTGCATCAGTTGCTAGGTTACTCTTTTATCTGGGTTACAAAGCATCATGTAATCCGGTAGATCATAAGATAATCAGGTTCTGTTTTTTTTTTTACTCTGAAATACACCTTGAATGTAATTATCAATGAGAATATATACACTAACCTAATGTCAGTTAACAGTGCTTCTGCCATTCGCTGTTGTGACTGACATCATGGAAGTGTCTGCAAAAGAGCAACTGAGGCCATGTTTCCTTCACTGAGATGAACATAGGGGCCACGCCTCACACGATAAGACCAATGTGCAGAGGCTTAGTTTCCATCCCTGAGACCAACGCACAAAGACCACGCCCATTTTATTAATACCCATGCCATTCTAAATTAAGAACAAGCCCAGAGGCCACACCCATATAGCACACTGCTAAAGGGCCAATGGCAGTGCATACATTGGGTGATTGATGGCATCAGTGGTTAGCCCAATGTCATTTTGTTTATTGGCCCAACATTGGCTCATTGGTGGTGCCAAAGATAGGTTGGCCCAATGTTGGTTCAGTAGATAATTACAAGTTTGGCTCAATGTTGGCACATTGTTGGTTTAGTAAGTAATGTCAAGGTTGGAAATTGGAAATTAAACCCAGATAGCACACTGCTGAAGAGGCAATGATGGGCCAATGGCAGTGCATATATTGGGCCACTGTTAGCATCAGCGGTTGGCCTAATGTCATTTTGTCCATTGGCCCAATGTTGGCACATTGTTGGTTCAGTAGGTAAAGTTGTAAATTAAATTAGACTCTTTTCATCATCGCCAATAATAAGAAAACACATTTATATCTCCAGAAATGTATTTTTAATTGTACTTGTGATGAAATTATTACAAACTAAGAAAATACAGTATATGTAACCATTATAATGTTAAGCTACAAAATTGTACAACCAGCAAGGTGGATCATCATTCACCGCAGAACTTTCACCATCAGCTTGGTCACTGCAGCTCAGCTGTTCATCATCTTCATCATCATCATTACAGCATCTTTGGAGAACTGTGACTCTGGTCTGTTTAAATGCATCAATAATTTGAGCGTTGTACATTCAAATGTACTTCAAAATATGTTCTTCTAAATATTTCTTTTCAACCAGAAAAACGGTGAGAAAAATAAACATTTTCCACATTTCGCTCAACTCAGTTCCACAACAGTTAAAGCACACATTTTTTTCAGATGAAACAAAGTAAACACTGCAATTCAAACAGTAAATAACCTAGCAAAATTGCCAAATGATATGTTGTACATGCCATCTACTTTAGTACATATATTCGACAACTGCATAAACATACAGAAATGCAGTTCCCTAAAGCAAAACAATATGTACTGTATATTAGCCCTTAATGTTTCTGACGGTTAGTCTGGTTCTAACCTCGCTATGGATCCGTATGCTGCTGTATTCACTGGCAACAGGTCGATTAGCTTAGCATAATAGTGCATAGCTAAACATATTTCTCACCACACTACAGCAAAACTACTAACTGCATGCTTTTCATGTTACCACCACAGATTGTCAACACTCTTGAGAGTTGATTTTCTTACTCAATTTACAATTTACATCTCATTTGGAGGAATATTAACCCATCTGGAGTTATGAGCAAAGAGGCACAAAACTTTAGCTTGTGTTTAGCTTGGCTGCAGGATTTAATCAGCAGCACCTGGCCTCTGTGAGGTTTTAGTGACATGTTTGACAGTGTTCACAGTTGAGCACAAAACACAATGAATTTAACATTTATCATTTAGAAAACATAAGAAAATAAATGAAAAAAATTGGGGTGTCTTATTTTAACTGTTACACCAGATGAAGTGTACCACAATGAACTTTATAACTATTGTTTTTAGCTGTCTTAACTGCATATTATTTATTTTATGTACATACATTTTTAACCTTTTACACCTGCATCTATGTCATCTGAAAACTAGCAATCCTCAAAAAAAAGTAATGTTTGTCTTTGTACATGTTGTTCACATGTGGAAGGTGGTGATACTTCCTGTCATGAGCACACACACTCACAGAATTGGTCAGCCAATAGAGCGAATGCAGAGGAGTGTCGCCGCCTATCAGGGAGAACAGAAGCAACACAGGCGACATTGTTGGACCAACGTTGGGCCAACGGCGATGTCCACTGAGTTAGATGTGTAGTTCTTTCAATGTTATTTATGTACTAGACTGGTAACGAACCTCCATATGAGCTCCTGATGTGATGGCATCATTGAGAGAGCCTGCTGCACAAAGCTAAAGCTAAACCTATCCTTGGCCCCATCAATAGGCCAACAGTGGGCCAATGGACAAAACGACATTGGGCCAACGTTGGAGCACTGACAAAACGTTACCAAAATGTTGCCGATGTTGGGCAAACAAAGTAGTGCTATCTGGGCACCTTTCCATTAAAACTGACATATAAATAAACCACCCCTCCTTCATTAAATCAAAAGAGATCCCACCCCCTTTTTTTATGACTGACAGACCCACAAGATACACCTTCTGTATTAAGCCTGACAGACATTGCTTTTAGACTTACTGACTCAGACGAAATTTTCCCTAAATACTTGGTTCTATCATTTCATATGGGTTGATGATTGACAGTAAGCCTCTGCACACTCATCTACACACTTACACACACACACCTGAGTTTCAGCCTGTTAATGGCAAGATTGTTCCCTTGGTCACTCATCCTGTCAATCACTCACTCTCCAGACTGACAAGAACTAAAAATCCCACAATAAACCGATCGACCTTAATTCTTTCCTCGAGTTCAAGAACCAGCTCCAACTTCAGAGAGCTTCTCACTCGAGCAGCCTTGCTCTTAAACTTGAGCCGAGCATTAGCATGAGCCAGGCATTAGCATGCCGGTGGAGTAGCAACAGCCTGAAAAGTTCAGATGGTCATAATGAAAGAAAGACTCCAATAAGCCTGCTGTCTGACACTCAAGGCCAGACCATCATCTGTCTTGCTTCTTTGTTTTGTCACTTGGAGATACAGACATTATGACAATTGTATCCTTTTAAGCAGCACTCCTCTATCTTCTCTGATTACTCTCCTCATGGAGAAGGGGAAACAGTCCAAAAATGATACGTAGATATGAGATTCCGGCACAATCCACCACCTTATATATGTCTCTGATTGCAAATATGCAAAATGGGCATTTTTATGTTGTTGTTCTCTGCTATAGACACTTTTTTTTCCGGAAAGAAAAATGAAAAGAGAACAAATGAAAGCAAACAAGCAAGGATGTTTTAAATTCAAGGCCAGTTACATCATCATCATGGCAAGAGAGAGTGAAAGAGAGTGTGTGTGTGTGTGTGGGGGGGGGGGTTGAATTTGCCTGTGCTTAAGAAAAGTTACATGAACAAACATATTTAATAAGAAAAAAATCCTCTTTAGATGACATCTCAGCAAGGTGGCTAAAACTTTCAGGCATGTCATCCTTAGTTTTAATATTTATCCTGCCCATTAAAACTTTGACAAGATTACCAGCTGAACTTTATAGTGAATTATAGAGCTGCGGCTGTGACCTGGTCTTATTCAGCCTGACTTCTTCACACACTGAAACTTTCACAACCTACCTGATATCACCGCTGTGCCAGAATTAACAATAATCCAAGTGTGTATCCGAGATGATCTGTGTGTATGTGTGTGTGTGTGTATATACAAGTCTGTGCAGATTTTGTTTCATAGAAATTGATGTATCTCTAATAACACAAACTGTGACAGGAAACTGGCGACAAGAGCGTATCGACCCCATACAGTCTCATATCTTTTGACAAACGTCCCTGTAACGCTAAGACAACCTTCCAGTAATGTTCATCTCTGATACAGATCGTGCTACAGAAAAGAAAAACGGGTTTTCAGTCCACCGGAGAGGGAATGTTTCACTGCAGGAGTTAGCAAAGCTGTTCTGGATCCTATAGCTCCCGTTATCATACCTTGGAACAAAAACACAAAAATGTGCAACACGGAGATAAAATGTATTAGGCCATACATTATAGATGTCAGAAAAAGAGAGAGAGAGAGTGTGTGTATGACAGCAGACAGAGCAAATGCATGTGTATATAAGTGTGTATAAAAATAGGATAGCATTTTTTAGCAGTTTTAACTATAAAGTGGTGACAAGAGAGATAGAACTAAGAAGGAAGTAACCTTGAGAGGAAGTACAGTTTCCTCTGATAAGAGCATGGAATATGTTTATATCAATTGTGAAATTCTAGTTCCTAGAAATAAAAGTTATAGGTTAGCAATAATACAATCCTTGCCACTGTCAACTAAGTAGGTATAACTTCCGAGTAAAAGCAAGGCTGTTTATAGACATAAATTAACCAGGAATGATGGCACAGGGCTTGGTATGTGTAATGATCTGGACAGGCATAAGTGTTAATAGTTCTTAGAATTGTACCATATCAGACTAGAGGATGATAACCAGATGTGGGAAGGTACTGTTATAGGCCTGAAGATGGTTGGCTTGGTCAGAGTGGCTTGGAAGTTTAAGAATCGGATGGGAGTAGAAGCTTGTAGGCCTAAGGATGATAAGAGTAGGATGCAAAATAGGCTTGTAGGTCTTACAACTATCAATGGAATCCAGACAGGATCAGAAGCTTGAAGAATTTGGGCTGGAATGAGTGAGATCTGGATTGAAGCAGGTGCACCAGGAATAAGAGTCTTGGTATAGGATCTGGACAGGTACTAAAAGACTTCAAGAAGGGAAGGATATAATGATGCTACAATACAGTAAAAATAGGGTCTGGATATATAGGGTCCTATTTATTTGTCTTTGTCTTTTTCCATACCATCCATCCTGTGTCGTGTGCCAGAGAGCCTGGAGTCACAAGTACATACCCATTATCACACCAAATCATACACCACATGTTTTTGGACTGTAGCCAAAGGATCCCCACAAAGCATAGCAAGACCATGCAAATTTCACACAAATAAATAGGAGATTTAAACCCCCAACCTTCTACATCAGAGGCAACTATCCTATTGTAAATAAGTATTGAGAGACTGTGACCAGAATAAAATTTCTCCTAGGATATGCATTTTGGTTTTGCTTTGATTTTTCTTCCTAGACAAGTTTTGGCCAATTTCCACGCCTAGCCAGCTTTCCGTTATCAAATGCCAGCTACTATCCAGGGAGAGTGAAGGCTAAAATGTGCCTCCTCCAAGACACAGGAAGCTGCCAACTGCATGTTTCTGAATGCTTCTGCTAATATTCTGTCACAGGGTGAAGTAACATTTTGAGGAAAGTGGAATCTGTGCCTTCTACAAGTATAGGGGCAGTGGTGGCTCAAATGGTTAAGGCTGTAGGTTATTGGGTTTCTGATCAGAAAGTTCTAGCCCCATCAGCTTCTTAACTGAGATTTTATTTCATTTTGCTGAAAGGTACATGTGACAGATAATTGAATCATAGTCTTAATAAACTGAATAGAGTCACTATGACTGATAAATTCATAGAGAGAGTTTCCCTCTTCCCCCCTAGAGACCATGATGTTGCCCTCTTTGACTCCAAGTCATGAATGACCGTGGCATGGTCAGGCCTGAACTCATGATCATTGGACTAAAGGACAAACACATTTTTGTTGGTCTACAGTACTTGTAAATAATCAAAGGATGGGTGCAAGGTTCATACTGTAGGTCATAGAACTAAGAGTAGGATCTGGACAGGGGCAGGAGCTTGAAGTCTTCAGGATAGTAAAAGTAGGATCCAGATGGAAGCAAAGGGTTATATCCAGGTTGTTAAGATAGACTTAGATTAGATAGATTAGAACAGGAATAGGACTCAGTAAGAAAAGGAGGCAAAACTAAGAGTGTATTTGTAGCAATGATGGGAAAGCTGGATAATAAATATTCGACCACCTATTCTTTGTATTAATAAGAAATTTCAATTTAGCGATTCTAAATGTTAAGCCAATTTCTACAGGTTAGTATATTACACAAATATTGTAAGTTCAAGAGGATGTCTACATGTGTGGGTGTGTAAATGAGTATTTGTATGTATGAGTGTATCTGTGTGTAACTATACTCCTGTGTAGCATGTCCGCTGTCAATAACATTACGCACACAGCAGGTGAAAATCAATAGCTGTCTTTCTCCATCATTTTCTTTTGCATGGTCAGAGAAAAAGACCTAGGGCACTATTTCACTTTTTGAACACCCACTCGTTATAATCTAGCAGTGAATGCTAGCAGAATGCTAATCTCCTTATGAAGCCCTGCTGTGCTAACTGCTATCATAAAGAGGAAAGTCTTCGTCTAACTATGTACAAGACTAGTGCCTTACACGCAGTGAGAAAAGGGGTTCAAGATTTAATTCTTTTTTTTTTTTAATTTTTTTTTTATTTAGCTCAGAGTTGTGATGTAACAGCTTTTCGACAATGGCAGAACACAGTGATAAAATGCTAGTAAAAATTCGGATGTAATATAATTTAAAGTGACCCTTTTCTATGTAATTTACCAATATATCTGTATATAGATGTTAATATTTTTGATAGATTTGTCTGGTTTTCACTGCAATGCTACCACTCCACTGCTTTATAACAGCTGCTAGCTAGGTAAATACTGTAATTAGCCTCAGTCACAGTAACACCAATGCTCTTACAACTTTAACCATATATTGTGTAATTTACCAACATATTTGAGGTAAATGTTGATATTTTTGATCGATTTTGAATGATTTGCTGTAATTCTACCTCTCCACTGCTTTATAATACTTACTAGCTGGGTAAATTATTAACCTCAGTTACTGCAATACCAGTAGGCACAATGCTCTTACAACTTTAACCACATATTGTTTAAAGGTAAATGTTAAAAATTTTGCTGGATTTCTCTGGTTTTTGCTGCAATTCGCCCTCTCTACTGCTTTAGAACAGCTGACAACTGGTTAAATAATTAGCTTTAATCACAGCTACAGCAATAGGAGCAATGCTCTTACAATTTAAACCACATATTGTTTAATTTCCCAACATTTCTGAGGTTTTTTTATGGTTCAGGTTTTTTTCTGCAATTCTATGTCTTAACCACTTTATAACAGCTGATTCATCTATCCATCCATCTTGGAACCTCTATAGTTCAACCAGGGACGATGGAGGCCAATGGTAACCACTGTATTTATTTCCATTTTGTAAGAGTGTGGTTGGACCTCTAGTCAACATTCACATGCATACTCACATTTAAACACTACAGGCAATTTGGGAATGTCAATTAGCCTAATTTGCATGTTTTTGGACGGTGGGAGGAAACCGGAGAACCCTGAGGAAATACACCAAGCATGGGGAGAACATGCAAACTCCATGCGCACAGACCCGATGTGGGAATAGAACTCAGAACCTAGAGGTGCAAGGCGACAGTGCTAACCACTAAGCAAGCATGCTGCTATAAAAGCTGATAGCTAGGTAAATTATTAGCCTCAGTCACAGAAACAGCAATGCTTTTACAACTTTAACCACACATTTTTTAATGTTCCAACATATCTGAGGTGAATGTTGATATTCTTAATGGATTTGTCTAGTTTTTGCTGCAATTCCACCTATGCACTGCTTTATAACAGCTGCTAGCTATGTAAATTATTAGCCTCAGTCACATCAACATCAATAGGCATGATACTCTTACAACTTTAACCATATTGTGTGTAATTTACCAACATTTCTGAGGCAAACGTTGATATTCCTGATGGATTTGTCTTGTTTTTGATGCAATTCCTCTTCTTCACTGCATTAGTTATGAACGCTAGGTAAATTATTAGCCTTAGTCACAGAACAGCATGTTCTTACACCTTTAACCACATATTGTGTCTTCTTTCCCATTTGTCAAAAGTGAAAAAAGAATTCCATTTAAGTTAAATTTAAACATGACATCTGATCACACACACAGGGAAAAAAAGCCTTAAAGAGTCTTTTTGATGTTAGAAAACAGCAGTTCAGAGGTAAGTGAATTACATTGATCCCCCTTGAGCCAGAAGGAAAGAGAGAGAAAGAGAGAGAGAGAGAGAGAGAGCGGGGGGTAAAATCGACAGCCACGGGGGAAGAGAGTGTACTGGAGGTAGGGAGAGAGAGAAAGAGCAATATACATCGAAACAGAGAGTGAGAGAGTAATAGATTGGATGGAGGGTAATCTGTCTCCCTTTGTAGCGTAGCTTTGTTTTTATCTCGGTGAAGAATGTAAGTGAATGAGTGAGCATGAGAGCACTAGATGGACAAAGTGACCACTGAAATAGCACTAATGCTTTTATTTGAACACAAGCCCGAAGCACTACACACTCATACACACAGTCGCATGTACACACACACATACACAGCTTTCAGCATCAGCAACAGTACATTTTAAAGTCACTATTCCAGGCAAGGAGTCGTGACCCTGATCGTTCCTGTCACCTCAGCTTTACCCTTACATGTTCTCTCTGGTTTCTCCTTTAACCCCTGACAATTCTTCATCCATGTTGGATTCTTGCCTTGTGACATTACCAGACTTCAGATCGGCACGCTTATCAAAACACCTTATTATCACTTAGCATGTTTAAACTTTCATGGAAATAGGAAGTCATGTAACGTTCAAGCTTCTATATCACAACACTGTTAAATCCTCCAGTCTAGCGAGAATGTGTCGATTAATTGTCTACATTTTTTTGTACACTGTAAATTTTATAGTCGTATAGATAGATCGTCTATATTTGCTTTGAAGTAAAGCTGCATCTTTTTGAATCACAAACATTAAATGTATCTTTTAACAAAATCTATAAGGTAAATCTGCCATTTTTTTAGCAAATAAAAATAAGGTTTTATGGTTTTATGAGTAGACCTTGATAGTCTTGTGAAGAATTTTGAGGTGAAACCTGTTGCAAGTTTTACAACGCCTACATTTATTATTGACATAGACTGCAATATGAATTTATATTGTGTGCTTCTGAGGAAAAAAAATTTCCAGAGCTGGACACAAAGTTTCTTGAGAAGTTTCATATCTTCCAGTAGCTGCATGTTCTAAAATCTTTTACTCCTTTGCACAGCAGTTCAGACCATCCGTCTAGGAACCTCAGTAATCCAACCAGAGACCGTGGAGGCCAATGGTGATCACTGTATTTATTCACATTTTGTATGACCATGGACCTCTGGTTAACATTCAAACACAGTGAGCAATTTGGGAACAACAATTA
>JAQMYL010000002.1:3151850-3165449 GCA_030014365.1 Clarias pachynema | reverse complement strand
GTAATACGGCGACGTAGGGAGAGAAAAAATCGCCGCCGCTACTGGGTTCACCTTCTGACTGCACAACGTCGGATTAAAGGAAGTTTTTTTTTTGTGGTTTATGAAGAAATTGGCCTTGGCCTTCTTATAACAATCACTGTAGTCTGGTAAAGAGATGTCCCATACAGTATCAACAGTCTCTGCTCCACTTCCTGCATGAGCTGGGCTGGATCAACTTCCTCCAACATTTTATTTTGCCTTTTTTCCCCATATTTCCCTCTGTATAGCATGTAGGATCATGGGATATATCCGGTCCTATGAAGCGTAAAATGAACGTGAAGAAAACGCACTAGAAGCGTTTTCCTTGCGCTCGTTGGGATTTGAACGGCAAGAAAAAACTGCATGCAACGTTTTTTTGACACCGTATAAACGTGCAGTCGGACAAACGCATGTCACCAAAGTTCGTGTGAACACTCTCATTGACTCCTATGTGTAGAAAACCCTCAGCGCTAACCCCAGGGGCTGGAATCACTCATCTGGTCTGTGTATGTGACGTTCTACTACCTCCGGGTAGTCCAGTTTCCTCCAACAGTCTAAAGAAAGTGTAGGCAGATTGCTGTTTCCAAATTGCCTACAGTGTATGATATCAGTGTGTGTACTTGTGCCCTGTGGGGTGCTCTAAGTTTCCTGGAATAGACTACACTACGATAAGCAGTGTACATGAGTGATGGATGTTCCACAGCGTTAAATGATTAAATCTTTTTTTATCATAAATGATAACAAAAAAACTCACAACCTCTTATTCATTAATAAATGAGAATTGTTAGCAAATAAAGCATGCTGCTTTTGGAAAAGGAGCCCCCATCCCTTTTGTTAAATCCTGCAACAGAACATTCCCAAGTGATTTCTTACGCACATTTGTATATAATGAGCAGTGCGGTGGAGTACTTTATGTGTGTTATGTTAACCACCCATGAATAAACATTTGGAACTATCATTAAGCATCTCAGGGGAGGTTCAATCCCAAAATAGTTATGCCTCCGATCCAGGGCAAAGCCCCAGGGTCGAGCTGTAGGGTACGCTTGCTCAGGCGAATCTGTGTTATAATGAGAAAGAGTGAGAAAAATGCGTGCATTGTCGAACATCATGCAGCAGATTTGTTTGTCTCTGCTCCATTATGTTCTGCTCTACAGCTTCCAGTCGCGAGTGCTCGATGTAATTATGTCCCTCTACCCGCAGGTGAGTGTCTCTGACCCCGCCTCGGTATGTGTGCATGTTATTATTGTGGGAACACTGCACCATGCTCCTGAAGGTTCTGGTCACGATGCCGGCTCTAGCCAACGTCCCTCCCGGGTGCGATGCTCCATTTGCGAGGCACCCAACATCACAATGAAATTAGATTTTCATGCGGTCTGAGCTTTTGATGCAGTGACATTATTGTTCTTTACAATTTACTATACAGATGCACATTTCCATGGAAACATTGGGCGTCCGCAAGGAATGAAATATGAAAGGAATACATTCACACATGATGATGCATGTAATATTTGCAGTGTTTCTCGACTGTTTACTCCTCAGGCTGTGATCATATGAGATTACATTTTCATATAGCGTGCTTTTATCTTTGACGTATACATGGAAGAACGTTTAATTCCCAGGAAAGAGGCTGTATTAATATTTTAAATATCCCTATATCAAAAAAAACTTGAACGCTATAGTAAATGTCTAACAAATGTAAATAAAATAAAGAAACAAACAAACTAAAACTATTGCAGAATAAACAACCTCCTATGGAACTGGAGTACCTGGAGGAAACCTGTGGAGAACATCCACATACACTGACAAGAAGGCAGGACTCGAACCCTTGACCCTGGAGGTGCAAGGCAACAGTGCTAACCACTATGCCACCATGTAACCACACCAGAACAACAATGATAATTAAGATTTTTTAATGCTAAGTATACCAAACATCCAAATTTGCTCAAATTATGCAGTAGAATAATAAGCTTTAACAAGTTTAGCTTTTGCTTACAATGTTGCTTGTTAGTTTAACTTGTCAGGTCCCATTCCAGGAGCTAATTGAGCTTATGCTTTTGAGACATGCTTTAACTCACTAGATCAGCTTTCAGTTCCTATTATGTTCCTTTGAGTCTGCTGTAGTAATTAGCTTGTGCCTTCTATAGTTTATAACTTTACATTTAAACAGTAGATTAGCTAACTTACCATGTACTATATTCTCTTTTCTTGGCTATCTCTCTAATTCCATCCATCTAGGACCATCTGTAGTCCCTAATCTGCTTGTCTTTGGACTGTGGAAGGAAACCGGAGTACCCAGAAGTTACCTACCAAGCATGGTGAGAACATGAAAACTCCATACACACAGACCTCAAGGTGGGAATCAAACCCAGGACCTGGAGGTGCAAGGTGACAGTGCTAACCACTATGCCACCATCACTTTTATTAGGCATTATTTATTTATTTGCTTATAGACAATTTATTTAGAGTTTGTATTTGTAAATTAGTTACTTACACGTATTTTTTCTTTCCACTGGCAGAATCAGTGGCCTCATCGTGACTCATCATTAAATAAAGAAATGAATCCTGATGCTGTTTAGCCTGAAGTGGAAACCAGAGCCGAGGTCATGTTCTACCAGGTCACTCATTGCTCGTATTCATGAACCAAGGTGGGTTTATATATATATTGAAACAAAGCTAACACAAACTGAAAGATGCTACGAACAAATTAAGCTGATAAAATTTGCATAATTGTGATTGGAGGCTATTAGCTTTCAGTTCCCATTAGAAATCTCAGCATGCTAATTTAGCTTGTCTAGTGTGTTTTTAGTTCTTTTTTTCTTCATATCTACAGTACGGTATGTTTTATTCTTGTGTTCTCACTGAAATAAAATAGATTACACTGCAATTCAACAGCAGCTTTGAAAAACACAACACTTTGCCCCCTCTCATTAATTAAAACCAACAAAACAACAGATAATAACAAAGGTTAATATTTTATCAGAAATGCATTCCTTAAAACAGAAATTCAGGTAGACCCTGTGTGGCGACATAACATCCTACTGATCCTCCAAACGTCTGCAGTTTTCAAAAATTTCCTGTACATTTTTAGCATCTGTCTGAAACTGGGCTTCACTTGAAAGACTTTGTGGTGCTAACATAGATGAGTGTGTACTGTAGCAAGAGCTACAGAGCTTAGCTGAAATGCACCAGTGAGCGGCCCACTCAAAAAGAGTCGCTGTGGTTTATAAGAGGACATTTTAAAACATCTTGTGTTACACTTGAGGATTATTTGTGTTTGTGTAAATATAGAATATCCTTCCTCCATGAATATTTATTTTGCCTATTTCAATTCAATCTTGATTCAATTTATCAGAAGCAGCATGATAAACGAATGAAAAAGCATTCAGTGCAAATTCACAAAGAGGAACTGCAAAGATCTCTGAGAAATAGTACCTCTGTAACAAGCATATTTATAGACCTAGATGCTTTTTAACAAATTTGTTTAAATTAAGGTACAAAAATGCCCTAAAAAGCCAGTTCTCATTACCATTAATTGAAAATAAATGCATAAGATGACATGCAATAGGCGCTACTACAAGCCTAAAGATATAACAAGTCAATTTTGTTTTACACCAAAAAATAACTTTCCTTGAAACAGGTGCCTGCTCTTGCAGAAACAATGGACCAATCCCATTCATTTCCATGTGCTGTTGATCAATTCCATTTGCTCCCAAAGAATGTTTGGTCAAATGCTCCCGCTTCCACAAACACTCTGGGCCAATCCTGCAGACATGCTAGACACTGGAAAGTTTGAGAACTCTTTACTGCTCACTCCTGTTGACAATTTGAACCAATCCCAACCACAAATTCCACTTGTTTCTACTTTAAATTTTACTAGCTCGCTTGCTTCTGCAGAACGTTTGTCCAAGTCCAGAGACATCCCATTCACCGCATGTTTGACTAATCCCTAGTGTTCCCCAATACGTTCTGGACTAATCCCACCCAGTACTGTAGAATGTTTAGCTACTTACACCTGCTCTTGCAGAAGGTTTGCCTGATCTGAACAATCCTTGCTTACCCCACTGAAGGCTTGACCAATCCCAACTGCTCTCACATCTGTCCCCACAAAAGTTTTGACCAATATTTCCCATTTTCACAGAAAGTTTTGACCAATCCCAACTGTTCCAACAGAAAGTTTGTTATGCTACCACCGAAAGTCCTATATGTCCTCACAAAAGATTTGAACAACCTTACTCCCTTCCAAGGTTTGATTAACCCACTATCTCTCACTGAAAGTTTAGTCAACCCTATTCATTCCTGCTGAAAGTTTGACCAATCCCCTTAGGTCTTGCACAAAGTTTGAAGTCCTTTCCACTTTTGCAGAAAGTTTGATGAATCCTGCCCTCTTTTGCAAAAGGCTTAATTAGTTTAGTGCTTAATTGTTTAAGCAAATCTAACTACAGTACTTCTTCTTCAAGTTTGTTTCACATTATCTTCACCTGAGAAAGTTTGACCAAACCCATGTTTTCTCACAAAAAGTTTCATACAGAGATCGGAAGCAACACTTTCTGGCTACAATGCGATTGCTGGAGTTTATTGCTCCCATTCTAGCCAATCGCTGTGATTCCATGGGGTGTGCTGTGTCGCATTTCTGAAGAGTTCCGGGAGCAGCTCTTCATGCCTTTTCACTAAAGTTACACATACAGTCTATTTTTGCCAGAAGCCTCTTCTGAGACAGTGACTACTGTCAAGTAGTGTACTTTTTACTTTTATTTTACACAACCATACAAACATGAGTACACACTACAAATCAAAATAAAGTAATTACGTCAAATGAAACAATAAATAAATCAATGAATTTAATGTTTGGGGAATATTAACATTACAATACAATACTAATTTGATGAGTTGAGTCTGCTTTGGTATGTTAGCACTTTCCTTCTGAAACACTTTCAGTGTAGCATGAAGTTGCCCAAAGGACAACAGAAAGCCATATCACACAAGTCACATCTGAGATTGACTCCTATTGAAAATCCAGGGTAATCCTTTCTTCTCGACAAAATGTCTAACAAGTGTGCTCACAGAAACTTTAATTAACCCTGCCCATTCATGCAGAAAGTTTGATGAATCCCACCTGCCCCCATAAAAGCTTCGACTAACCCCACCCACTCTGAGAGAAAGTTTAATAAATCCCAATTGCCCTTTCATACACTTTAATCAAGCTCATCCACTCCTGCAGAAAGTTTGTCCAATCCCTGTTTCTCCCCTTAAAAGTTTAAACAATTGCAACTACCCTCACAGAAAGTGTAATCAACCCTGACCACTTTTGCAGAAAGTTTGGCCACTCTCACCTTTTCCATAAAAAGTTTGACCAAACGTGTGATCTCACAGAAATTTTATTCAACATCACCAACTCCCACAGAAAGCTTGACCAATCGGATCTGTTTCCACAAAGTTTGATCAATTCCACCCACTCCCACAGAATTTAACCATCCCAACTACCTGCACAGGACGTTTCATCAAGCACACCCATTTAAGTCCACTCACTTCACCCAACCACCCACTTCTGGAAAAACTTTGTCTAATACTTGTCCCACAGAAGTCTTGACCAATCCCACTCACTCCCACAAAAAGTTTGACTCATCACATCAACTCTCACATAAGGGTTAACCAAACCCAACTCCCAACTGCACCCACAGGAAGTATAATTAACTCCCTCTCACTCCTGTAGAAAGTTTGTTCACTCCCTGCATCTCACACAAAAAATTGTTTCACCAATGCCAACTTTTGCATGACTGACCTTTGAACTTTCTAATGAACTATGTTGGTTCAGTTCCCCGAATCTAAACTACATTAAGCAGTTAGTCCACATAGTTATTATTATTATTATTATTATTATTAGGCCCAGACCAGAATAATTATTATGGCATTTCTTTGTCCCGCTCCTGCTTGATGGGGAATAATAACTGCCCATTCCCATGAGGGCTTCTTTTGCCGTGATGAACACCCCTAGTGCAAGTAATGGCAGGATTCGAATGGGTACCTCCTGAAAGTAATTCTCTAACAAAAATGTTAAATTATTCAATAACTAATTAAAAGTTATGGAGAACCATAATATTGCAATTATGTGAACACAATACTGGTTAAGCTACATTAGAGTTTTGAAACTTTAAAGGTCCAGACTGAACCAATGATGACACACACCCACACAAACACACATACACACATTTATAATAGTGGCAGAAGATTGAAATTTACCTCTACTCATAAGGCAACCTTGCTGTATCTGCTGTGCATCTTTCCTGATTGATTTGGCTCTGGGGGAGCAGTGGCGGTTTGGGGGACCGAACTGTAACCACACACAAACATACACACACGCATATACACACACACACACTGGCCAACCTGTCATCAGCTCTCCCTTTTATTTGTCACAATGATGGAGAGCTAGACTGTCTAGGAGAACAGAATACACACACACACATACACACAGACAGATGAACACACATTTCTACTACACAATACCTGCTACCTGAGCATATGCTGTTTTCTTCTTGTCTAATATAGACTAACTCTATTAGTCAGACGAAATAATCAACATTACGACATGTGTGCCTTTTTTACATCACACGTTATGGCTTTGACCTTTTGCTAATTGGGTAAACATAAATAGTAGACTGATATAGACTGATATGTTGAAGTCGGCGATAAGACACCATGAACACACACTGTTTACTCCCACTCAGTGTCCTCTGCAAACATTCCTCCGTTCGAAGTAAAAGTGTAGAATCTGCTATGAGCTGGTTAAAGCGCATTCAAGCACTCAGGAGAACATAACACTGACCCTGTCATAAAAAACGTCAGTCATATTTACACTTCATGTGCATAAATTACTGCAGATTAAATGCTAGGTATTCCTGTCTCGACTGCTGGTTGTTCTGGTGGTCATCCGGATGTCTGCGTGATGTACAGTATGTCCGGTTATTAAGCAACATTTAATTAACCTGGATTGACCGTTATATAGTAGGTAGTTTTTTTTTTTTTTTTCACTTTAAATTCTTGGTAGAAATGTTTTCTAAAGCTCATTTAAGTCATTGAAAAGCTTTTTGCTATTGTTTTTAATCTAAGGAGCAGTGAGGTCCTAAAGAACCGTAAAAGAATACTTAAAGATGGTTGGTGTGAGCACTTCTTGATGCCTTAACTACAGTAGAGCCCATGCTGGTAGAAAAATACTACATTTTATTACAATTTCAGAATATATAATAGAATATTACAAATTTCTACTTATAATCTTTAAGATATTATACTGCAGGGATAGTCAACATATCATAAAATGTTCTACATAGAACCCACTAACTAGGTGTTTACCTACAATCATTACAATCCAAAGAACCAGTAAGGAACCTTTGAAGAAACCTTGAATAAGGGTGGGTACTGGGTTATGTGTTGACACTGGGAAATTCTGCTACATAATGCATTAGAATTGTTTCTTTCAGCCTATAGGTAGCAAAAGGGGTGGAGTCACCAGCAGAAGGGTGGAGCCTCCAAAAATTGACGCCCTACATCGGAACTTAATCATCAGCCATTTTGACTTATAAAATGGCCTCATCTTCCTGTGGACACTCACTGATACTGTATGAAGTACCACACCTCTCAGTTTTCATTAACAAGTTGCTAGTGCATGGTGGTGTGATTTGTGCCACAGCCTAATGCTAAACGCTACCTAAAACACACACGAAAGCACGTCTCAGCAGTAAGCAGTGTAAAACTGATCAGAAGTTTGGACGTGCATTGAGATGAACGCACGGCGGTTTCACCTCTCTCTTCTCTTGCAGTAATAAACTCATTTGAAGTGGTTATACAGCGAGCTTGACAGCAGCCGGTGTTACATTCTCACTCCGTCTGAAACGAATCAATCGGCAGAATCCACATGAGGCCTTTATCTGACTCGGCTAAAGAGAATACAAATCGGTCCAATTATTCAGCGTTGCCGCATAGCAAGAGCTGAACACAAACAAATAAACACATCCATAAATAACGCCTTGTCAGGCTGATGTGTGAAGCCGAGGACACTCGCAACTCCAACAGTGCGTCTCTCATCATCTATCAAAACTCATTCTGCTCCTACAGTAAGATATCCAGCGATGGATTATTTAGGTCTGGAGCATGTCGAGCTTTGGTTATGACTTTCACATGAAATTCATAATCTATCCACACATCCTGTTTACTCATCATTTATTTTAGTTTGTCGTTGCTTGAACGTCAAATGGATTTCTCACTTGCTGCACTTTCTTTAAGTGCTGCAGTCTGATTGGTCGAAATGTGATAGATTTTTTTTTTTTTTTTTTTATAACTGCAGCTCTGACAGTACTCCAGCCTGTGTGTAAATCACAGGTTTATATTAATACACTCTTTCTAAATTTGTTGTAGTTTCTATGGTAACAATGTACACTAGGACATATGCGTATGTTCAATGGTTCACATAATCTTAGCCTTATAATAAACCTTTATAAAGCTGTATTATAAGTGTGTTTATTTAACAAACGCCATTAGTGATATAGACAAAAATTCTCTAAGGAAAATATTCATACATGATTCATGGACGGCGTCTCCAGTGTCAGGTCTAGTATCAGTAATATGTCGTTCTTAGTTATATACAAATTCATAATTTGTCATTCATATTATTTTCCTATAAAAGCACACAAACCAGCGTTTAAATGATAATAATCATCATGGACCTGGATTTATTTATGCTTAACATGTTGTACCATGTAGGTTTTTGGATAATAGTCAGTTATTTCTATTGATGGATGCAGAGAAGGTGAAATTCCAGAATGTAGATTGGGTTTGTTCATTTAGAGACAAAAAAATCCCAGAAATTCAAAGCATTATCTAAAAGTCTATAAAACTTCACTTTGAGAAAATATTCCAAATTCCTGACCTTATCAGAAGAATTTCATCTTGCCATTGAGGACACAAGGTACAAGAATGTGATACTTATGATTGGACGCAATTAAGGTGGAAAGTTTTCTCAGTGCGCTGAAGCCATGATCAGACTGCCTGCTTCATGTCTGAAATTCTGGCCTCCCAGGAACTCCCTTTAAAGCCTCAAACATGTGGAACGTTTCTGTAATGTGCAAGTGGTGTTGATGAATGATTGTGTGTACAGTTCCCACAGACATATGCGTCTCTTCGACAAGTTAGTAACGAGTTATCTGTTGATTTTCAAGGATCAGGCGTTCACAGAAATGGCTGCAGTGGGCTCTGAACCACCTCAGCCAGGACTTTACGGATATGCAGCATGTTTGCACCGTTCAGATGTTTTACTGTGGCTAAGAGTCTCATCACCATACTGTACTTACTACATACTGTACTTTTGTAAATCTCACACCTTGATTCACCAGAAAGTTCATCACAGGTACCAGCTTGATTTGAACACCTCTCCTACATCAAGTTCTTGACTTGCAACTACAAATTATGCTTTTGATCGTGTCATTTTTCAGGCTGTATTTAACGTATATTACATGGAAGGGAAAAAAGAACATGCAATATGTTTTTTTAAAAATTAAGCCCCACCCACTTCACATTATCATTTTGACATTTACAGTTTGTTATTTCTTTTTCATATTATGGCAGCATTAAGTATTTTTGCCCGCAAGATTACTTTGTCTTTATTCAAATTATAGATCATGTATATTCATTAAATTTGACATATTCATGGCTATTCCTGTTCAGAAGCTTAGAAGAACAAATAATAATATCTCAGAACTTTCTAAAAACTTAAAAACTTTTAAATTAGTCTCATTTTGGTGTTTTAATACAATTTATTTAACAGGACAAGGAAACTTCTTGAAAAAAAAAAGGATAAGAAAAAGGTTGTTTTGAATATTTTGTATGCAAGTCTGCAAATGTGTGCATATTTAAGTAGATTGCTTCAAATATTTAATTGAATTATTGCAAAGATTGTGTTATTTTTTTTGTTTGTTTGTTTTGCTTTTTTTTTTTCTTCTGTAACCGGTAGCACCCTGCGTTAGACCAAAAAAAGAGAAAAAAACGGATAAAAAAAAATACGATAGGCGATGTTCCTGGGATTTTATCGAATCAAGGGCTGTATACAGGCTCCAGTATAACCTCGTAGCCCTTTATCGTGAGCAGGTCTTACTGAGAACCTTTATGATGCATTGTACACTCATAGACATGAAGACCTGAGACCGTTTCTACACTGAAATGAAACAGTCCTGTCATGTTTCCTGTCGATAAAAGAAAAATAAAGAAGACAGTATATAGAACAGAGGCGAAGAGGACTGTAAGACACCGGCACTGACTTCTACCTGATGAGAAATGTGTGTATCGCCTCAGGTGAGTTTCGTGTTCTCTAGTGCCACGGAAAGTTCTGGATATTCTTTAAGATGAGAAAGCCGAGATGGAGGTTCTGTCAAAAGTCTTAACGGTGAGAACGCCCTGCAGTGAAGAAGACAGCCGGGATGTTTTAGCAAGACGACTTGCTAACCTGGGGGGAAAAGAGAGAGACAGAGAGAGAGAGAGAGAGAGAGAGAGAAGGTGTTCAGGATGACGGTAGGTCTGTATGTTACTTCACGCTGCTTCGAATCTTAGAAGCAAAAGTCTGCTTTCAAAAACGAGCTGACAGAGGCACGGCTGCTCTTCTCTCAAACACTCAGTCTGTTTATCCACCCGAAGCCCCGCAGGTAAGTGTGTGACTTCGACTGCAAGCTCAAAAGGGTAAACTTCGACGAGTGTCGACTGTGAGGGCTTCTCAAGATATCTCTCTTCAGACCTACAGGGTGCTCGGCCTCCCGGATTGCCCTCGAACACACGGCGGCGTTAATATTAAAGACGGTAAACGGTTAGTTTATATTAAAGAATGAACCGAACGCATCATCAGTGCTGACCTGAGATCTCAAAATTATATCTATAGAACAAAAAATGGAGAGACAAATCCACCCTGAACGACTTTTTAATTGATCTGTATCAATATCCTGTATTATCATAACACATGACGTTCAACTGTGATTTTTTTTTGCAACAAAAGTTTAACACCTTTCATCTTGCCCTATTTTCATTTAACAGTAGCTTACGTTTACAAAAAACAATAACAATCACAACAAAAAAAAATCTGTCTTTGTACACTAGTACTGCAGTGAGATTTAGTTTCCTTGTTTGATCTCTTTGTATAAATGATGATACAGCAGTGTGTTATTGTTTTAATTCATCTTTATTGCAACACCACCCACCTGGTAATCTTACTATATAGCTGCATCGCATTCAGGGACTTCAAGTCCAGCTTTTGTATCAATGGCCTCATTCTGTGTATGCCAGATTTCTCATTAGTATGATGTTGAACCATTGCTTGAATGTCTTTAGTTGGAAAACAGACCTCAATCGTTTATACTTGCTTGAGATTGCAGATTTAATTACCGTTGAACTGCATTCTGATATTATATCAAGCCAATTCCACATGTTTGGGCTATTAAAGGAGTTCCTGGGAGGCCAGTGTTTCAGATAAGTGCAAATAAGTTGGGATTAGTGCATAAGTGTAGCACGATATTGTGACCTCATGCAAAATGTGTATACTTTATGAATACATAACGCATGATAGGAAGTGACAGAAAAATGTTCAGGATGTATGTAAAACATGTTGGAGGAATACAAACTTTTGCTCTCAACTCTTAGACAAATAAACACACATACTGTACTAGCATTATGTCTGGATGGTGCTGTGTTTGCATACCGTGTGCATGTATGTGTGAGTGAGTGTGTTGAGAAGAAAATCAAAAAATACTCTTATGAAGAATGCACACTTAAGAATCTGCTCCTAGAACTGGGCAGTTTCAATTTCTTTGCTGAGCTAGCAGTTTGTGTGTGTGTGTGAAAGAGAGAGAGAGAGAGATGTGTGTGTGTTCACATTATTATTCCATATGCTCCAAAATTACATATCGGGGAAATATCAGCTATAGAATGCGACAGTATTATTCTGCACGTCAGCAATATCAATGTCGAACAGCAGCAAGGACAGAGCCGGACTAACCAATGAATTCTAAACAGTGTGTAAGTGTGTGTGTGCCCTTACACCCTCTCCTTGTAAGCACACATACTATATATTTATACACATAGTGGAAACAGGATAGGTCTATCTTTCCTCCTCTGCATGATCAAAGCCTGCGAACTCCATGTGGCTAAAGGAAAGAGGTTTAAGAGTGCCTGAGCCGTATTACATCCACGGATTTGCACATGTATGACAAACTTTGGGGGGAAAAAATCTGATTTTTAGACGTGAAACGGCAGGGAAAACTAATGCTATTATGGCTACATTCTACGTTAAGCCTCTTACAGTGCTGGGACGCACCTCACATACGAGGCCTCTCACCAGAAAAAAAAAACCTAATCCACGTGCGGGAAACGTAATCGCGTGTTAGGTGATCAAACGCACTACAAACCTCCACCAATATGAAATGTTACAGCTTCAAATCCACAGTAACTAATCTTGTTACCTTGCTTCTCTACTTTCACGGAGCAGCCAGCAGTTTTAAGAAACGCACTCGCCTCCAGATGGATCTAAATTTGGCGCTCATACTTCACATAATGTTAGGACTTCATGTAAAACCTCTCTCTCCCACACACACACACACACATTAATATATACAGCATACAGTCTGTGACGGCATGGTGGTGTAGTGTTTTGGACTTTGGCCGCACACCTCCAAGGACAAGGATTCGATTCCCACTTCGGGTCTGTGTAATGTATGGATTTTGAGTCTTCACCTCGCGCTTGGTGGGTTTCCTCTGGGTTTTCCGGTTTCCTCCCTTTCACATTAGGCATAATTGATGTAGGTGGCAGTATGTACGGTATCTACATGGTTTGTGAGTCACAATTAAACACAACAAAAGAAGAGAATGATGAAGTCATCCTTCTCTCTATACCCAATATTACTGATATTTTAGAAAAACACTTTAAGAGCGATGCTCTCACTTGTCTTTAGCTGATTTTATCAGCTACGGGGTTGTAAGACAGAGGATGAGATTGGCATGTTCTATGAGCGCACAGAGTCTAAACAGCAATGAATTCCTTATCTGAATAGATTCATACCAGAATATGCTCTAGGTTCCCTGGGACAACCTGTTCAAGTGGACTTGTGCACAGTTCCTGAAACTGGAGCGATTGTGTTCTCACTGATCAAAATAAGCCAGACTTTGGGGTCAAGTGTTCTCAGAAACGATCGCAGGGTCCTGATGTGAAAACGCCCTAAAACTGCTCATTGGATGTAACGTGTAGCATTGGATGTGTCTCCTGTACGTCCTCATCCAGTTCCTCCCCACACAGCCCTTTATGGTCTTTTATGCTGTTTATTAAGGGAGACTGAATCAGGAAAGTAAATAACATTTCTAATCACATTCTAATTAGCATTACCTTGTCAGACAACTCGTCGGAGCTTGTTCAATAATACTAACACTAATCCCTCAATCCCAGCATTCGGCTTAGTGAATTTCTCAATAAGTGTTTTCTATTATACTCAATTATAACTGTCGATTACTTTCACAGCAATTAAAAAGCCTTATATATATATATATATATATATATATATA
>JAQMYL010000002.1:3139756-3151795 GCA_030014365.1 Clarias pachynema | reverse complement strand
GCTCTACAAGGGTGCAGGTCTTAAACAAAGCGAGTGCAGATGCCTATTGACGGCATGAGCTAAGAGGAGAAAAACGGTTGCCTGCAGTGCCAGCAGGTTGCCAGGATTAAAACATGAAAATAAGCCTTTGATCCTGAATAAAGATAATAGAGATGTGCTTAATACACACTCACACGCTCTGTGTCTCTGCCTTTCTCACACACTTGCCTGATTAATTTGAGTCTGAATGGTTATGTTAAATAGCACGAGGTGACAAGGTGCCTGCCAAATCCTGCTCTTGACATGCTGTAATTCTTTTTTAGAGACTTCACCGCGGCTGTTCGGTCATGCAGAAAGACCTCAGCTCATCTATAGGGCAGGAAAAATAATTAGTATGTAAATACGGGCTGGATGGAGGGCAGGGCTTAAATGAAGTCTGAGTAACACGAGCAATATATCTATAATGAAGTATGAAAATATTTTAAATGTTTTTAAAACCCAGCACGATTGAAATTTTGTTTATCTGATCTGATTGGTCAGACTGTTAATGTTTCATAATTAAGGAACTTGTCTAAAGATAATAATGAAACATTGTTTAATAAACAAACAGAAAATTCACTGTCGACGTGAAGTTATATTTAAATTGATATTTATTCAACACTAATGGAAGGAGTCTCCAGTCCGAATGCTCTTTAACAGTTAGTACTTTATGTCTACATGACAGAGACGTTTATGCTTACCAGCTTCTCAGTAAAGTAACACACTTTATAAACTTTATAACTGACCACTTACTGCGTTAGGGGCAAAAAAACACAGCCTGGTGATGGGATGATGATTTACAGCCATTATAATAAGAAGTTGTTGACGTTCAAGTTAAACTGAGACTTTCTTTTAAACAAAACATAAAGGCGGTTGACTTTGATGAAGCTAATGGAGAATTCAAGTACAGTATGGTTTAAAGAAGAAGGCCGGATGTCTGTGAATGACGATCCCAGAGCCCACTGCAGTCATTTCCATGAACATTCATCGACTGGAATGTCTGATCCTTGGAATTCGACGGATAACTTATTGCCAACTTGCCTAAGAGACGCATCCGAGAGTGTTAACTGTACACACATTCATTCCCCAAAACCACTTGCGCATTACAGGGACTCGACTAGAAGTTAATGCCACATTCCCCGTACAGTCCTGATCTCACTCCAAGACATTTCCACATGTGTGGACCATTAAAGGAGTTCCTGGGAGGCCAACGTTTTAGACGCATAATGCTATTTCAATAATGCATTACAGACATTGTATAACTATTTATCTACACCTTTTTAGTAATGTTTATTCTGCATTATGATTTTAATGCATATTCATCAATACCAAATAAGCCTAGTTAAAAAAAAAAAATGTTTTATGATATTCAATAGGTTCTAGTATAAATAAAATGTTTATACATCCAGCTGTTATATAAACTATCATTATGAGTTATACAAAATGTTACAAACATCTTTTTATCATTCATTTATTCATCGTTTATACCGCTTATCCTGTGCACATGGGCATGGAGGGAACTGGAGCCTATCCAAGGGGACTTTGGGCATGAGGCGGGGTACGTCCAGGACATGGTGCCAATCCATCGCAGGCAGGGCACACACACACACACACACACACACACACACACACTACAGGCAATTTGGAAACTCCAATTAACCTAATCTGTATGAGGAAACACACCAACATGCAAACTCCACACTTACAGGAGAATTTAACTATCGGCCGTGGAGGTGCGAGGCCACAGTGCTCACCACTACGCCACCGTGCCACTGTAAAATAAAAGATATATTTTATCTTTTATATTATTTCATAATATGTCACAAAAAACTACTTTTGTGCAAATCTAAATGCATTACAACAATTTGTGTATTTTGCATTCAAGTGCATCATATACACACTGCAAATGTATTCACCATACATATAGATTTAATAAAACTAAAGTTTCGCATACTGTATCTCTTCTGCTTTCTGACACCGTGGGACATACGGTTACAGCAGACGAGTTTATTAATAGGAAAAAAAATAAAGAGAAATTTTAAACAATTTGCTGAAACCCAACGGGAGCAGTCTCTTCAGAACGTGGTGTGTGATGCGAATAAAAGCTAACATTAGTCTTCAGCTTAAAAGGCTAATTCATTTGTTGAATCATTGTTGTGTAAATTATAATTAACTGACATCACTTTGTATATTTCTCGCTTTATTTTTCTCCTTTTCTAATCGCCGATTATCTGCATCTTGTTTACAGCCAGTGTGCTCTGTGGATTTTTCAGTTTTTCTTTCTTTCTGTCTTCTTTAATTTATTTTTTTTTGCCTGAACATGGCTGAATAAACAAAATGGATGTCGAGAAGCACTTAATTATGTTAATCTCGGTCTCTAGAGAGAGAGAAAAAAACATTTGTTGCACTCATCACGAGAAGGGAAAATGTTTCATCGTCGAACTGACACGGTTAGACTGCGATCTTTTCGTGCTAACAAACTTGAGAATCGATAATTGTGTCCTGCGGTGCTCTTTTCCATCAAACGTGCTTAGTTTTTTTTTTTTTTTGTGGCTGTGATACAGCAAATACGGCGTCACAGATGCAAACACAATGCTAATCCAGATTTCCTGGAATAATGAGATTTGGGGTGGATTATGATGGGCACCCTAGCGAGCTTCACCAACAACGGATTTGAGCCAGTAGTGGACCACGCCAAAAATCTGCTCTGTGAAGGGAAAAAAAATATCCCAGTTCTTTAAAAAAAAAAAAAAAGCAGCGTGGCTAATCCTATTTGAGACACTTGACTGGCAGAGCTAATTACGGCGTTGGGGGCATCGGCTGACACACAGGGACCACTGAGGCAGACCAAAATGCAGAAGAGAGACAGCTGGAAGAACCCGATCTGAGACGGCTTGTGTGTTTTAATGGAGGACCATGGGAATGCTAATTTGGCTAATACTTGCTAATTCTTGATAGCGTACATCTCAATACTTTGCGGCTCAGCTTGACTTGTGAAGTTTCTCAGTGTGACATTTTGTTTCGTGTGTGTGTGTGCGTTTGCACGAGACGACACACAGGAGTATCGTTAGCCGATCAGTTAGGGAGCTAGCGTGATTGTTCAGCCAGCGCAGTAGCGGCTAATTGTCTCATCTCAATGCTAGTTCAGCCTATTCAAAATGCAGAAGGGTCTCATGCTGCGTCTGCTTTGTTTTCTGAGAGATTGATGATTGTCCTTCGCGGCCACACACACACACACACACACACATATGGAACGGTTCTCTGCTCGTAGTGTTCCTCCACTGAAGTGTAATAACTGGATGGAGAACATAATGCAGTCTTTACACACACCGATGCGATTAGCTTGTTTGTGCTAGTCAACGTGAGCATTCACAGGCGTCTGCACAAGAGCACGTCTCAGCCTCTATGCAATTTCCATTATGCGCCTCTGAGAGGTTTCTTTTCCTTTTTTTTTTCTGGTTTTGTTGTTTTGAGCGTGTCTCTTTGCATCTCTCTTTCATTGCATTCTGTTAAATGAATTTTCATGCTCGTTGACTGCGCCGCACTCACAAAAATAACAACCATTCACAGCATCTGTTGCTAGAACAAGGGCACACACACACACACACAAACGCTTTCACACACATACACTTACACACACATTTCAATCTTTTACTGCAGAAGAATAAATTAACCAGCTTAGCATTAAATAGAATACAAGCCGTATTTCATGTGATGTATGTAGGTACATATTCTTCCTTTTTCCGAACAACAAAGAAAGGGTTTATTTTTTTTTCTAGCAGCCTGAATCCAAAGTGTTAAAAAGGAATGTTAAGAAGAAACAAACGCAAATGATTATAATTTACCTACAACTAATATATTGGGAGTCTGTGATTGAGAGGCCTTTTATTGTCTTATGCATTGAAATGATAACATTTACAAGTATGTAGATGAAATTCCAGTTAAAATAATAATAGAAAAAAAATCCTTCAGTAAGAGCATATGTGCATATTTTTGAAAAAAAAAAAAAAAAACATCACAGCATTTGGTTCATCCCAGGTCACCGTAGTGAGAGTTTACCTTGAAAAATAAATCATTCAAATCCTTTTAGTTTTATGTGTTTAATCATGTATAGAATGAAAAGCTCATTTACTGAGCTTGAACATACTCACCCTCATGAAATATTTCTCAATTCATTATGAAAAGTTCCAAAAGTCTCACCTCCAACAGTAAGTTGAAATTTCTTGATTTTTCTTTTTTTATTTTCTATATGTCTGATATTGTGGTGACAAGGCCATACTGCAAAGAATGCTTGCATCTTAGGTAGTGAAATTTTCTTTACTCTAGCCAGACCTACTTATTAAAATGAGTTCACAACAAACCAAATATAATATTATTAAGCAAAATTCTAGTCAAATGTTACTAAGTTTGCAAGCAAAATTTTCTTGTTCTACCTGCAGTAGATTTTGCTTTCAAGGAATATATTCCTAAAAATTAGCAAAAGTACAGTAACTGCTGATAGAACAAGAAAATTTTGCTTGCAAACTTAGTAACTTGCAATTTAAGTAAACAAGCTTTAAATAACACTTAAAATTCGTACTTATTTCATAATGTATTAACAAAGAACAAAGTTTTTAAATATATTAACCCTTTTTTCATCCCAATGTTGAAAAATTACTTATAAACTTTGAAAATTATGTTACAATAAATACAAGTTTTAAAAGATAAATTGTAGAATAATATATCTACAATTTCTTAATATAAGACTACAAATACAAGATATAACAAATATAAGATTGTTAAATATTTCTATTAGCAGATAATTTTGTTTCTTTCAAGAAATAAGTGATTCAAATTAGGGACATTTTCTGCCAATAGAGCAAGAAATTTATGCATAAAAATTTACCCTGTATTTGGTGTGTTGTAATTTCACTTTAAGTGATTGTAGATAATTTGACTGGATACCAGATATGTTCACTTGCTAAGATGCCATTATTTGCAGTTTTAATAGCACCATAATTAATTCACATGAATCATTCGCAGTTCACTCAGAGAACGCTAATCAAGTTTTTCATACGTTCCTTCCAAATCTAGCAGTTTTGTGTCAACAGCGTGTTCTCAGCTTGTCCTCGGAAACCCTGAAAATTGACCCTCTCTGTTATGAGCTTGATAATTGCCTGCTGAGTGGAATCAGGTGTGTTATAACACAAAACTACACATAAAAAAACTTCTTCAATTTGAGCGTCCAAAATACAATTTAGGACAAAGATAGTGAAAATAGTGTTTCACATCAAAATGTTAATTGAAGCAATTGTGTGTGTGCTACCAAATTTTCCATTTTAATTCTGATAATAAAATATTTTAGCAAAAAAAGAGAAAAAGATTATCAAAAGAAAATAATAACTAGGTGGAATATTAGGCAAAATATTAATATATACACACAATCAGCCAAAATCTACAAAACATTATGCCGAGTATTGTACAGATAATACTAATGTTAAACCTTTTTAACTGTGTGAGCGTTGATACAAAGTTTTCTGTAAGGAGAGATTAAAAAAAAAAAAATCAATCTTCATTAAATTAAATTTTGGAAAACTGCTTAAGTTCCCTAGTGGACTTGTGACTTTCGTTCATTTTCATCAGGTTCATTTCTGGTCTGCCCGAGTACATCCCCCAACCACTGGGGCCTGTACAAGTGCAGTCTCATTGAAGGTCCCAACCCTGGATTAAGTGGACAGGTTTGTGTCAGAAAGGGTCAAACACTCTCAATCAAATACCTGACAATCCCCTGTGGCACTCCCTAATGGGAGCGGCTAAAAGAGGAACAACAACAACATCGACAAACTGCTTTGGTATAAGATGGATGAACCACTTGCCACTTGGTAACAGTGATTTTTGCTTCACATCAGAACCCATAACACCAACCCATTGTCGATTACTTCCTTATAACAGCATGCCATGCTGGGTTCTCCTCTTCATTCCAGAAGTCATTAGTAGTTAATAGTAGTTATTTTGGCGTTAATGTCATACTGTTTATTCTTGCATCTTTACCTATGAGTAATCCAAACATACGTATGAGTCCAAAATTGGATTTACTGAAATATAGCTTATATTAAATTTTGAAATCTTTGAAAGCATAATATGTCACCTTCATTTGTTCCTTTCGGAGTGCACTTGAGCCTGCCTACAGCTTTAAACAACAATCTGCTGCTTGAGCAAGTGCTTCTGGATAGACATGTTCACTTTGTGTATCAATCATTGCATATCTTAGAGCATATAATACAGCCAAGGTGGATCAGGTCAATACACACACACACACACACACACACACACACACACACACACACACACACACACACACAAAACATGATGTGTTCAATATGCATGTTAGTGGAGACACAGTGATAGATGATGTTTGCCAGCAAGATATCCAACAGTTGCTATCCCTCAGGTAAGATCAAGTGTGTGAGTGTGTATATGTGTGCGTGTGAATGTGTGGAGGGTCGTTCACTTCAAATCATATCATGTTGGACTTCAGCAGGTTGTTGAGACATAAATTTCCTCTGTACTGTCTTCTTCTCTCCCACTCTCTCTGTCTCTCTCACTCTTTCCTCCCTCAAGTGCCCCAGTCCCTGTCTCTGCACATTTGTCATATCCGTCACACAGAAACACATCAAAGAGAACATACACATTTCCCGGCAATGTTATAACACCGAATTCGTCTTCCTGCCTTGTGTCTTCTCGGGCGGACAACACAGACGGCTCACATCACGTCCCGGCACCTGCTCTGACACATCCCGTACAGTTCTACACACGAACGTGACATTTTTCATTACACACAATGCAACTTTCTTTCCTACTGTTTTACACAGAGCATCAGGCTTGCTATATGCCTAGCTAATGGGCCCCAGGCTAACACGGCAGATCTCATTAGCGTGCAACTTGTAAGATCACCTAGAGCAGTCTGAGCTGAACAAATTAACCAGGTGCATACTTTTTCCAGAGCTCCACATCCCGGCGAGGGGTTGAATCTATAAATAAGGAGACGAGCAAAGGCCAAATGAGCATTGACTTTACGGCCTGTCTAGTACAGGTATTGTTATCATGTTACTGTGTGTGATTTTGTTAGTTGTTCATTTTATTTCTTTCTACCACATGAATATGAACAGATAATTATATCTGTATGTGATTTACAGAAGGAAGAGACAGATTTCTAGTTCATTTCGACATCCTGGCCTGAAGATGCTGTTGCTTAGCTAAATAAATGCTCTAACGCTGAAGTAGATCATCACATTTAAAGCAGAGCGGTGATGAAAATGCGGTGTAATGTTAACAAATGTGTAGGTCAAGTAAAGTCAAAAGGCAAACAGGTTATCTTCAATTTCTGCACAAATTAAAACACTTTAATGAACACGATCCAAGCTGGATACTGTACTTACAAGTTCGGATAGAAAAAGTGCATTTTTCGTTACAAACGCTGCTGGAGGAGTTATTTTTAGGGGTAGCAGGGAAAGTCTGTAGTCAAGATGAGGGTGAGGGTTCCCTCTTTCTTACTATGTCACAGAATCCTCATTAAAATCTTCTAAAAATAGGATCTCAGGGGTTTCTGAGGCCATCCTTGTAAACATACTTGCATTGGCCATCTTTCAGCAATGAGATACAGTAATAATCTTGGTATCAAACTCAAACATAAAATCACCCAAAACGTGACTAAATGCCCAATTTGGTGTGACTTGTCATGTGTAGTACCCCTCAGAAGGTGATTTATTTTCTACATTCTTCAACAATACTGGGGATTTCAAAACTATGAAATTATGTAACAACACGAACTACATTCAGTTGTTATTTAAGACACAGAGGTCAGCATTTCTGGAGCAGTTCTTGCAAGAACAGAATTGTCAAGTACATTTGCAACACCCATCAAGCACCGTGATGAAACTGGCTCTCATAAAGACCATCCCAGGAAAACAAGACTAAAACAAGACCAAGACCAAAAGCAAGTTTTGAGCAGTAGTGTATATATTATTTTGAATCCATGTGTCAATCCGTTTAGCCTCACCATAAGATGTCTATTATTGGATATTTACAAAGAAATTAACACTTTTGTTCATTCGCTACCTAAACACATCCATCTCTAGGAAATAGTTGAATGTTCCACAAGTCACAAGTCACATATTCAACAAGAAGTCACATCCTCTGAATTTCCTAAAGAAAACTACATTGCCCCATTCAATTTAATTAACATCAGCTTTAATTCTAATCTCTCAAATCAAGCATTAGCTAGCACAGTATACGTACACTGCTAATAGTTAACCAGCGTGATACAAACTCAGATGTGGACAATGGACAGATGAGAAATGTATTAGCTATAGTGGTTAGAAAATGTAAACTCTAGCATGATTTACACACGTTTTAGTCGCTAGAATCCCTAAATAATAAAGCTAAGAAGTAATAGCTAACGTAATAGAATATTAATATCTTACAGTACACTGAGCTATTTAACTAGTCAAGTGCACTAAAATATGATAGATTAAGAAAAACAAACATGAATGGATATGATTATATGTTATTTAATAAGTTGTCAAATTGTTGATCTATGTTTTAGGGTCAAGTGTCGCATTCAGTCTTTGTGTATTTGCATGAAATGTGAAAGATATTAAATCCTAGCTATTTTTTATTTCTCTTCATACTATATCAATGCGTTCGCCGCAAAATGACTTTAGCCAGGACTACTGTTAGAGGATATTTTTGTGCTTGCTTTCTTTTTGTGTCGCAATGATGGTAAATAGCAAAATCTGGCAAAGTATGTAAAAATTGGTTTGCTTACTGTATATAGATATGAATTTGGATTTTTCAAAGCCTTTTTTCAAAGCCACCATCTACAGTTTCATCACAATGGATAAATCAGCCTGCAGGTGTGTTTGTGTTAATGTAAATATGCAATTTAGTACCAATATTAGTGTTGATTGAATTTGATTTAAAAAAAAAAAAAAAAAAAAAAAAACAGTCTCAGGGTTTGATTGTGATTAAGTGTCACTGGCAGCACACTGGAAAAAGAAAAAAAAATGTTAAATTTTGATGGACAGAAAGAATATTACGGATTATAAGAAATAGTGAAAAGCAAACTTAAAGTTCAATTTACCACATGATCAGCTTCTTCTTTTATACCGCATCTACAGATGACAGCACCTTATTACAGATGTCCATGACTGCTGGAGAAACTGCAATAGCAAGAACATCCTTTTTTCTTCAGCATTTTTTTAAAAGACCTTCAAGAGCTTGTAGTTCACAACAGCCCCTATTTTGCTCAGCTGTTTGTTTTTCTTCACTAATCATGTGAAAGATAGAAGTTATGTGACTGGCAGAAGGTTGGCTCTTTATGGATGTGTCTCATGTGTTTCAGCTATGCAATGAGGTTGTTCACTGTCATGTTTTGCCAAGAAATCATGTTCTAAGCTGAACAAGTTATAAAAAGAAGGATATTTAGAGATTTTCAAATTATGTGTTTTTTTTTTTTTTTAAACAACCTTGTGTGCCTGAGGAAAATAATTAATCAGAATTAGTAAATGTCAACCTTCAGATGTTTAATCATAAGGTAGCTACAGTATGTATATATTATGTCCTGGACTTGAACTCCATGTTTCTGATTTTGAAAAGATTACAACTTTTATTATTATTATTATTATTATTATTATTATTATTATTAGTGGTAGTAGTAGTAGTAATAGTAGTAGTAGTTGTAGTAGTACTATTATTATTATAATAAATAAATGAATAACTGCCAGTCAGATCACTCCTTGAGATCACTTCTCTTTTATTTATTTATCTTTCATTCATTCATTCATTCATTCATTCATTCATTCATTTATTTATTTATTTATTTATTTATTTATTTATTTATAATCTACTTGGTTATCTATGAATAAAAAATTAGAAGACCAGGTACAAAAGGCTTTGTCCTAAAGCCCATCCTGTAGACTTGTCCATGGAAGTCCTATAATAAATCCACAGTATCCACAAGAGTAGAAAGTTTACAGCGATAGCTATTGGATCTCACTTTTCCTGGTCACATTTGTTAAATTCATACTCGTTAAGGAATAAGTCTCCTAATGACTTTAAAAATATAGGGTTATGGAAAAATGTAGTGTTTGAAAATGTAGTGATGTAGGAAGCAGATTTTTTTTAGCATGAAATGTAGTGAGTAAAAGTAATTTTCAGCACTATGAGTTCACATTTCAGTGCTAAGCAGTTATTGCCCAAAGGGAACTATCTAGGCTCTGCCCAGCACCACTCGGCATTCTATTCAGAATAAAAACCTCCCTACTGAGACGCTAGCCATTTCTTCAGTCCCATAGCATTTCTTCTAAAACACACTTATACTTTCCAAACATTTGTGCAGCATGACAAGAGAAATTACAGCTTACACTACAGCTCTGAGCCCCAACTGACCTTTTAACCAGAAGGCAGTGGTGGGGTATTGTGCTGTAGCAGTTGATAACACATTGATCGCTATAATTTCTGTAAATAGAATTGTTTGCTCGTTGAATATTAATGGTATAGGATTTTAATAAAAACTTATAGTTATCTATCTATCTATCTATCTATCTATCTATCTATCTATCTATCTATCTAAGGGACATAAGGGACGGGAATCTTCAGGGCTCATCGAATACAATATTATAACGTTTTCTAATTACCAATTTGATTTGAATTGTAATTCTGTAATTATTATGATTACATATGATTATATATTAGATGTGCCCGTGACTTATTTCACATGTAATTTAATTGCATGCTCATAAGCGTGTATTAAAAAATGTACAGCAGCATCTGTTGAATTTTGAGATGAACTAATGATATTTTCAAGGTTGATTTTTTTTTTATTATACTAAATATGCCTGTGACTTTGTTCGCGTGGAATTTAATAGCACACTCATAAGAGCATTTTAAAAAAAGCACAACGCCATCTGTTGAATTTTGAGATGAACTAAACTTTTTACGTGTTACCGTGAAGTATGAAGAATGTGTGTGAGATTGCGTTTAATTAAGGAGATTTCAATTGCACACTTATAAGTGCGTGTTAAGAAATGTACAGCACCATCTGTTAAAAATTTGAGATGAACTAATGATTTTTCAAGGTCAATATTTTTTTTATGATATAAGGGTTTTTCTATTAAAATTTCAAGGTAGCATTTCTTCTCTTCCCATGAGCTGATTGCAATGAAACAAAGCCTATATGTCACCTCAATCTCAGTCAAACACATCTGTGAAAAATTCTTAAAATTCTTTCAGTAGTTTTTACATGATATATGCACAAACAAACAGACAGACAAAAATTCCAAAAAAAAAACATGTTGACGTGTTGTATTACTCATGTTGTTATGCCACTCCCCCAAATATTTTTTTTCGCAAATATCTTCAATCTACAGACATGCCAACTTTAAAGTTTTATATATACTATATATGTACAATTCTTTTTATTTTGTTACAAGTCTAAACGAAATTGGCAAATTGTTCAGTCGTCCCACACAGGATGTTGTGCTGCCTTCCAATGTACAAAAAGAAAAAGAAAAAAATCCTGCAACATTTTACCATCTCAAATTCTTGGAATCATTGGAATCATTTTGGATTTTGGAATCATTGTGGCAATATATAACTAAATCATTTTCTTTATTTTACAATGTACATGAATAACAATAACCACAATGTACGTAGGTATACTGTATATAGAAAACAATTTTTATATACATTTTTAATTTAAGTTATAGGATCCTTCCCCTGTTCTAGTATTTTTTATAATAAATTTAATTCAAAATTTTATTATATATTTTTAATATTATACAATATGCACCATACAAAACAGTTTAACCTCAATTACTTATTATCTTTAATAAATGAATGTTGTTTAATTTATTACCTGCCTATAATTCAGTTGTTACAAACCTTAATGTGTTATAATTTTTTTAAACATACACTACCGTTCAAAAGTTTGGGGTCACTTGCAAATTTCTTTGTTTTTGTTTAGTGATTTATTTTCTACAT
>JAQMYL010000002.1:3114650-3136930 GCA_030014365.1 Clarias pachynema | reverse complement strand
TATATACGGTATATATATATATATATATATAATGCGTACAAGTTATAATCCATCACCCCTTTGAAACAGATCGGTGCGGGTCGCTGTACAGATATCGTGCTTATGGTTTGAAGGACAAACTACTCTCACAGCTCTCTTTATGTGGAGCTCATAATTTATGCGTACAAATTTCAGCCTATCGATTTAAATACCCATTTTATCCAGAATCACTTTAGCCGATTTATCCGAGCACGGAAGCAGTAATTGCAGATACATCGGCTTTCATATTTTGGGGGGTGGTGTGGATATTTATTTATTTATTTATTTATTTATTCATTCATATACAGTATTAATTTTTAAATAACCATCCTGAATAGCTTGTATGAAGGTGTTTAGTCAGAGGTAGCCTTTCAGCCAGAATGCCAAGTCATGCTATACGGCGTCACTAATGCATCACGGCTCTTTTTCGCCGCGGCTCTGACTGTAATGATATGTAAATGGGAATTTCATTACAGTCATAAAGCTACACACACTATTGAGCTGCTGACACATGGCAAACGAGCTGCCATCAAAACTATGACAAAATATAGACACAGCACTGAGCTGAGAGAAGGTCAGCGGAAAGTAGAATAACTTTTTTTTTTTTTTTTCTGTTTACCTGTCATACATACAAAAAGAAAAGTACACTAACACATTCATTTGCATGGGTGGACAAGTTTGTGTGTGTGTGTGGGTGTTCTAGACTTTTTAATAATAATAATAATAATAATAATAATAATAGATGCTAACTATTTTTCTAACTCCATTAGTGATGAAAACATAATAATCTTTCATTTTAATTTTGGGTTATTATATTATAAAGTATAATAAAAATCCAGTTTTCAAAAGGCAAGGTTTTAGACACTCATCATGGATTATGTATGTACATCTCAAAATTTAACAACTTTATGACCTCTGGGATGTTTAAATCGCCTCTTTCTTTCTGTAGAAAAAAAAAAAAAAAAAAAAGGAAGGTACTGTTTTAATAACTTTCCTATCAGCATGCCTAGAGAGGAACATTTACATTACAGCCCGAATTGATTTATACAACAGAAATGGCCTTGAAGTCTTATTATGGCATGAAGTATGTAGGAAATTATGAATATGCTTTTCCCACACTACCCACGATGCCATTTAACTATCTGTTCATGGTCATGCAGTAAGATTTAGCCCTTGGTTTATCTCTCAGTAAAGAGATTGATGCAGCGCCGCATTAGTCCTTTCATCTTTCTTACTCAAATGAATCTGAGCACCTGCTGCCTTTGCTGTACCTGCACTGCATTCTGGGATTTTGAGTCTAATATTTTCAATCACATCTCCACTACTTTAATGCAACATTCAACGCAATGGTTTTCATGAACTACCAAATAAATCCTGTGTTTGGAGAGAGTTGAATAACAACTTCTATAAAAAATACAACAACCAACAAATCCATTTACATCACAAACTTTTTAATGTAATGCAAAGCAAATACTTGTGCAACAATCACCTCTGACCTTCCCTCCTTGGCAGTTAGTAATAGTACAAATGTTCCGGATGTTCCATTTCTTTGTTGCTTTTGCGCCAGATAATCAGAAGCGGAGAATATTGATTATTTGGCTTTGAGGTGTTGGGACCTGGAGCGCAACAGCACTGTGGACTGATTGGTGGTCCTCCAGGATTGGACTGAGGCTCTGTAGTCAGTTTGAATCGTTCCAGGGACTGGCACGGGTAACGTGATGTGTTGGCTGTACACGCCGTACGAAAAGCGGCCCTGGCCAACCTGACTGAATGAGCGAGCCTATTTAAACGGAGTATTTCTAAACCAAAGAGCAGCTGGGCTAAGAACTGAACCGAAGAGCCAACTACAGTGCACAAAACCTCCATCTGTCGATCCTTCTATTCCACCTTGCAGAAAAATATGGGAAGGAAAAAAAAAAACCTTCGATTGGTCACGGGGAAGATCAGGTTACTGTTGGGCTCTGGACCTCATTACTCATTCTAACGAGCACTCATATGAGGAGAACACAGCTGCTAATACCGCCTTGTGATTGAAAATGTAGATGTGTGGCCTAATGCTAGTTGTAGCGTGGTGTCATTAGCAGTTGTAGCTTATTTCTTTATTTATTTTTATCAGTGGGAAGCAAGGCAAGGAGAGATAGGAAACTTTCAAAAATGTATTTTGGGCTTTTTAAATTCCGCTGCAAATTTCAAACAAATAATTTCACTCCAAAATACTCTTGTTACATAAAGAAATTAGTATTATTGTTATTATTGGTGGTGATGGTGGTGGTTTTCAAAAAAGTCAGGCTGCAAATTATGACTATTTTAAGATGACACTTATTTGTTTCTTTTTATGAACAAATTAAATAATTAATTGATCAAATTAAACAACAACAATATAAAAGCACACCACAATTAACATACTAAAATATTTCAAATAAGCAAAAAAAAGAAAAAGAAAAAACTTTTATTTATTTTTTATATTTTAGAATGTTGATTGAGGTGTGTATTTCTGTAAGGGAAACTAATTTCTAATGTACAGGAGTTTTATTTTTTCTTATTTATTTATTTATTTATTTATATAGGCATGTGTCTTAGTGGCTCAGCACTGCTGCCTCACAATAGGTACTGTGTTTGATTCTTGGGTCAGGTCTGTGTGCATGGAGTTTGCATGTTCTCCCTATGCTTGGTTGGTTTCCCCCAGGTTCTCCAGTTTCCTCCCACAGTCCAAAGACATGCAGATTAGGCTAATTGGCGTTTCCAGCTTGCCCATGTGTGAATGTGCGTGTATCACAGTCATACAAAATGGGAATAAATACGATGGTCACCATTGTACAGCCTCTGCTTTCTAGATAGATGGATGGATGGATGGATGGATGTATGGATTTATTTATTTATTTATTTATTTATTTATCTGTTTATGTATTTATTTGTTGTTTGTTTTCAAATTAATAGATTATAGATAAATAAATAAACAAACAAACACGTCTTATAAGTCTAATGTTACAAGAATAGGCAAAATAAATAATAGAATTTATAAGTGAATGAACAAAGTCTGGAATTGTTTGTTTATTTATTTTTAAATATTTTAGAATATTATGGATTGTGGATGTGTGCTTTTCTTCTTAATTGTGCTGCTTGGTTTTTATTTCATTTGTTTTAATACAATTGGAATTTTATGGCAAATAAAAATTTTTGCCAATTATTGGAAAATTATAAGTTGCAAAAGTTCAAAAGAACACATGTCCTTGCAATCCTTGCACAGTCCCTGTGCTACACGGCTTTTCACAATGCACTTAAAATTTTACCAGTGTATCATGTAATATTATTAAGTAAACCCACGTACTGTAGCAAAGGCACAATGGGTACTTAATAACCTTTCAAATAACATTTCAACACCTCTTCTGATGATGCTCAGTGGGCCGTATACCTGAGGAAAGCTTAATGTGCGGAACAAAGCAAAGCTAACCCCTGGGAGGCTAACACCTTCACTTAGTCGGCATAGTAGTGAAGAACAGCTAGCTTTTTCACACAAATATTTTCAATCTGCTTTCTGAAAGCACATCACTGATGAAAGTATCGAAGGACTGCTATTTAAAGATGTAAAAGAATGCATGGCTCGAATCAAAAGAAAAGCCGAAACAACAAGAGAACAAGAGAAAAGATAAGTGGGTAGAAAAGGCGGAAATGGCTGCTCTTGTAGCCGGTAATTGAGCACAACAGACTTGATGAAAATAACAAAGCCAAATAGGCCTAAACTCAAATGCCAGCACATAAAGGCTAGAAATAACAATTGTATATGATAAACAAAATTATAGTCATGCAAGCAGAATAATAAGAGTCTGAGCTGCAGAAACGTAAGAAACAGAATTAGGAATAAAACAGTACTGTTGAGCATTATAGAGGAAGGCTGTAACTAAGAGTGAACGCAAAAAGCCAGATACTAACTGAAGCACTCACTGTGAAGCACATCTACATTTTTAATTGAAGGGTCGAGATGAAATACTAGGCTGAGTGACTGAATTTAGCATTGACGGATGCCATGTCTTGCATGTTAAGTATTATAAATTTAAGCAAAGCAAATCAATGTGGTCATTCATAATCATTTCTGTCTCAAGTTAAATGAATAGAAATGAAGGCTAAGCTAAAAGTTTAGCAGTTTAACCTGCATACTTTCCTCTGCCATGCTTCACAGGTTACAACCACGTCTTTGATTTAAATTTGTATAAATGAACATGCATTTTAGGGTGTTACTGTACATCCTAAGCTTGACTTATTCTTGTTCATTCTAAATAGGTCAGTAAATAGGTCAATATCCAGACTTAATGCATTAAATATTTTAGATTTAATTAAAAAAAATTTTTAATTCACCTTATGTTTTACATGCTATTGTTATTTTCAACTGTATTGTGGTGGCAAAAAGTATTAGGAGAAAATATGTCATGTATTATAGCGCTCCCTGTGCACAGAACAGGTGATTCCACTAATCAGTTCAACTCTATCTGGATAAAGAGTTGTGATAATTAAGCAATATCACATGAAGAGAATCAGAATCAGTGTTGATATCCAGCACAACAGCTCGACCTTGAGTGTGATATTTATTTTATAAAACAGTTCCACAAACACAATTTATTATCAACAGATTTTACTTTGTTTCCTTATTTAACCAGTTATTTTGCTCCTCAAACAGAAATCCTACCACGCTTTGCTGAACTAACTAACTGCGACTAGCAGAGCTGCCGACCGACAGTTAGTGTAATTAACAGGAGTGAAAGTAGTTTCAAACTCTTCCCAGTACTGTGTAGCAAAAAGGTGAGGAGAATAAACCATGGAGGTGGTGGACAATCCTGAGAAACTTATAAAATTTACCTTATACTTCTACTTCTTCCATTTTAGAATATCAGCTCTGTTAACTTTCGGGTTCTGGGGTCGAATACCAAATAATGTTAGATGGAATGCTAGTGTGCTATGTATGTAGGGTGTACAATCCCTTGTTCCACACACCAAGTTGTGCCCTTGACCCGGGGTTAGAGTGCGATTTGGGATTCAGCCTTGTGTTAGACGGTAGTTAAAGTAGCTTTGTAGCTCGCGTTCACCTTAAACAGAACAACACGGTTCAGATACGATTCAGAACAACTTAAAAGCGATTACTGCAGAGACAGCGTATTGTTTGAGATGATAAAATGTTATCAGATGTGTGTTCTTGCTAAAAGTGCTTCTCTGACTGTTTTTTGGCAGGCAGCATCTCTCTCCTCAGTACTGCTGACCGTACAGACCTACTCTCAGCCATTCTGCGTTTTCTCTGTGAGTTTATGTAATTAACGATAGTTAGAACACTTGCGTGATACATATAATCAAATATCTGAGTGTTGTTATGCTGTATTATCACCACTCATGGAATGCCTCTTGTCCAATCAGATTACTTGGTCAGAACTATTTACTAATTACCTGTTGCATAATTAGAATCAGCTGGTTTATGTATTGGATGAAACAAACATGTGACAGGACTTTTATTTTCTAAAGTCGGCGTATCCACCTCTGCACAAAAATGGCTAAAACTAGGGAACTCCCAAGTGAATTGTGAACTTCTTGGGCAAATGTCTTTACTTGATTTCAGGAAGCAATTAAGCAGGCATGGACAGAGTCAGGGACAGCAGAGTACTACAGACGTCTTTTTGACTCTTTGTCCAGTCGGATCCAGCAGGCTTTGAAAAATAAAAGGCTAAATATTGATTGTCGTGTAGTAATTTATTTGCATAATATAACAAATTATCGTTACTACCTTGATTGTCATTATTTTAAAAAAATGGAAAGTCATTAAAATGATTCACTTTTGTCTCAATATCTTTGGCTCCCGCCGCATATCAATATTATTTCTAGTCTACACAAAGAAGTGTACTGTGTGATTATAAGAATTTTCACAGCCTTCAGAAGCGAATCATGCCAAGTGGTGTGATGTAAATGTTCTTATTGTTTTTTCCAGATAATAACTCTTGACTGACCCTGTGCACTCAAAGTCGGCGTGGGGAATTTAAAACAAGACACTCCCGGTAAATGTCAGCCAGTTTGCACAGCTGACATACACATAAAATAAAAAAGAAATCTAAATCCATTAAGTCAAGCACTGAATTTCAAACCGTATCAAATGTCACTGCTATTGAGAGCAAAATAACGGTGTAGTTCTTTGAACAGTTCCATCAAAGTCTGTTTTGGTCCTGAAAAGCACTTCATTAAATTGTGTGTCTTTTGAAAACGCTTCATTTTACCTCCGTGAAGAACTCGTGCGGAACACACCGTTCGTATTTCATGTCAATAAGCATCACGAGAAGTTGGTTGATGATGCGTTAAAGCGAGCATGCGCCCCCATTTACTTTTTTTTTTTTGCACCATTTAAGTTATTTCATCTTCAAGGGTGTAAAATCTGTAGAAGATTGAGCATTGTCTGAAATACAGAAAACCGAATCTGCTTCAGCTCCAGTCCCTGAATAAAAGAGACAGCCTGGTTATCCTTGAGGAAGCAAATTAGAGGTCATAATTTTTTCCACAAAACACAAAATAGCTGGAGGGCTCTGTTAAAAGGGGCAGGAGGATTTATTAGGAAAGATTTCGAAACCTTGTCAGATGTTGTATTGAAGGAAAATGATGTGGTATGGACACCATGATACCTTTCCATGAAATAAGTTAATATACTCACCATGACAACCTGACCGAGTTTTGGGAAAGGAAAGACATGTGGATTGATGCTTGTTCTCAGTGGATAAAAGTGTGATCGATATGATCTCTTTGATATGGAGGGAGAGAAAGGGTAGTTTGCTGAAATATACTAGGGGAGTTCAGGTCAAACCGGGACTTTTGATTGTACAGAATAACAGAACACAGGTCTGAGAGTAAGAACTCTCTTTATTTCTCTATATAACCTCCTGCTACACTAAAGCACTTATCCCAGTGTTTCACTAGTACTTGGACACCATCAAGGTAGAAAGTTTTCTCAGTACATCAGAGCCATGATCGGACTGCCTGCTTCACGTCTGATACGCTGGCCTCCCAGGAACTCCTTTAATGGCCCAAACATGTAGAAATGGCTTAGAGTGAGGTCAAGACTTTACGGGGGATGTGGCAAATAACTCCCAGCGGAGTTCCTGGAATGTCTGAGTGGTGTTTGCTAATGTGAAAATGTATTAGTTATCACCTCTGTAACATAGATTTCCAAATTTTATTCTGTAATAGAGAAATTAAAACATGAAGGAGCATAATTTGTTCATGTAATACAACTGTGGTGTTGTTATGTGGTGTGTTGCTGACAGTGTTTTTTGTTGACAAGTGTTTTTTTTGTTTCTTTTTTGCCCACGTCAAGCTTTGGGCTAAAAACACAGGATAATCTAAATCTGGCATTAGCTGAATCACACAGGAAACATAGACTATACACGAAGACCATAATCTTTATTTTGAGATATTGGAAACTTTTAATGGAGATAGCAAGTACACAGAAATTTAATACCTGCCATTCTGACATATTTCGACTCAAGTTTTGAATAGATTTTTTTACATAATTGTATTATTATTATTATTATTATTATTATTATTATTATTAATAATAATAATAATAATAATAATAATAATAATAATAATATTAATTAAACTTAGATTACATGAAGCATTACAGAAATATATGTACACGTGTATTAATTTAATTTTAATATAAATGTGTGCTTTACAATCTGTGAAACTTGGATCATGACCTTTGTACTTGTATTTGTATTGTGACATGTAAATACATTTAATATTTAAATTTAATTATACTCACTATAGGCGACACAGTCGCATTGTGGTTTGCACTGTGGCCTCTCAGCTACAAGGTCGAGGGTTCGAATCCTGCATGGAGTTTGCATGCTCTCCCCATATGTGGTGGGTTTCCTCCGGGTACTCCGGTTTCCTCCCACAGTCCAAAAATATGCAGATTAGGCTGATTGGTGTTTACAAATTACCCGTGGTGTGCGTGTGTCCTGCGATGAATTGGCACCTTGTTCAGGGGGTACCTTGCCTCATGCCCCTCCTGGGATAAGCTCAAGCCAGGATAAAGTGGTATAGAAAATAAATGAATAATTAATCATTCTGAATAAATGATCTACTATTTAAAGTAAAATTAAAACTTTCTTGCAAAAGCAAACAAGCAGTGTTGATACAATCTTACCACTTCCTGTTTACTTAGCTTTGCCCCCCCTCCCAACCTCATGAAGAGCACACGTGTCATATCAGTTTAATATCAAGTGTCTACCAAAGAACTGCTGCTTCCAAATAACAAACAGAGAGAGAGACAAACATAGAGGACACCCAAACTGCACAGTAATACAACACCATTAAGCCATAAAACCCGAAAGTCACATCTCATCCTTACAGCCTTGAAAATACTTGGACAGCCAAAGACCTTTAAATTATTCACCTGACATCTTAAGTAAGCCAGGCTGTAAATGTTTACTCGGCTATTCATTTGTAAATAGGTTTTCGGCTTGTACGCGAGTTCTATTTCCCTTGAGTGTGATGTGCTCTCGTTTGGAAGTTGAGTGAGAAATGTAAATCACTAAAACACAGTTAAATTTAGCATTAACAATTCATAATTATACCTAACTTGTTTTGATTGAGTACCTCTCTCCTGAAATGTACAGCAAACTGCATAAGTGTTTACCCCGCTTTTGAACTTTTCAACATTTTGTAGTGTTTAAACTTGGAACATGGACATGATTGAGTTTATATGGTACAAATCTGAACAGAATAAAGTACAATATTGATGTGTAGGGAAAACTTTTTTAACCTTGATGAAATAGATTTTGGTTCAACAGCCATAAGATTAACACCACATAACATTAACACATTAGCATCGATTATTATGTATAAACAAAACAGGATGATGGTGGCCGCCCCTGTGTCGGTTGGTGTGAAGTGACACCATGCTATGTGATAAGCAAGAAAAAAGACATTTTAAGCAATTTCTGTTGAAGTTCACTAATCTCCCGAGCTCTATCATCCCGAGCTCTTTAACGGCTAGCTATTTTTAGACTAACTATTCTACACTGTGTACAGCAGTAATAATAGTTGTTAATGTTATGATTCAGTTAGGTATGATTCATTTGGCCACCATTGCTAAAAAAAAAAAAATATATTATTATCTCCAAATTTAAATAACATTTTTATTTGTCACATACACAGGCACACTGGCAGTGACCTAAAATAAAGAAATTAAATATGAAATAAGAGAAAATGATACAAATATAAAAAACTTTAGATGTAAAATGTACAATATGTTCATGTTATAAGAATTGAAATAGAATTGAAATAGAATTTTATCAGATGTTGAGTGTATAGGTTATGCAGGATAAATTACAACTTCATGCAGTTAGTCCTCATTTATGTGAAAAATGAGCAATGTCCAATCACATGCAATGTGTAAAGTCTCAGAGGAGTGCAACTTATAGGCCGTGTGTAAATGTGTTAAATGTGCAAAGTGATGAGTAGTGTCTGAATAGGGAGAGTGTTTATTGTGTGAGAGAACAAAGAAAGCAGATCAGATGGTTTGGTCCTATGTGGAGTTCTGGTTGAGAGTCTGTATAGCCTGCGGGAAGAAGCTTCTCCTCAGTCTCTCTGTGTTGGCCTTCAGGGAGTGGAAGCATTTTCCAGACCGCAACAGAGAGAACAGTACATTGTTGGGGTGTCTGAGGTCCTTCACTACCTTCCTGGCCTTGGTCCAGCGCCGCTACCTGAAGATTGAGTGCAGGTCTGGGAGTCTGGTAAGGATGATACACTCAGCTGATCGCACCACCCTCTGTAGAGCTCGTCTGTCCTGCATGGTTCTGTGCCCATACCAGGTTGCGATGTTTCCCGTCAGGATGCTCTCTATGGTACAGAAATTAAAGTTCCTAAGCACCTAGGGTTAGAGGTGGAAGAGATGCTGCCGGGGGCTTTTACACCACGGTGTTGATGTGTCAACACCATGACAGATCCTGCGTGATGTGAACACCAAGGTATCTGAAGCTGTCCCCTCTCCCCACTAGGCTTTTATTGATGACGGGGGGGTCTAGTAGTTCCGCTCCTGCTTTGTACTGAAGTCCACTATCAATTCCTTTGTCTTGCTGATGTTATGAGGATGGGGAGGAGGTTGAGGAGGTTGTTCCTCTCGCACCAGTTTTCCAGATTTCCAATTTCCTCCAGGTAGGCTGTCTCATTAGTGTTTCCACACCATCTTTCATTCAAAAAGACATTTTAGGTCCGTAGTGTAGGTTTCATGGTAGTACAATTTTACCAGTGCCATATGCTGTAGTTCTTCTTAGTCCTTTAGCTGTTCCCACACTACTCCCATTGCCCAAACCCCAGCCACTGGATGCAGTGCCGGTCCCAAGCCAGGATAAAATGGGAGGGTTGCATCAGGAAGGGCATCCAGCGTAAAACCTGTGCCATGTTGTGTGTTGTGATCGGACAGTCCACTATGATGACGTCTTGATGGGACCACCTCTACGTCCAACAACCTGTACCATATAAGTACTATGGTCATTTTCACAGTACCATAATATTTATAATAATAATATAATACACATATCATAAAACAGGTTGTTGCCTACTTACAAATGAGTTCCATTCCAGGAGCATGTTCGTAAGTCGGATTTGTTCGTAAGTCAGACAAAGTAAGTCTTATAAGCCTTTAACACAAATATACAATATAAAGCATACCGATCCACTTAACTAAATCTGAGACAACACTGGCATTATGTGGTCAAAAACCGTAACCACGCCTTAAGGAAGTGAATCACACAGTGAAAGGTTGTCTCTGTGCCTTCAAATCATGAGGGGAATCCTGGACGCCATTTTATCTCAGAGCAAATTTCCCCATAAGAAATAATTTAAAAAACTATAATGATTCATTTCCACAACCCAAAAATATCCAGATAAAAATTACCGTATTAATAGAAACATATAAAGTAAAAGTAAAACAAATTAATCTGGTATTCAACAAAGTACACTGAGGTACACACCATAGTAATGTCACAGTACCACAGTACCTGAGGTGCCAGAGTACCTACCAAGGTACCCTTTAAAGTCCTATGATGCCTCCATGGTACAGTAATGTCTGAAGTACCATGGTAATACTATGGTATACTGTACTAATGTGCAATAGTTTTCCATAGTAACGATTATTATGGGATTTCTTTCTATGTTCTTTTTGTGTTTTCATTATTTATCTTTGTATTTCTTTTCTTTTTTTGTACAGATGCCTCTTTGTCACTCTTAAACATCCTTGTGCTGCTGCAGATCAATACACACAGGAGAGCAGGGAGGCCTGAAAAGTTCCACGCCACACCTTGGGTAATCTCCATTAGCCACTCAAACCCACTTTGGATTGATCCTTAGACAAAGTCTGAACATCAGTAATGCGCACACACATGCACACGCACACACACACACAAAGTGAAATAAAGAGAGTGAAAATAAATTCTGCTCGATACTTCCCTTTTTTCCTTCAAAATATTTAAAAACGACCCTCTTATCGAAAGTCATTTTGAGGTGTGTGTGTGTGTGTGTGTGTGTGTGTGTGGGTGTGTTTACATGCAGTGCTTTCCCTAGATAAGCGCTGCATCTTGTTTACAACTGTTAATTGTGATTATCCACTGATTAGCACTGACCCCTGAAAGCACGGCACTCCAAATCAACATTGCCTGGATGAAGCCGAGTTACCACCGGTTTTCATGTCCCAAAGCATTTCATTCTTCTCACATCATAGCAACTGGCAAAGATGTAAATTTTTTGAGTTATTAACGAACATGTAGTACTTTTTAATCCAATTATAGTTACAAGTAATGTTGTGAAACGTCTGTTAAACAGGTTTGTTTTATATATAGCAGCTATAAAAGTGGTTTGTTATCCAGGTCTCTTTTTCCTCTTTCTTGAAGTTAATAAGATGGAAAAAAAAAGAAACAACTTTTCAATTAACCAGGAAATTAAAGTGCTGATACTAAGGACTCCTTCCATGAACGTAACATAAATGACTCCTTTATAATATGAACAATATATATGCTTTTTCCTCCCTCATTAAAAGGATCATTCACTATAAGCTATTTTGCTTCGTGGCCCAACACGTGCCGGCAACTCAGCACAGGTTAATGACGTTTTTAAAAATACGTGTGCTTATATACAGTAGTTCATGGGTTTTTTGGATATGTCAAGTAGAACAAAAGTTATTACTTTTATATAGAGTAAATTTTACCACTACCAGAATATGGGAATGAAGTTTAAAAAAAACTCACAAAGTGAGCAAATTGTTATTATGTCTTGGTCAGAGAAACAAGTGAAAACAACAATAGAAACACATGATTGTGTGTATTTGTGCTATTTCTTTACCTTTATGACCCAGTTTCAAATTTTTTGCTCAGTCATGTTTAGGGAAGTTGGTTAAAATGAACTAAAAATCAGTTCATTATATCACTTATTCTGTGCTGGAAAAAAAATGTCACTCTATACTGCGCAATCCTGAGATCTATATATGTTTATTTAAAAACAGCAAAACAAATAATGGCTAAAATGCTTTAAATTTTATTTATTTATTTATTATTATTTTTCTCGCTACCATCCTTGCTAACATTCTTTAAATTTCACAAAATCTTGCACAAAATACAAAAAAAAAGGAAACTTGCTTTTGCTTGTCTTTCCACTGTAAGCGTAAACAAGTTTAAATGGCTGCTGGACGTTTGCGTGACTTAGCCGGCGTTCAGATACGATAAATTCGGTCGCTCGATGCCGGAAATGCTTCACATGGCGAGCAAGATTTATTGCCAATTTTCAGTTCTTAAGGTGAAAATTCTTAAGGTGAGACGTTCATACTGTATGTAGAGGTAGCACTGGATTCATTAACATTACCAGTTATCCATTACCAGTTCCAGTATCATACAATAAATATATAATGTATAGTTACAATAAATGTTGTGAAACGTCAGTGTAACAGGTTTGTTATACTGTATATAGCAGCTCTACAAAGCTGTTTTCTATCCAGGCCAATTCACCAAGAGACTCCCATGCTGACACTGTAGACTTGTTACATAAATGTCCCTTTTATAATATCAACTATAATATTCATTAAATGAATCCTTCACTATATTATACGTCATAGGTTGCTCAGTGTGCTGTACAAGCAGCAGCGCAGTGAATAAAACACAGATGTTCATATGGAGGTTTTTTTGGTTCATATCTACTAAAGTCACTATAGATAACGAAAGACATATTGCGTATTTGAGTGTGTGTGTGTGTGTGTGTGTGTTGGAATGGACCAGTAATGCCAGCGAGCACGAAAAGGGATTAAAAGCTTATGAAGGGTTCCAGGCAAAATCCAAACAGATATGTGTGCTGTAAATTGAATCGGTATCACATATTCGTCGTGCTGATGCTGCACTGAGAGCCCATGCACTTCTACACTTTTACTGCAGGATATCACTGATGCTTTTCCCCTTCACTACACTCACTCACACACTCATATAAACACACACACAAACACACACACAGACTACAGTACGAAAGCGTCTGGTGACACGCATTAGCCTCAGACACCTGCAGGCAGGATTGAGGAACCTGAACCAGCATAAAGTACTCCCAAATCCAATTCTGCCACTTCCTGAATTTCTTCCTGTAATTGGATAAATTGCCATTTTGTCGGCCTCAGAGAGAATGCTGGAGTCGTTCAGGTTTCAGGCAAAGTGTCGCATTAGTCAGCTCAAAAGAAGTACACTTAAAAAAGTGAAAAACACTCGGCACACTGTAAACCTTCTGTTTTACAATTTAAGAATTTCAGGTATTCCAGCTAGCTTGCGATCAGACAAAGTTACTCTGACATGTAATTTTTATTGTTTTACACAAATCATACAAAACATTACAACGATGAAGTACAACGTTAAATTTAGTGCTCAAATATTTTTCTTAGTTTACACTTAATACAATTCTAAGATGGAACTTTGAGCTCATAAGGGGGTGTTGGATTCCACATTCCTAAAGTGCAGAATCATCACAAACTGTCTACAAATCTACACTATTTACCTACAAAGTACCTACTACGCTTCACTATTTGCTATGAACTGTGAAGACTTGTCGAGACCCGCCCTGATTTCTCACCGTGACCAATACTTGTGACTACAGAAGCTGTAAACCTCCTGCACACTACTATTATTAACGAACCTCACCATACACATATGAGAGTGCACTATGGAGTATTTGAGTGTGCAGGGTTGGATGTATGATTTATAAGAGTGCACCAGTAGTCTAGTCCAGGGTAAGATATAGTTGTGAATTTAGTATGGATTATTTAATACACTATATGGACAAAAGTATTTGTCCAAACCTGCAATGACATTGTATCCAAATACAGTAAATACACTTCAATATGGAGTCGGTCCACCTTTTGCAGCTGTAACAGCTTCCACTCTTCTTCCATCCACAAGACTTTGGAGTGTTTCTGTGGGAATTTGTGTCTATTCATTCTGTACAGCAGTTATGAGGCCTGGCTCGCAATTTACGTTCCAATTTATCCCAAAGGTGCTCGATGGGGTTGAGGTCAGGGCTCTGTGTTAGGGCCGGTCGAGTTCTTCCAAATTTAAATCAGCAAATCATGCATAGTCATATTGAAATAGAAAAGAACCGTCCCCAATCTGTTGCTACAATGTTGGAAGCATAGTAAAGCATTAAGATCGCCCTTATCTGGGGATAAGGGACCTTGATCGACACATTAACAGGTTTGACTAAATACTTTATGTACATATAGTGTATTAAATAATCCATACTAAATTGTCCACCTTTTGCAATTGTAACAGCTTCCACTCTTCTTGGAAGGCCATCCACAAGACTTTGGAGTGTTTTTGTGGGAATTTGTGTCTATTCATTTATGAGGCCTGGCTCGCAATTTACATTCCAATTCATCCCAAAGGTGCTCGATGGGGGTCAGGGCTCTCTGTTAGGGCCGGTCGAGTTCTTCCGCACTGAACTCATCAAACCATGCATAGTCATGTTGAAACAGAAAAGAGCCTTCCCCAAACTGTTGCTACAATGTTGGAAGCATAGTAATGTCCAAGATATCTTGGTTTCCTGAAGCATTAAGATCGCCCTTATCTGGGGATAAGGGACCTTGATCGACACATTAACAGGTTTGACTAAATACTTTTTGTACATATAATTGGGTGCTCTAATAGTGACAGCTCAAACCTGTCCATGTCATTATTATCAGTCAATTTGGCATATTTGTAACATCTATATTTCTCTATGACTATGACAGACGATCTATGAAGTCTATCAATGACCTGCAAAATGCTAATATGTTTTTTGCCAGTGCGAAAAACTATGATTTTAAAAAACTATGATTTATTTTTATTATTATTCTTTTTATTTTTTAGCTCAAGATTCCTTGCCAAGCTGACTTTCACAAGAAGGCCATTCAGTATTATATGACCTCAAGATTACAGTGGTTCACCACACATTTTGTTATTAATATACAAATATACAGTAGGCAGCAATGTGTCATAGTGGCTAGCACTGCGGCCTCGCACCTCCAGGGTCGAGGGTTTGATACCTGCCTCGGGTCTATGGTTGTGTGTGTGGAGTTTGCATGTTCTCTCAGTGCTTGGCAGTGCTGCCAACCCCTCAGTAAGGAAAGTAGCTATCGGCTGGCATAAAAGTCGCAAGAAGTGACTAAATGATGTCATTGCCTAATTTGCATAATTGTCAATTTGCTTGCAATTGTAATGGACACTGTAGGGGAGAAATGAATAACATCGTGGGAGAGCTACAAAAGTGAGTAAAAGACACTGTAAATATGTTTAGAACGGTAAACAAGCTATTTTAAGTTGATTCTTTGTCAATTTGATATTTTTATTTAGTCACAGAGGCACACACACACAGCACTTTCTCAGTCACTTTCTGAGAAAGTGCGAGACTGCGAGTCACGTGTTTGACAATATACAGTCTAGTTTTAATTCACTTTGCTTAGTGCGTTATGTTAATAGTGCATATATACAGTACTGTATATATTTATATATATATATATATATATATATATATACGTATTTAAAGCCACATTATGCATGTAGTAGACTGTATTTTTGCTCACATCTGTGCATCAGGATTTAACAGAAATTAAATCAATAGAGTTATGATTGCGGTGGGCCTGTGTGTCGTTAATCATGTGACCTTGCGTGAATCATCATACTGATCAATACGAACTCATCATCCCCTCCGTGTGCACGGACAGTCTGTGAGTTATGACTCAGCTGCGTCTCCTGACGCTGATGAATAGAAAACATTTAATCATTTTATTGCCGGGGCTTCCTGCAACCTTGTCGCACGTCGTCTTGTATTCATTTCACCCTCACGTACATCACGTACTGTACATCATCATCATCATCATCATTACTATAACACATCAACAAACTAACACTAAACATCATGCACAATCATCACTCATCAGTATTCAGACCTCAGATATGACTCCAGGCTTTCGAACTACTGTGTAATACACTGTAGAATTAGACATATTAAATTGTCCACCATTTGGCCAAAAGTTTGTGCACACCTTTATCAAACACCCCATTTTAGATTTATTTCTCCTTTGCTGTTATTATAACCTTCACACCTCTGAAAAGGCTTTTCACTAGATTTTGGAGCATGGCTGTGGGGATTTGTGTTCATTCAGCCACAAGAGCTTTAGTGAAGGAGGTCAGGCGCTGATATCAGGCTTGGAGTGCAGTCGGTGTTCCAGTTTATCCCAGAGGTATTCAGTGGGTTTGAGGTCAGGGCTCTGCACTCTGTGGAGGTCTTCCAGTCCAACCTTAACACAGCATGTTTTCATGGAGCTCACTTTGCTGCTTTGTTGAAGCTCTTTACATTTTTTCTTAAGAGCCTGCAATATTTTGACAAGGATGCATGATTTAGTTTTTTTTTTTTTTTTTTGCTTCCTGAAAGCGCTAGCCATGCCACCTAGGTGAAATGATCATTTAATAGTTTTATGTTAAAATCTTATCAATTTAAAAAATAAAAATAAAAATAAAAAAAGGAACAGTAATCTACATTTTCTTCTATAATTGATTTCAAAATCTTCATCCTCAGCTGTCTGTCACTTTTAATACTCGCGCTGTCATTCAAAACCATGAATACCTGACAGTCGCCATGACGATAAGAGTTTGCAAGATGTCACATTATACGTTCTGTGAAGACAGTAAAGTGAAAAGCAAAGAAAAAGAAAAAAAAAAAGAGCCAAGCGCTGGATAGAAAATAAATAAATAAGCAAAATAAAAAACATTGATTTTTGGCAGAACGTTAAATATCAGTCTTTGTGATGCACAGAACGAAGCTGAGACTTAACTCTCGCTTGTAGCAACACGGTCAGAGGAAGAGGAAAATGCGATTGTAAGATCTTCAGGCTTTGATTCCACAGAGGTTCAGTTGAAAGCTGTTCCTGAAACCGCATTTCGGATCGAGTGCCATTTTGGTAAATGTCCAGAAAAGAGTTAGAGGACTTTAGAGAAAATTAGAAAGCTTCTTAAGACTTATCTCTGACACTTTACTTATCTTTCATCCTCACTATCTCAAACCAGACAGAAGGTGTGGGATGTGATGTCATCACACACACACACACACACACACACACACACACACACACACACACACACACACACACACAGTAAAATTTACTCCAGTGGCACTCAAATCAAATTTGCTGTCTGAGAGCTGAAAGATGTTTATATATTAAAAAAAGGTATTGCTTATATCTCCTGGGAAACTCATTCTATAGTTGTGTTTGTCCAATGAACCTCTCCTTAGAATGTAAAACTCATAACTCTCGGGGTATGTATTGCACTAAAGTACTGTACCTTGGTAGAATTAGACACGTCTCCTCAGTGTGTCTTCATGCACGCTTATTCGCTTCTCCAATCATTGTCATGTTTCTAATAACATGATGTCATAATATCGGCGTATATTATAGGGCAGTGGTGGCTCAGTCGGTTAAGGCTGTGGATTACTGATCGGAAGGTCGGGTGTTCGAGCCCCATCATCGCCAAGTTGCCACTGTTGAGCCCCTGAGCAAGGCCCTTAACCCTACCTGCTCCAGGGGCGCTGTAAGCTGGCTGACCCTGCGCTCTGACCCCAGTTTCCTAATTGGGATATGCGAAAACTTGGTCACTGGTGTAGCTCATTGGTTAGGTGATCCGCCTCCCATGCGGAAAACCCGGGTTCGATTCCCGCCAGTGCCTGAATGTATTTGTACTAAATGCATGTTTGGCAGTGGTGGCTCAGTCGGTTAAGGCTGTGGGTTACTGGGTTACTGATCGGAAGGTCAGGGGTTCGAACCCCAGCATCGCCAAGTTGCCACTGTTGAGCCCTTGAGCAAGGCCCTTAACCCTATCTGCTCCAGGGGCGCTGTAAGCTGGCTGACCCTGTGCTCTGACCCCAGTTTCCTAATTGGGATATGCGAAGAAGAAATTTCGATGTGCTGTAAAAAGTACGTGTGACAAATAATTGAATATTCTTCTTATATTCAGTGTGATTATAGTGTAATACATATTTAGAGATTGCAGGGAAGCTGAAAGGAGAGTGAGATCTATAGGTGTCGGTGATGCAACTTACAGAATGTTTAACTAGAGGTGCTGAAGTGGTATTGAGTGGTAAGAAACAGGGTGAGAAGAAAGAGTGTGTGGAAGCGCTGGATAAAGCAGATGAAGAGTTCAAGACAAGATAAAACAAGACAAGATTAGGGAAGGAAGCATTACAGTAGATGTTTTTAAGGAAGGCTGGACTGGAAAATCGGCTTTAACAGGCCGGGGAGATGAGGGAGAGCCAGACCTACAGTTGATGGTAATGTAACCTACTTGATTCCAATTGCAGTTAAATGACAAAAAAAAAAAAAAAAGAAGAAGATGAAGAAGAAGACATCACAGCTAACAGAAACTTCTCAGCTAACAACGGCGTGTTGCTGTAATCTTAGCAAGATTTGGTTATTCTGTTAAATTGCTTTTGTTTTCGTACCTTTCACATTTGCCCTTATTCAGTGAACGGCATTATGGGATTGCTTAGCCTGAAAAAGATCCGTTCAGAGCTGCAAAATTTTGTCCCAAACTAGTGATTTTCTAAAGCATTTTAAATGGACAACTTCCATCTTCGAAGAGCACTAACGCTTGCCAAACATGCGGTCTATCAAGGGAGCTTCCTTCTGATTAGAACGCAAAGAGTCGGTGAATAATATGATCTTGTCTAACTTCAATTTCCGTCAATCGAATCCCTCCAGGTGATGTGGACTTTTGTATGTTGAGGAAAGTGCCGACGATATTGTCTCACCGGAGAGACAGCGTATTCAGCCGTGGAGAGATTTTAATGAGACGTTCGGCGCAGTAAGGGAGCGCTTTTAGCTCTGGCTCCTGCTATTTCAGTCTTTTTGATGTTCACAAATGCACTGTTAGCGCTAGCAAACTGGAGCTATCAGACATCATTATGAATCATGTAGCTAGCCTGATGGAGCTTAAGGTAGATTTGGCCATTAGGCTGTGTGTAGTCTGGAGATAATTTCCCCCTCTTTTTTCTGTTCTCTATTTTACAGAATGCATGAGGACATTGTTATACCAAACCAGCCTTATGTAGCTGCCCTTCAGAGACAGTAGTAAAATTCTGAGCTTGTGTTGGATTGTAGTGAGACTAGCTAAAAGATAAGATAAAAAAAATAAAATAAATAATAATAATAATAATTTCTGAGTTCTTTCAGGTTGAGCAAAAGTAATTTCACAGGGCTTTAGCAGAAACTTGCCCACTTGCTAGTTAGCAATGTGCTTATCTTTTAGCTTCTCAGTGCTCGTGAAGGTTTTATCTGTAATGTCCCATAAGACATTTTGTATGGCATAGGTACTATGTAATGTTTGAGAGTGGCATGGTACTTATTTGCTGATATAGCACATGTAGCACACTATCAAACTATGTTACATACAGTAGCCCTGTCATGCTACTTACTTTGGTACAACAGTTCAGAGTATAACAGATCAGTTCAAACTATTTTATAAAGTACATGTTTGTATAATATATATAATGGTAATATTATATCATACATAATTAATACCATGTTGGATACCTGCTGGACTCTGGTAGCCACTGAGCCCCTGTGATACTCAATAAGTACCATGGTATTTTCCAAAGTATTGTGGTACACATCATAGCAATACCAGTGAAGTACCACAGTATCTACAGTACTTTTGTACTCTATAAAGTCCTAAAGTGGCAGCCAAGGTAAGATTTGAAATACTGCAGTAATACCATGGTATATTATGCGTCACGGTGAACAAAAGTGTATACTGTACCATAGTAATATTTCTTTTGGGGTAGCCTTTCTACAGTGTCCCCAAAGTCCTTTTTTTTCCGTTGTTGTATTGGAAACGTTATTTATCGGCCTAGGTTTCAAAATTAATAGTACATTTGGAACACAAACGTCATTGCTTTATTTGAACAGTACTTAGGCGCTTTGTGGTTAGAAGGTGAGATTGTTCCCACAAGATGAATAACTCATGTGTGCAAAATAATAACTGGTCCCCAAAAAGATAAAAAAAAAAAAAAAAAACGTTTTTGGGACTTCAAGGGCTCCATACATTTATTAATACCTACATTTATTTCCTATTTTCTTATTGTAATAACTGACAATTAAATGTTGATTTTTGTAATTTTTAAGCCAAATTATATTAATTATTCTAAATTATATCCATGCATATTGTGTATTTTTATGATGTTAAAATATAATGCTGTAAATATTTATTTTGTTAGCATTTAGATGCGTTAGACTGTGACAATGCTAACAGCATTGTTCACTCACCTCACATACTTCATCTAATTCTAGTTTCTCTAACTTTGTTTCCAGGTAGGTACTTTTTAACAATGACAAACCATTGCGACCCAAATAATAAAAAGAAAAAGGCTTATTTACAAATTATGAGAAAGGTTTATATGTGCTTAAATTAATTTAATTCTATTTGTCATTTTATAACACTCACATATCACTTTATTACCATGGATGATAAACCAGCCATTTTTAAAATAAGCTACATATGATGTATCACAACTTCATATGCATGTTTTTGAAAACATGTTAATTTTAAAAGTCAGAAATAAAACTATAGACTTTACGAATGTTGGTCTTTCGGCTGCTCCCGGCAAGGGGTCGCCACAGCGGAATAGCCAGTCTGCACAACAACTTTGCACAGGTTTTATGCCGGATGCCCTTCCTGACGCAACCCTCCTGAAAGATGTATGTTTTCTATCCATGCTTAGTGTGTTTCCATCTACAGTCCAAAAACATGCACTCTGCATGGTGTTTTCAATTGCCTACTTTACTCTAAATTGGGTAGCCATAGGTCATTGCAGCCAATCTTTGCTTAGGGTTGAATTAATGGATGGATGGATGGATGGATAATAATGAGAAAAAAAAGTATTCAATAATAGTCTAGGATGGTGGTATTAACGCTGGTCATGGAGGACCACCTACCCTGCACATTTAACTTTTCTTAACTCCCAGCACATGTGATTTAACTAATCAGCTAATTAACAACTATTTCTGAATTAACGTGTGTAAGACACTATAATGTTCAGGGCAGGTGTTTCGCCAGGACTGGAGTTGAGAACCACTGGGCTTAAACAATACATAAATATGGAATTTAAGATTGTGTGTTAGTTTCACGTTCGTCGTCACTATTTCCTTCCATGAAGCGCTGCCATCGCTTTCTAATTGTGTTCACGGGCAACACTACAAATAACCACAGGATATTCACAATAGCCATTTTGTATACGCGTACCCATAACTAAATGCCATAACTCAGCTGCAACATGACTTTGGACCAAAAATAGGTCCAAATTAGACTGAAAATGACACACACACACACACACACACACACACCCTCTCATTCCTGACCAAGAAAACAGCAACTAGAGAAAATTGGCTCCTGTCCAAATGAATTACGCCAGTAAAATACCACTAATTTATATTTGCGTGTGCATGAAAACAGAGTCTGTAGATGTAAATCCTCTCCAATGTGCCTCACTTCACAGCCAAATGAACAAAACTAATGTTCCTGGCCAATTACTTCCACACTGCAGTGTATTTACTGCACTGATGAATCCTAATTACTCACATATATCAACATGTTTAAAGTGAAATCAAATATTATACAGCAAATCAGGAAGACACCGGGGGGGGGGGGGGGGGGGGGGGGGGGGGGGGGGGGGGGGGGGGGGGGGGG